>CM031239.1:330123290-330539867 GCA_018340775.1 Taxus wallichiana var. yunnanensis | reverse complement strand
CTTATTAATTTTTAATTGAATATTAAATTTATTTTAATATTATTATTAATTTATATAGAAATTTAACTACCCGCATCTAAGTTTCATATACATTAAATTTTAATAATTCTAAAAATAAAATTTATTTGTAAGTTTTATTTAAGGAAAACTAAATTTACTTTAGCTTATTATATAAACATGAGATAAACATTTGAATTTTCTAAGATGAAAAACAAAAAGATAAGATAAATATTAATATAATAATAACAAAAAAATGAGAACAATTGAAATATAGAAAACATTAGATAATAATAAATAATATTCAAAGACTGAAAAGGATAACAAAAATCAATGTATGAAATATATAGTTACTATGAAACCCGTTTTACTTGAAAAGATATACAGATTAAATCAAACTATATAAGCTATCCTCCCTCACAAATGATGAAGGGAGTTGTAGATAAACTAGACATAATTAAATTACACTCAATAATCGTTGAATGAATGTCTTTAAACACATCAAAAATCAAAAACACAAACAATTTAACATTTTGACATGATTGAATTGGTGAAGATGTTAGTTCATCACATGTAGACACTCAAACATGTAATGATACAACACTTGAAAAAGAATAAATATATATTTTGTGTAATATTGAATTTACACAAAGAAAATGTACTAAAACTCTAAATATTGAGTTATGTGGCATTTCCACAATTGCTTTATATAAATATTGAGTTATGTGGCATTTCTAAAAAAATTATATAATATTTTTGAACTATTTAATGTGGCATCATGCATATTGTTATTATAATTTATTAATTTATTTCAAAAATAATATAAATGTGGTAGATATTATTTAAATTATATTTTTGAAAAAATAAATGTGGATTTTCTATAATGGATGTTTAGAAATGTGGGTTTTTTACAAATATATTAAAATTGTGGAACATTTACATAACTTAATAAATAAATTATGACATTATTGTAGAGATACTACAAATATTCTACTATTCTCTTATATTGTTGAAATTTTGTAGAATAATTGTGGTAAAAAGAGCTTGTTTGTTGTAGTGTATCAATAGGAGTTCTTAAAAGAGATGTTGCAAATGCATCCATCCGGTCCCTTCCTCTCATGAGCTTGCATCTACATCCAATACACATGTTTAAAGCTATCATCTATATTTTTTTAGTGTTGGGGAAGATAATGTGTGTGTGCATGTGCATGTGCATGTGTGCGCGAGTGCATGTGTGCATATATATAGGATTGTGTATTTAAATACATATATTTTTGTGTGTTTATGTGTATATATGGACATTTAATGCTTGTTTAATACAATTTTTATGTGAATTCTTAGGTCAACAAATATTTAAAACATGTTATATTCTGATTTTTTCACCTAAATTTTATTAATAATATTTAGAGTTATCAAATTTGTTGGTACTTTGAGACATTTTTGTCTTCAATAAGATGAAAAAGCCCATGAATTTCATGCTCCACCTCTGAGATTTAAAATTTTCTCTTCCTCAAATTTAATTAACACAACTTCATTGATACTTTTTCTTTCGATAATGACCTCTCTATTTTCTAGTAAAATGGAGTTCCCTAGATGGAAAATGAGAACAAAGGACAATAATTTTCATTTTAATCGAGGAACACATAAAACATTTTTAAGAATGAAATATGAAAACACTTTTCTCTTGAGTCTTATTGTTCCTTTACCCCTAGTCAAATTATATTTATCTCTCTGTCAAGTATCTTTGGATTATAAGTTTATTCATGAAATTCCTCAAATAAGTCTTGTAAGAAATTCATGTGTGTAAAATGGATCTAGTATCTAGGATCCCCACATAAAACCAAGTTGTACTAAATAAGGCATTATTTTATTCATCACGATTGGAAATTACATATTCAATGGTGAATTGAGTCGAGCTTAACTCTTTGGTTTGTTTATTATCTTTCCCTTCATTTTTTTGATGGTGGGCTTCAATATTATCCCATGATTTTTACATATGTGATCCTCATGGATCTTTTTATACCACATTTTTGAAAAACTAATGTTGTTTATCATTTTACGTTTTCCTACTTCTACTAATATTTCTTCCTCTTTGATCCTTATACCTCCATTTGATCTTTTTAATTCCTTCATTTTTGGAAGACGAGGCCTTGGAGGAAGAACCCTTGAAATAATTTACTTTTGGAATTGAAAACAACTTACATAGTCTTGTTTAGAAAATAATACACAAATTTCCTTTTTGATTAACATGGAAAAATTATTTCTCCGAATGGATTAATTTCCTCCCAAAATCCTTTTCTCTTTCAAACATATTTTCTAACAATTGATTGAATGTGAGAATATTCAATTAATTACTAATTTTTAAATACTCAAAGTAGGTAGAATATGTTGTTAGCATTAGTTTAATATAGTTTAATATTTAATACATTGTTATGGTGGACAGTTATAACTGTCACCCTCCACCCGCAGACCTTTATAAGGCTCTGCACTCTTCTTTGTAATCACATATTGATTTCATTGAATATCAGTCTATCTCATGCTCCTGCTTTCATTGGTATCAGAGCACTCATCCTCTCCCTGCGTGGAATCTTTGAGAAGGCATTTCAATTATTTTATTTTTCTCATATGCTTCTTCATTGGTATCAAATCGCATCATTGCTTGGGCGCGTGTGAAGAGGATTTAGTGTGGTCTGTCTTGAAGTGACGCTTAAGAGCATATCGAACTTGGGAGTTTGGATTCGTGGAGCATAAAGCAATACAATCAATTAATTTTCTGCAGTCAAAAGATAGGCGTTGAAGGTGAAGAAACCTGTTTTGACGTTTTGAACCTCCATTGGAAGTTGTAGCGACCAGTTTGCAAATCTTTGGACGTGTGGGAGAAAGAAGATCATTGTGTGGAAATCAGACCAGCTACATCTCCATCAAACGCAAAAGTGGATCGTGCTAGAAAATTGGAGCGACCTGCAACATTGGATATGTGGATCAAGAATCCAGACCTGCGTTGGAGACTTAAACAGTTGAAATTTTGATTTCAACCATCTTGTAACTGTCTCCAACCGTTTTCTGCAAATACTCTCAAGAAGAAGACGCATAATCGATGATTGGCAAGTGGTGTATGGTTGTATTTTGTCTTAGACCGTGACAGATTTGTTTCATGTTTGGCTGACTGGTAATTTACTTCCTACTTCACCATTTTTTTTGTTTCTTTTTGTTAGTAGTTATTATGGACATTCACTTGGAAAAATACTCGGGGTTAAACTTTCATACATGGAAGGTGAAGATTCAAATGCAACTTATGCATAAAAACTTATGGGGTATAGTAGATGGGAAAGAGAAAAAGCCCACAGACGCCGCCAAATTAGCAGAATGGCAGTGCAGAGATGATAAAGCAAAAGCCATTATTGGCCTTGCTCTCTCCGATTCTGAACTCCATCATGTTGATCTCAATAAATCTTCCAAGGACATGTGGGATAATTTAAATCAATTATTTGGAGCAAAAGCAGTGAACGCGAAGTTTTCCCTAAAACTTCAGTTATATAGATTCAAAATGGAAGAAAGCGTTTCTATGTCTAGTCACATTAATAATCTTCGGTCTCTGCTCCAACAACTAGCAGAAGTCAAAGTTGTGATAGAAGACGAGGATGCCAAAGCTATCCTATTAAACAGTCTATCTTCTAAATACAAAGCAATGTTGTTTTTACTCTCAGTCAAATTCAGTCTAAATCTCTAGATGACATGATCGCGACTCTTCTCGCAGAGGAAAAACGCATAACTGACGATGTTGCAGAAGGTGATACTCAACAAGTAAGTGCACTTTATTCCACAAACAGAAAATTTCATAGGAGATCAGATAAAAATAAACTAAGGCCTAAACAAGAGATTGAATGCCACTATTGTCAGAAGAAAGGTCATACAATGTGGAACTGTCATATCCGAGCAAGAGATGTTCTACAAGGAAATATAAAACACAATGGAGCTAATACTGCTCATATAGAAGATCCACAAGATTCTGACGAGAGTGAGGAAGCTGTTGATGAGATTGGCTTCACATCATCTCTAGTATTGTAAGCATCTATATAGGAGGACGGAGGAAAATGGAGGCTGGAGGAAATCCAGCGACCTCTTGCAAGCCGCAAGCGACGAGGCCGCCGACAGAGATTGTGGCAAAATAAGGTATTGAGGACCTATTCCTCAATTTTTGGTTTGAGTTTATTTCAGTTTTAGTTTTTTTGTCGTGTTCTGTTGTTCTATTTTTTTTTCAATAAAGTACAGATGATACGAAATTTCCTATGTGGGACCTCCTAATTGAAGAGCGTCGTGGGGAACAGAAAAGCACTGAAAGCAGCGCATGGTACTCGCCCTGGGTTCGTGGTAATCCTGTAAAACCACCGAGGTATCATCCTCTTGGGTTTGTGGTATGCCTGTGAAACCACCGAGGTAAAATCCTCTTCGTTCGTGGTAATCCTATAAAACCACCGAGGTGAACAGTCGAGAAAGTGTTCCTGTCCCTCTAGGTTTCTGGTTAACCTTAGAAAAACCATGTGAGACCATGTAGGCACATGCTCGTGTGAAGACCCTCTTTGCAGTGTTCTCATTAAGGGGGGGACCTATCATCAGGAAATGTATATTTGTACGAACAATGTATTAAGGGGGGGAATGTTAGCATTAGTTTAATATAGTTTAATATTTAATACATTGTTATGGTGGACAGTTATAACTGTCACCCTCCACCCGCAACCTTTATAAGGCTCTGCACTCTTCTTTGTAATCACACATATTGATTTCATTGAATATCAGTCCACCCGTAGCCTTTATAAGGCTCACTCTTCTTTGTAATCACACATATTGATTTCATTGAATATCAATCTATCTCATGCTCCCGCTTTCATATGTAAGAAGAAGGGATTTTATAAAAGGATTCATATATATGTCAATTTTTACACCAATGGATTATACATCATGCGTGTTTACACAAATTTCTGAGGTAAAACTCATGACATCACCATTCTTCAAATAAATGTTGAACACTTTAAATTACAACTTATGAACTCCCATTACGAGAGATAATCATATAATTCCTTTAACATATCGAATGCTTCCCATGCATTTTCATACCTCTAAATGTGACAAAACACAATTGCAGCCATTGAGGCCATCAATAATTCCAATTCTTTCAAATTATTTTGCTTCTAAATATTTTCTTATTTTGCATCGAGTAGGTAGTCTTTGTCTTTGTGTCCCCATCGTAAATGTTGAACCATATGTCATTGAAGATGAGTTATTTTTCCAGTTGTTAATACCACTCTAACTAGTTATCTTTCATTGTGTTTATAGCCTAATCAATCTATGTTATAAAATGTAAACAATATAAATAGGATGTAAGTGTTTTTATGGGATATTATTTTGATCTAATAATTCACAATTAACCATACATGGTAAAAATAATGTATTAATACTTACAAAAATGATAAACAATGAAACAATATCTCAAATACGCAAAAAGAGATGAAGACTTAGTTGTAAACGTCGAACATAGGAGACATGGATTTGTGAATAAGTGGAAATAACATATTAGAAACTGTAGATGTTTTTATCAAAGCATTAGAATTGGAAAATGAGTTGGTGTATGGTTGTAAGAAATTTCTACACCCATCCACTGGAATCTGTATAGTCTTGAATAGATGTATGATCATGGTTCAATTTACATTCGGTTTCTATGTAACACCCATATTTTACACACACAAATACAACAAAGTAAAAATACCGGAATAATTTTTTTGACTACCATTGCTCACTACACAACACCACAAGGGCTCTAAGTAGAGAAACTCAACAACTCATAAGACACTTACACAATTCATCGACTCACATAGACACATGATAACACCATATACATGTCGATGCCACACTTTCCCCAATGAACGAATGCTAACCCATAAAAAAAAAGGGACCCAAGGATTGGCAAACCCATAACACATCATTACCATGATTACATCTTAGTTACGATTAACATTCCAAGAAAAACATTATTATGCAAGGATAATTTTCTCTTTTTTTTTTCACCTACAGATTCTTGAATTCATTTCACATTCAACTTACAGTTCGACCATTTAATTTGGCTCTTTATCCCTTACGACAATCTCCATAACTTACGTAATTATTTTCCATATTTCAAATTACATACAAAGTTCCTAATTCTCTCATTCTTATGTTAAGATTATGCTTCTCAAACATTTATTCAATGTTTAATTTTACCCTTGCTACACAAGTGAATTTGACGTGATGCCGAGAAATAAATCTTAGGACTTAAGGGAGATTTAGATTCAAGATACATGTTCCCACAAACATTCTTTGATCATAGTATCTTTATTTCCCTATCATAGTTAATATAGTTCAATAACTTGTTGAATCCATTCAACATTTCCACATCAAGAAATTTTATTTGGATTTATATATATCTTTTGTTTTCTTGAAGTTTGATCTCACCAAGGGAAATTCATATTCTTTTTAACACATGAAAATGTCTAATTGAGTTACAAGGACTCCAAGAGTGACATTATTCCTAACCTCAAATCTTGTTTTACTCTTATATTCTTTACTCTTACATCGCACTATGGTCTCATTATTAGCATTGTTTTATAACAATTGTAAACAAAATAACACATACTTTTCACTAATGGATTTGCTACTACAAGGAGTGTAACCTAGCACAAGACATCCCATTTATTTTCTCTTATACACTACAATATTAAACACATGCTGCAACCAAGACATCCACTTGTGTCATTTAAATCCCACCATGAGATCAATCATAGGAATATCACCTACTACCTTTGTTTGGTTTTGGGCCACTCACTAGGGTACAAAGGGCAACTAGGCATAAGGGGTAACGAGACCATTTTTTTGTTTCTACACTTCTCTTAAGTCAACTTAATTTAAAATACAATTGCATTTGCTAAGAGTTATGAACAATTTCCACCCGTAAGTTAACCCCTTAATCAACCAAGGTTTGGTTTAATTCCAATTGTACCTAAGGATCAACACCCCAACTAAATATGAGTTTAAGGTGAGAGGACAAAATTTATGCTAAACGACCTTCAAGAAAGACCAAGGTGTTATGTTGCTAGTAACCAAGGTAACCCATTTATCTGTGAGGAACTAAAGAGATCATTAACAAGATTTTAAGTCATAGGATAACTATTTCACTAGCTCCATTTGTGTTGGTCCAAGAGGGTTTTACTCTATGTTTAATGTTGGTTCCCATGAGTGCTACCTTAAGAAAATCACATTCTCCTTACTACACACATGGTTTCCAATCCTGGAAGGGAACCACATACTCTGGAGAATGTTGGACCATGTCATGCCTATTCGTCGGGTTCATGAGGATGACGCTAAGCATACAAGCTATGACGATAAACTCATACTTGTGATCTTATTTATTTAATCTAGAAGGTGTTATCAAGCGTAAGGATTTTAGTTTGTCCTAAGGTTTTAGTTTTCTATGCTAAGAGAAATCACATAGGAAGAGTAGTTATACATGAATTTTATACTAGGGTTGATTGTTGTGGTTAGATTCCTTTATTACATTTTCAAGGTAAGAGACACAACACCAATTATTTAATCATCTATTACACACTAGAAATGCACTATAAAATAATAAATTTGATTTCATTTAACATACATATCCAACCCCCTTTTTTACATACAAAAATCTGAATCAAAATGGCACCTATGATTAAATGCACATTTCCCAAGGCATTCCTAAAACTAGCATCTCATGCATATTACCAAATTTCAAATATAAATTTTTTTGTTACATTACAATTACATTAAACATATATACATTTTCCAATAAAATATATAAATTACAATAATAAATAATGAATTACACCACGCCTTTTCACCATCTTTCTTGCATCTTGCAAAACCATGTGAGCATGAAATCAACGATAAATCATTGGCATGACATCCACCTAGATCTAGCATAATTAACGTTTTAGTTTCCATTTACATAATAATAATAATTTTCATTCGAAAGGAGAGGGTTAGAGACACATGTTTATTTCATTTTAGTTCATTTCTTAACCAATGAGAGAGAAAAGAAATAGGGAAGAGAGAGAACCACTATTTGGTCAAAGTTCAACTTCACACAAGTCACATGATAGAATTTCAAATAGTTTGTTGCAAGTGTCAACAAGTTTCCATGGGAATTTGGTAACCCGACAAGATTCCTACAACTTTATTTTTTACGCTTTCCTACTAGCTGCAAAAATATCAATTAGGCTCGGTGGCTAAGAAACCACTTTTAAACATTGTCTTCTAGAGAGAAAACATACCATGGGTGAGATTTTATGCTTCCTCCTATACACCAAGAATTCACAAGAACTTTCAAATTCAAAACTGAAAACAACTTACGATTGGCGACCAGTTTTTCGAGGCCATCAGTCGTAATTAACCTAGTTGAAAATGATCAAAAGTTAGCTTGAGGGCTCAAAAACCACGTCTAAAACTGACATTCGATGGAAGAACGCACAATGAGAAACTTCCTACAAGTTCCCTATATATGGAGAATTCACCAGAGTCGATGGGACTGAGAACTAGTAAATGGTTTTCAAATGGCGACAGTTTTTCTGAGCCACCGATCGTAATTGGTCTAGTTTGACCTAGTCAAACTATGACCGAGGCCTACAAAATTCCTTTTCCAAACTATCTAGAAGAGTGTTTTTACCCAAATTAAAGGTCTCAAGCAATTATCTACTAAAGATACTAGGGGTTTGCAAAGGTGGATAAACATTTTGTTGTTTAGTGATCAAACGATGCATCAAAACGAAAGTCATCTTTTCAGTTTTGAACTCTCCTAAAAGTGTAAAGTAGAGTGATAAAGCTCCTAGAGAAGTGGTGAAGAGAGTGTAAACATTCAAATGAGGTCGAGCTAATTCTTAACATGACTTTCTATATAAAAGGAACACATACGGCGTTGACAACTCTTTTACGGGGCTCAGAGTGTTGTTTTGCAAGCCTCTAAAATTGTGTTTTTCTAACTTTGCAAGGTAGACAAATGGTTGTTTAATTGATCACATCATCTAAATCTTGCTAATATTTGCATATACGAGCACTTAATTTGAATACTCTAGTGTCATCGCATATAATTATTGTAGCGACCATAGTTAAAGTTTAAATTGTAAAATTGGTTTCGTCAATCATAAGGTGGAGTTTTATTTGTTTACAATGTTTAAATTCAGTTACATGTCCATTTGTAATATTATCCAATGGTTTAATGTTTCTATTATATTGCAAATGAAGAACCAAATTACGAAAATTAAAAAGAAAAGGTAAGGAGACCATGCCTGACAATTTTAATGTTCGTAGAGCAAGAGGTCCCCAAGAAGGTTCACCCGCATTCCAACATGCTTCATTCCTCTTCCAGGCATTCTACTAGACAATCTGCGTGTATCCACGATTCCACCATTTCATTTTCTAGAAGGATTGTATACTTGTTCCACAAGGTGATTTGAGCATTTTCCACAGTGATCATCTGCTAGACCAAGTTTGGTTGGGGTATCCCCCTTTAACAATTACCAATCCATAATATTTTCTAAGTGCCCACAATTGCATCTTCCAAAATTTTCTGAATCTTTTTCAGCGTACTCAAAACGTACATACCAAGAAATGGTTTCATTCCATGAGGCCACACATGGTTGAGGAATTTCTTTGGAAATATTAAGCTTTGAACCAAACAGATTTATAAGCATGGAGATTTTAGGAAGTAGACCTTTGTCTAAACTGCAACAAATAATTTTGGGTCTTTGGGAATGATGGGTGCCATGTCATTATCAATAAGGCCTAATGTTTTGATGAGTTGAATCTTAGGCTTGAGCTGGTCATCCACTTTGAGTTGCAGAAGAGATGGATCTCAGAGAAAGGTTTTCCTTACCTCCTAACGTAAAAAGGAGTAAATACACATCCAAGTTGTTCTAAGATCCCGGTAAGATGAGTTTGCAAGGACATGGTAGGTGAAATAAAAAACCACATATGACCCAAAAAGACACAAAGCAAATCTACAAAGGAGCCAGATAAAGAGAAGAAATTGTTGGCACAGTCTACGCCTAGTAAATGGAGAAAAGAACAACGAGCCCATTGAGGTCGACAAGATAGTATGGTCATTCAAAGCAATGCGAACCACCTCAAAGAATAAAAAAAATAGTGAGAACTAGTTATATAGTAGCGACCAATGATAAGAGAGTAAGATCTACAACGCCTTATCTTAGCCGAGCACAACATCTCCTCGTCATCACTCAAAACTGGAGCATCCTTCTACCAACCTAGGACATTTTTCTCCTGTAAGGTTCTCAGTAGGAAAAATAATTTCACCTTCTTATCCTCAATCTTCTTCTTCTACATATAAAAGCAAAGTAGTAGTAAGAAGCAATTAACTTCCTTCTTAGAGACAAAATAACATGCTTCGATGTAGCTCCGCATCTAGATCAATAATTTTGTATACGACAAGTGAGCAAGTACGTGGGTTTGGAATTATCTCAACGTGTAGATTGAGTTAATCCAAAATGGTCTTGGTATTTCGAACAAAAAAAGCTAGACTTCATTTAGCATAGTCTCAGTCATTTAATTATATGAGTATAAAACTTCACCTTTGCTACAACTGTCTAATCACTGCTAATTTTTTTCAACGTTGGCACATGGGTTTCACATGAGAAAACATTGGATCCCAAATAAAGTTTTGAATTATTGTGCATGTAAAGTGACAACTCTTGAGGTCGCCCTCCTTACTAAATGGATACCGAAAAGCTTTCTCTCCTTGAACACGTCAAACCTACACTCAACGCATTTCATTAATATTATTATTCATATTCTATTATTTTTAAATTTTTGGCACTACACTCTACAACTTCCTTTGTTCTTTGTTTATCTAGAAATTTCTTTTATCGTATGAATAACTTGCTTAATCAACCATAAGTTAACCTATAATCACCGCAACAAAGTAGAAACCTAAAATACCCTTCATCAAAGAATTAGATAACCAAAAGGATGAATCATATGTATGGCGAGGATGAAATACCTTTGATGTTATACCCCATCAAACCAATCCAAGTGTTGCACTACATGTTGTTTGAAATGCCAAGAATGAGTCTAAATGGCTTGTACTCCTAAGTCTTCCACTCTATAAGGGCATTGATTCAACGAATAAGAGACACACTTGAACTAGCACACAATATATTGATTTAAAGGAGCTACGACGAGCGATAAGGTCACATATCCAAATGGTAGTAATCCCTACACTAGGTCAACCTAGGGTTTCTAAGGCTTATAGTAAAGATAGAGTGTAACGACCCAAAATTTTCACACCCGAACAACATAGTAAAAGACAGGGTAATTTTATTTATTTTTGGCTTGCTTCAAACATAACACGACACAACATGTCGTCACAAGGTTACAACCAACTCTAGGAACCACTTGTTACGGGGATGACCACAAGGTCAGCACGGAAATGTTCACACCCAAAAGGATAATACACTTTTTTCTTTTTTGACAAGACAACATAGAAGTCCAACCACATAACACACTTACAGTTAGGGCCATCCACGATGAGATATTCTTGAGGGTTATTTATTTTAAAAAGACATCTTGCAATTCTTAGCTTACGTTTTCAAGGAGGCTCAAGATATGATTCATACAATTCATCTTACCAAGCTAAGTTCATTCTTTTACACTGAGTAATCATCTTTAAAACCTCATTAGTTATTACCAAGATATAATTGAAACTTGAAAACTTAACCAGAATTATTAAAGATTTTACTTGGGCTTTACTAAATGAGTTTTATAAAAATAAAACAATTTACCATCCAATGGCTAAGAGATAGATTGCGTGGTTTCTAAAGTGTTAACTCCTGCTTATTAAGTCTTATTATCTTCTAGAACTAATCATAGATTTTCCTTACGTTCGTTTAAGAATTTCACCATGAAAGGGATAGTGTTCATTAGTGTAACTAAGGATATCAAGTTATATAATGTTACTTAACAAAGGATAGTTTCATCTTTGATCACTTATGGAATTACATGCTCTCAAGCTGGTCACCTCTACACTAATTTATTTGAAAGATAAATTTTAGTTTAACTTCTATAAGTATTAAACAACCCATTTTATTTTTGACTTATAACTCACAATTACTAAGTCTTAGAAAGGTTTAACTCAACATTTAATCGTAGGGGTAAAGTTTAACAATACTCCTTTACGAAAACGAAACAAGGTTACATCAACTCTTAGAATACCGATAATCCATTAAGGTCACTCAACAAGCGGTAAACCAACTTTCTTATATTTTCCAAGATAGACAGACCATTCAAGGTTCCAAAGTAAAGACGACATAATCCACGATACAAAACACTAAGACATTGATCCTCTTCTAAATTTTCCACTAGATGTTATCAATAGTTGAACAATATAAAAAGGATTCATACAAAAGAACTTCTCAACTGAGGTTGATGTAAAAATCTACAAGTCTATCCCTCATCTACTCGCAAAATCCATCTACAACAAATTTTTCCACAAGAGTCAGTTCGCGAGAACTGAGCAAGATAAGACTACACAAAACCACCATAACTATGATCTAACAATACCACAAAAGGAAGCACTTTAACACAAGAAATGGGTTAAACCTCTAAACACTATCAACACATCAAGTTATAATAAAGTCTCTATCATGCCAATCAAAGAAGGAGAAGACCTTGTCCTTTAGTTAGGAGCAAAAGCAATGAAAGTAACAATCATATGAGAATGGCCCTTGGCCCTATAAGGAGAAAACAAACAATCTAGCAAAAAACAGAATTCCCATCAAGTAAGTAATTAAACAATAATTACAAGATTGAGATTTGATATATATACCAACCATCTAGAAATTTATCAAAGGTACCAAACACATAGGCTAAAAAAATAATATATTTCTAAAAGAACAAGAGTTGATCGGCCCAAGAAAGGGGAAACATGGGTTTCAGAAATTAACACAAAAGCCATGTATAATTGAGTTTCAAACCGAAATCAATTAGAGTATACACACAACATAAGTTTCGAAGCGAAGGCAAGAATACTAGTTTTGACCATTAACTACAAAGATTTTCCAATCATCCAAGAAGGGTCAAAGTCTTACAGGCTAGTAGCAAACACGCGAGAGAAGAAGGGAGTTCCGTCACACCAGAGTATACAATAATGTCATCAACAAATTTTATAACACTAAAGATTTGCAAACCTCCACAACAATACTAATGTTTGGTTAATTTAAAATAAATTACCCATTTCCCAAAACAACCATATTTTAAGGCATCCCTTGGTAACACAATCAATGTCGTCATAATAGATACAAACAAATTTTTAAGTGACATTATCAAAACAAAACCTTCCGCTATGAATCCATAAGACTATCAAATGAAAGATGAGTTTTTCCCGAAGATTAATCACATTTAAGGAAATTTCCATCACAAAATATTAAGGTAATTACGTGCATAAAACCGACCAATATTAATTAATAGCATTAACACTACAAAGGAGAAATAAAGCAAGTTAGGAAAAAAATAGAAGAGCGCCATCAACAACAATTCACAGAGGGTGATTAGACCAAAACTATTCTAGTTTTAATGAGGTATTGGATTCACACAATGAAACCTCGAGCTTAGTTGATCCGAAAAGCTAGTTATGGTTCAAGTTGATAGGGATGGTCAAGGTACTTCTTGAGGATGGCCTTAAAAGCCTAGAAACAAGATGAAAGATAATATAAGGGTCTAAACACGTGAGACGGAAAACACATTGCACACAAACCTTTTCATTCTACAAGTTTTAATACCGAAACTCTAAGCTGGCTAGCCCAAGCATTGATCACACTAATTCTACAACCTTTCTTTCTTGATGACAAAAGGTTATCAAAGGGACTTGTGAAGGAACTAACAAAAATGTCAAAGACAAACTTGTGTGCTAGGGAGGAGCTTCATAGTCATCGTAAACTTACTTCCATGATATCGAAAATACTAGTTTGATCAACATAATAACTTGCAACTCAATCGCAGAGAAGAATAAATACATAAACAAATAGACGAAGGTCTATCACTCGAGCAAGAGAAACATAACACCCAGAGGAGAGGGCACACGCATCCTTTCGACCAACATACTGAAAACGATAAAAGCTAAAACAAGAAGAAACAAGCAGAAAGGGAAATCTCCCATCATGACATCCAACTAACAAATCAATGCAAGGAAAAAGTGGTTCGATTTCAAAATAATTTTAAATAAAATAGCAGTAGAAAAGTGTAGAAATATATTACCTTTTCTCCGTATTCAATAGGTTTCATGGACACCGCCCGAACAAAGAACAACAATCCTCAGGTCGAATCTCCCCTTTTTATAGGCTGGGCACTCAAGCTCCATTCTCGTCTATGCTTAGCCTGGGCAGAGAGCTCCAACGGTTCCAAAAACCCCAACAACACTTGCAGGCAATACATGAGCATCTGCAACTAGCCCTTCACCATCTGACTCACTGTTTGCAAGGATCATTCCAACTCCTCCGGCCCTTCTCACTTCAGCCCCTTTTGCAACTCTGGGATTGCTTCCCCTATCACACATCACAATTTTCCTTTTCACCATTTTGGGGTCCAGAGACCTTTCCATGCAAAGGGAAGACGAATAGCTATCTCTACCATTCCCAACAGAGATGTCTCCAGCATAGATCAAGGGGACTAAATCAGACCCCAACGCCTTTCCACTGTACAAAGACACTCCCCTGACAATTTTCCCATTACCCAAAATGATGTTTGCAGGGAAATCCCTGTCTAAAGTCCCCGCCCCAACTGTTGTCACCCATGGTGAAAGATTGGTGACAAACAGCTCCCCAGGACCCTCATTGCCTGCAGAAGTAGACACAAACACACCCCTCTCCAGCCCCAAAGGCACCCATTGCAATACTATCAAGATAATATGGCACAACACCCCGCCCACAGAAAGTGAAATCACATCCACACCATCTTCAACAGCAGTATCAAACGCAGAAAGTATGTCAGAATCATAGCAACCAGACATCCAACATACCTTATATGTTGCAAGCCGAGCTTTGGGTGCCATTCCTTTCGCTGTGCAACTCTGATATGAAACAGATCCACCTCTATGAGATCCTCTTCCATGAGTTACATCGTAAAACAAGTAAGGTCTCAATAGAGAATCTTTGCAAATAAATTTCATCAGGTCTCCTGGTAACACTCTCACTGTCACATAGTCGATTTTGATAAAAATATCTTGAAGGAGAAACCCGAATCTGAGGATGCATTGATACAGAACAGATAACAACATAGTTGGACAACCTGCTTGTTGGAAGCGCTCAAAAAGGCCTCTACTATTCTGCAACATGTCTCACACTGGCTAAAAACATTGTAGGGCCGCTGAAAAGAACCCCGTAGAGCTATAAACAACGGTCTTTGCGCCCAGCCTCTTACACACCCCTGCGTCTCGAACACACGACCAGATATTCTGCCAGCTGCCGGCATCCTTCACGCGGTTCTGCGTCCACTTGGAGAAATCCCCAAGCCTGTACTCAGAAAATCCGGTCCCCAAAACCGCGTGGCCGTCGCCATTGTCGGTCACCGCAAAATGCAAATATTATGCATCCCAAGTAGGCCAAAATGAGCAGAAGCATGAAGAAGAGGTAAAGCCAGAGCAGAGAAGTTACTCTGAAGCAGGCCCCCACGAAGCCCGCAAAAGAAAACAGCATAATGCTGCCGCCGATGATAAAGATCGGCCACTGCAGAAAATGAAGGCAGTCGCTTTTTTTTCTGGTGGCAAGCCATATTCCGCCACCCAGTATGGGGATCGACAGCAGGAATGAAGGAAGTTCAGCAGCCCCACTATGGTGTTCGTCGCCCTGAACATTTCTTTTTCTTTTCCGCGACTCAGTTACAAATTTCGAACTGAGAACCTGTGTTGGTTTCGAACTCAAGACCTCCCAATCAATTTGTTTGAAAGGCTTTCAGAGCGACCACCTCTAGCTCAGCTCCATCCAGCCATCATGACAAACCTGACTGCGCCCAACACTCCACCTATACGCATTGAAGAAAGAATCAAAATAAGATCATGGTGAAGAAAACCGGGACTCCACCGAATCCTCACGCAAGGTACAAACATGATGGTCATTACAATGACAGCGTAGGGTGGTTGGGAGGAGACTAAATCCTATTCACAAACACAATCAGCATTCACTTATTCAAAGTCTATCCTTGCTTTTCCATCGATACCCACTCTAACCACAATAAACTGCCAAACGGGGCATTACATTAGAGGAGAGTACCCTCCTAGGATATTGGTAAATGGTAGAGAGATATGGATCAATGAGGGATAATTCAAGCATACATAATCCATATTATCGCAACAAAACTCAAACAAAGGAAATGAAAGATAAGAAGATGATGATATAAGAACAATATGCAAACTATCATTGATGTTCATACAATGCTAAGATGACATAGAGCGATGGGAAATGAGATAATCTATGAAAAATGACAAAGAGAGTTAGAGAACTTACATGTGGGGTGGTCTCGATGCATCTATCTCTCCACAAAAGTAGCACACCAAGAGAGAATCACTATTGGGTGGATAAGGGAAGTGTTGACATTTCTCGCACATCACCCCGACGTTCAAGAGGTAAACTCAAAATTTTTGTTTCTTAGAATGGAAGGATTCAAATAATCTTATCAAATAGTGGTAATATGCTCAATAACGTACTAAGCCAAGGTTCCTAGAAACAAAATCACTAAATTGTTATCCCAAAATACCCCCTAAGGTTATTTTGGCTTTAACAAGGTTAAAATGGATTTAGTCATTTTAAATGGGAAAAACATGTTCAAGCAATGCGTCAAATTCCACCTCTCTAAAGCACTCGGGTGTTGGAATTAAAAAACATGGGGGAGGTTCAGCTAATCCATTAGCGGGTTATATTTAAAAGGTCGTGTGACATTCATTTGGCCATCAATTTCAATGATAAACATCAGACAAGGGCCACACGACGTAAGACAAATGGTCAAGGCGAGACACGCATCGTCATTTCAGATCTCCTCAAAGGTTTTGGGATTTGTGGACATCAAAGCCTCTGAATAAGCCACATTCCATAATCTTTCAAGTCCGAGGCGAAGCGCAAATTCATATGGTCAAAGAACAAATCCAAGACTAAAAGGAAGGACACGTTTCGCTTTCCAACACTCTTCGAGGCATATGCATTTTGTGGACCTCAAGTCAGAAAAATAAGCCAAGTTTCATAAGGGCATCGGGTCCGGAAAGGGTGAAAGGTCAATGGGACACGAGGCCAAAGTTGAGAGTGGATACATGGCACAAGCTCAAGGCTAAGAAGAAAGCACACTATAAAATATGAAGACATGTGGAGCCTTCTTACTTGGTCAACCTTTCGGACTCTAACATGGTGGCTTTGGAAAATCAATGTCCGACACAAAAACATTGTAAAGATGCGTGGAATTTTCTCGTTGGTTTACACTTCACACTCTAAAAATATTTTTATAAATGAAAGTAAATTGTGAAGATATATGAATTTTTCTTATTGGTTGGTGCTTCGCAATAGATAATGGAGGTTTCATAGATCCCGACACTATGAAATCCAAAGCATACATGAAATTTTATTATTGGCCCACACATTCATAATGGAACATTCCTACGTGCAAATCCATATAAAAGAAAGAGGTAATCCCCGAGCCAATCAAATGTTGCTACATGCCACTCTCATTTTCATTCGATATGCAAATTTTCAAATGGCCATAACTTTCGCTCTATAGCTCCAAATCACACAAAATCGATCGCGTTGGAAAGGTCTCCTCAATCCCTTCAATTTGGAATCTAAACTTGATTTTGTAAATCCACATATCACACTATTGTAAACGGATCTAAACTTGATTTTGTAAATAAACGCATACAACATAAAATAAAATGGGAACTCCCAAACTCTCCCATCTGCCAAAATTTTGAGTATGTAAAAAAAAGACAAAAATATAATGAAAATGTGCTAAAAATGTTGAAAAAGGAAGGAAATGCATGCCCCCAAGCTTTCGAAACTGAAACTAAAACTAAGTGTTGATTTTGGAGAAGGAATGATTGATTTTATGCCCCGTGTATTGATTTGAAGTATGAAAAGTTATAGAGAACCTGTTTATACAGTAAAAAATGAAACTCATTGAGATATTGAACTAAACTTCCTTGGTGATACATATGGGGGCCATGATAGTACTATACGATCTTGACCTAGTTGTATGGTTTTGAACATATGTTTTTTTACCAAATATCTATGTATTTGCATTTTCGGTGCTTGTACTTATTTGTACCTACATTTCTCCATAAAATTATATTTATATATGTTGAAAGTGTAAAATAATCCCATATAGATTCCTCCTCTTCCTAGGCAGGTGTGAAATCCATGTTTGAGCATGTGGCTCAATAGAAGTAGGCTCATATTGTTGAAAGGAGATGTCCGAGAAGCTTTATAGAGTGTTGAAGAGGTGGCCACCTTGGATATCCTTTGCCTATAAAAGGAAATGTGTTTACATATGGTGGAAACCATGACACACATCAAAAAAATTATAGAAACAAATACATATAGTAGTGACAAAAGCTAAAAGTATAAACAACAATGCAAAGTAGAAACACAAAAATATAAATGTATCCAATGGAAATCAATGACATAAAAGAACATGAAGAACAATTTTTCAGCATATAAACATGGGACACCCATGGTGTCATAAAATAATCAAGGAAAATAGTCCTACAAACAATAATAATAAATTATAAATAAGATAAGAATGATGCCACATACACGGGACACCCAAGATGTCACAAGATAATCAAGACACATAGGCCACAAGTAATAAAAACATTCAAACAAGAATACACACAAATATGTATACATGAAAGAAATATGTCAAAACATGATGATATGATGTAATAACAAGCACAGTGAGATATATATGAAACGAGGGATGTCAATGTTGCATAAAACACATGTATTAGTCCAAAATAGAAAGTACACAATGTATATAATTGAGTGTAAATGAGGAAGTGCAAAATGAACTATAATAGAATAATAACACCTATAAAATGTGGAGGGATTCCCCAACCGATAAGAGTGTAAGGAAACATGAGTGCTCCCATAAGCGTGTATTAATTGGTTTGTACTGCATCTAACTTAATATATCAAGTGAACTTGTTGGTTGGAAAATGTGTTGTAGAAACAATCAATAGTTTAGGGGACGACATTCCCTCCACTTTAATGGGGTTCCCTTATTATACCAAAAACTTGGGTCTCAGAAAATATTTACAAATGTATAAACTAATTAATTTGTGATGAGGATATTGGTCAACATGAATGATCTCATTATTCTCAATATAGAAGATAGGTAAGGAACTAGAAACATAAGAATTACAATAACAATATTATGGTAAGACAAGTTGATTAAAGAAACACAATTACAACTAACCAACCAATCAAGGATATGCAAACCCGCCCGGTTTTAAAAGATTACTACCGACCGTATGAGTGGAAAAGGGAGGAAACGACACTTTCAGATAAGAATACTACATATCTTATTATACTCCAACATGTGACTAAAATTAAAGAACGTGCATGCTTTCTTAAATGAAAATTCCACAACACATAAGATGCGATTGTATCGAGCTCATAAGATATTACTCCATGAAAAATACAAAGCTTCAAATTTCAAATAAACAAACCATGTACCAACCGAATCAAAAAAGAAGATTGGAAGAACATGAAGGAGAGAAATAGGGTCTTCTTCTATATTTCCAAAATATGTATTCTTACATTCAAAGTGCACCAATATACAACCCCTTTTACAAAGAAAATGAAGCCTTATATAGGCTAAGGGGAGTAAGTGACTACATCAATTAACTAATTGTTCTTAATTAAGTGTTTAAACACTTAATTACTTGATTTAAATAAATTTACTTAATATTCCAATTTTTCTTTTAGTACAATAAAACTAATTATAAAATTAAAAACTAGTAAGACTAAGAGCCGAAGGAAGAAGGAATAGAAGGAATAATCAAAAGCAGAACTTTGAGCTTCGTAATGTGCATCCAAAACTCTTTGAACACAATGAAAATCTTTGTATTCTTGGGAATGATAGTGTTTGAGAGATTTTTCAACTAGCTTCCAAGGGCGGACTCCATTTCTTTTGCTATCCCATCACATTGTGTTAGTCCCTTAGCTACTTCTATGATAACATTGTTGAGTTCTGATAACTCTTCCATTCTCTCCTTGTTAATCAATTCCTCCTTGAATATATTTTCTTTGATGAGTGAATTGAATCTCCCCTTGATATGATCAACAAAATTCCTTTCAGATGAGATATCTTTGAATAGTTGGTAGTGAAGAGCTTGCGTGTCTGCAAAAATATTTTAGCTTTCAACAATTCCGCCTTCTAGACTATACTTTTAAATTTAGTGGTAACTTTCTCAAGGACTCGATTCTCCACCCATGCTAAAAGTCCAAATCTTAGACAAATTACATTTAGAATCATCAAAAATATTCAATGAAATAAGGATTTTCCATCTGTGAGCACCATGATTCAAAGATCTTAAATAACATTGTAACGCCTCACAAAAACGACGCTTCTAGAACTCGCTTCAACCAAACACTTAACCCGAAAATGTGACTATTTTTTTTTGTTTAGGTTAAAAGAGAAGGTTACGATACAAGGATGCAACAAGGGTACATTAATTGATAGTTCTATAGGAAGGTAACAAGGATTAGTTTACTTAATTAAATATTTTCTTTTCTTCGATTAAGTTCATTCCTAACAAGGTTAACCTTATGCTAAATTATTAAATTCATTACATTAATAGCTTAAAGATCCTTTAATAAATTTCCTACACACACTAAGGGTTTAAAGAGGAAGAACATTACACCCCTAGGAAATCAAAAGGCCCCATTCATTCATCTACACATACCCTTAAGGATTTTACATTAAACATTTAAAATATATATCTTCTTAATAAAGGTAGGGTCAATCCTCCACCCTTGGATCAAATCCATCTTAGCCACTAGATCCTAGGGTTCCCAACTTAGCCCTAAGAATCCTTAAGAAAGTCTATTAAAACCTATTCTCATTCTATTCTTCTCATTTGATTCATTTTCTTTTGTTAAATTTGCAGGTTGGAGAGGAGGAAGCCATGAGAGCAAAAAGGAAGAAGCCATGGAGGGTTCTACAAGAAGATTTAGTCTAGGCTTAGCTTAGTTTTGTCTTTTATTTATGTAATCTATTTCATTTAAATATTGGGAGGGATTTCCTCCTCCAATCTGGTTTTTATTCCAAGATTATAGTGTATTGGGTTTAAATTTGGGGCAAACCCTACCCCTTTTGATATTAATGAAAGAATGCTTTTAGATTCACCATTTGAGTGTTTTGTTGTCCCATTCCTAAGCATTTATCTTTATTTTACTTGCTGGTAGTAATAGGTTAAATTTTACAACTTAGGAATTAGTGAAAATAGGTTAAATTTTAAGCAATTGCGCTAGTCTGCATGGAATTCTGTCATAAGTGACAGAACCACTGCCTAGAGCAGACCGGCGGTCCTGGGACCGCCGCCCTGCTAGGGTGACAAACAGTGGACTACCGCCTTACAGGCGACAAACACATGACCGCCGCCCTACTTGAGCTATGGTTTTGAGACCACTACTATAACCTCGAGCGACGGTTACGGATCGCCGCTCTACACAGGCAGGCATCATGTTTAAAAACAAAACCTTAATGCCGAGAATTTTACAAAAACTAAAGTTGCTAAAGGGTGTAAAAATGCATTTTAAGTTGTCTTTGTTCATTTTAAAGCTCCAATTGAGGTTTGTTGCTCATTTACTCATTTCTTAGTTAAGTCTAGTCATTTTAAAGTGTTTCCATTTCTAATAAAATTCATCTACTTATAAGAATAATTTCTATTTGTTTAACTAGATTCTTTCTTCCATTACAAGAGCAAGAAGGGAAAATAAATCTATTTCATTACTTGTCATTTCCTTATATAAAATCAACTTTCCCAATGCAATATAATCTAACTTATTTTCCTCTTTCATTTTACTACAATGTTCATTCATTCAAAATAACCATATTAACTTTATTTTCCATACAATGATATTTTGTAAACAAATTCAACTTCTAACAATCTCTACATTTTCTTCTTTCTCACATTTACAATACAATAAATACTCAATGAAGATATACTTTCTTTTCCATTGTAAAATAGATTAATCTTTCAATACAAGCACTATTTTTCTCACAAAACATTCAATATTTCAACAAGGAGAAAATACTTTCTTTTCTATTTGCAAACTAACTTTACAATAACATTAGTTGCTATTTATTTTCTCATCTGTTTCTTTCTACATGCAATACAAAAACAATAACAACAATTGGACTACAACTTTCTTCCACAAAGTCATTACAATTTCCTCCACTTGAAGTGGGAATCCATACAAAATGTAATTAAAGAATGAACTACATTAATACAATTTCTTCCACTCTAAGTGGGTAAAAATACAAGGAAGTTTCACATGGTCACCAACAAGACTCCATTCTCCAACTCCAACAAGATAGCTCCTCCAAGAAGTTTGCTTGATTCACAACAAAATAGGGGAGAGGCAACGCTCTCCACCCAACCAAGATACCCAATGGAGAAGAGAAGTTATCCTCTCCATTGGCCCCCGAGCCCCAATCACATTACAATGGGAGAAGATCTCAACTCATGGCAACTACTAGCTTCCACAAAACTTAACATACGATTTCACATTCATTCCTTTTACATACAAAACACAAAAACAACTCAACAAGAAGAAAACATCAAGTAACAAGATCACAAGGCTTATCAAGAAAGCCAAAAGAGTAAGACCTATGGGAGGCCACTTATGCCTCCCAATGGGAATGGATGCCCGCCAAAAGCATCCAATGTAAAACATAAATCCCCTTACAACTCTTATGCCTCCCTCAAGTACCCCTTATACCTCCATAACTCTTATGCCTCCCTACATCTCTTATGTCTCCCTCATAGCAAGAACAAAAAGGAGATGCAAGCATCCCTCAAAACAAGGTGGGGCACCCAACCCAAACTCCCTCCACAAAAAGGGTAAACTCTTATGCCTCCCTACATAAAACTCCCCATAGTCTCCTCCCACTCCCAACTTAGGCATTCTACCCACACCCAACAAGCATTTCAAAGAGATAACAACATTCAACACAACATATACACACATACAATAAAACAAATAACATAATTAAAACTAAGGTGAAGCTCCTACCTCTCCATGGTAGAGCTTATTTTAAGTATGAAGTTCCAAGCTTCTCCAAAGACCAAGCAAGCATCCACAAAGCTCCAAAATCCACAACTCTCTCAAAAATCCTCTCACTCTCCAAAAATTCAAGAGACAAAAATGATCATCCAACCCCAAAAAAGCAACAATAATTCAATAAATAGAGAAAAGAGAGGGAGGGATGATGTGGCTCCAAGTAGGATGCCACCTCATTTCCTCTTCACTCCACATCACTTGGTCAACCTCACATTCCAATGCACAATTAATAAGTGGTTTGAGGAATGACAAGAACCTTACACACTCCATCTAAGTCCACTCCCCCAAAGGACAAAATTAAATATTTGAAAGAAAGTGTAATTAACATTTTACCTTTTTATCCCCCCAAAACACCTAAAAGAGCCTAAATTTGACCCCCCAACCCATAGTTAGGGTTGGCATGGGCATTTAAGAGGTGTGGGATGAGTTTGACTTGTCCCACAAGCTTCCAAATTTGGCCTCCAAGGCCAAATTCGAGTTTTCCATGAAGGTTAGAGTGTGCTACACTCAAAAATCAAACACACTTCACTCAACACAAAATCCAAAAGTAAATCAAGCCTAATAAATGAACTCCTTTTGGTCACATCTTTAATTAGTTAGGATAAATTTACATTAGCTTAATTAAGACACTACAACCCATGAATAATAAAGGGGTAAACACAAATCCAAAAATCTAAATAATAAAACAAATAATTTTCATTACTAAAGGAAAACACATCCTAACATTATCAAAGAGGGAAAATTAAAACAAAACAACACATGACCCCTAGGTCACAATTTTCTCCTAACCAATAATTCTAACACACACACAATTACATGTTGCCATGGTGACCCTAGTTGAATTCTTCTTGAATTCCGATGTGGTTGGTCTCCACTCCCCGATGTTGTTGTGAATATAATATACCTGCAAAATAAAGGATACCTCCTTCGGCCTCGTGGCCACATTAAAACATTCATGTCAAATATGCAATATAAATATGAAATCAAATATATACGAATTAATATCATCTATGCAAGATATGATATCACTAAAGTTTCTAGCACATTTCCATTCCACATTTTATCCACGTCAAAATGATCACAACATTAATCCAATTATCAAAGGTCTACTAAACATGATTAAATATATCACATGTCAGAAATACAGATAAATAATCATGTCAACAGTATATCAAGATCAACATCAAATGTCTCCAATGTCCATATGCATCATATAAGAATCAAATCAATAACAGTTTAGTATCTCTAATATCTACGAGCATGCTAAATCAAAACTATAATATAACCATAAGTGCAGTCGACGGTATCAAAAATAATAATCAAAAAGGTGTTGAAGGGAAGTGGGCACTACAAACATCATCCCGAATCTTAAGCCGCTTATTAATACCATCAATCCATAAATTGATTTGATTGTGGGATGAGATGATGTTATCATAAATTGTGCATGCTTCATCAATCAATCTGCAACCCCAAACAAGAATACCTTAAACTTGGGATTTTGAAGCCTTGCAAAGGTCGCATGCTTGTAAATTTTTGTGTTTTCCTTAATATCAATCCCGTATGGCAACAATGGGTGGAAGAATGGATAGGGGTGTTAGATCAAAAGAATCTTATTAGATGAAAGAAATGACTTAATGAAACTTACAAGTACCTCCACTTGCTCCCGGGTTTGTTTCCTTTTTTTTAACTCTCTAAATGACCTTAGAAATAATTTCTCTAAGGTTGTAAACTTCACCCTCGTGAGTTGATTCACCCAAAGAAATTGTAGTAAGCTCAAGATCTGAAATTGATATATCTTTTTCATTCTTGTCCTCCTTTTTCTTGCAATTTCCAATAATTTTTGCCCTTTGGAATAAAAAACAAGACGAGAAGTGGTATTGACTTTATTAGGAGGAGGAGGAGAATTACCAAGGAGGGCAACCACTGCATTAAATGTAGGGACTTTTACCCGAGATTGAGCCTTCCCCTTCTTACCATCAACTATGGGTTGAACCCAAGTGAAATAATCTCCAGAAGATGTTGTCGGAGGAGGTAGTGCAAGATAATTTTGGGAACGTGTAGGTTGAGAGGTAGGAACCTTAACGGTGGAAGTCCCAATGGAAGAGGAAGAAGGCCTCCTTACTTCCAACTTTGGCCTCAAAACACTTGTTTTTTCTAGATCATGTGCAAATACCTCAACAACATCCTCTCTCCATTGTTTTCTTTAATTTCCTCTTCTTCTTTTGGTTCATCTTGATTCTTTTCACCTAATTCTTCCTTAGTAGGTTGTGGTGTTTGCTCAGGAGCTACCTCACTTCCCAATTCTTGTGTTTTATGTTGCTTAACTCCTTTCTCAGATATTTCTACTCTCTTTTCAACCTCTTTAGCCTTATCTTTCTTCATCTAAACCTTGGTTCCTGAATCGAAAAGAGAAGAGGAAGGAGTTTTATTATTCGAACATCCTTTGTGGAGAAGATGCTTCTCGGGAAGAAGACATCTTCTGAGATTCCTTAAATTATTTTGTTGAACTAATGTTTTGTCCTTAAGAGCACATGAGTATTTTGATCATCAGGCTTATCTTTCTCCTTTTGGGACCAATAAATGGTGGGAAGAGGAGTATACTAAATAGATTTTATGTATTATGTGGTGAAAAGGTTAGAACAATCATCAACCATTCCTTTTGGAACTATAGACAGCTTGAAGTCCTTGATTTGCTGCAATGATAGCCAGTCAAACATTCTTTTCTTGACTTCATATTCATCAATACAAGAATCGTAATAATCCTATAATGTTGGCAAGTGATAATATTTCATCCTTAAATGGTTTGTAATGAAACCTTTGCTATTAAAAGAATCCCTTTAATGGTATGAGTGGAAATTGGAATCGAGATGGTTCTTTAAACATTCCGAGCATCCAGGGTTGTTCCACATGTGTAACTCCCCAAAGTGATGGGAGATTGGATGCATGAGATCTTCTTATCTCTACAAGTTATGTGAAGGACATCCAGTACCCTACAAATCTCAAACAAAACTATCTTATCATTACATTAGATTGGAAGTTTATATGGTGCTCCTTCCAACCCATATGTTTGAATGTAGGGGAACTTTTAGAATTGTATAAATAATTTTTCATAGGTAAAAATCAATTATCCGGCCTCCTGATACCCTATTAGCCACATTCCCTTCAAGAAATATTACAAAGAACATGATGAAGGCATTATTTATGGCTTTTGTTGTTCTTATATGTGAGGTGAGTATAAATATCATATATAGCTGAGCTTTACTTATTGTATTGACTTGTTAAGCCAATCCATAATCTATACCCTATTATAGTATATGTAACAACCCAAAATCAACACACACACAACACAGTAAAAGACAGGATTTTTTTTTTTGACTTGCTTCGACACAAAACACGACACAACATGTCGTCACAAAGTTACAACCAACTCTGGGAACCACTTGTTACGGGGATGACCACAAGGTTAGCACGGAAACGTTCACACCCAAAAGGATAATATACTTTTTTTTTTATTTTTGACAGAATAACATAGAAGCCCAACCACAAGACACTCTCACAGCTAGGGCAAGCCACAGTCAGAAATGATTAGTGGTTATTTATTTTGATAAGACACCCTTTAACTCATGACTTAAGTTTTCAGAAGGATTCAATATATGATTCACATAAAACATCTTACCAACTGAGTTATGTTCTTATACACTGTAGAGTAGTTCACTTAAAGTCTTCTCCTTTATAACAATTATTTGTTTTATATATTTATTTGATAAAGATGGTAATTTAATTCCACAGGGCCATCTACTCACACTTACGTTACTAGAACTCGTTCATGCCCTTATGACAACATCGGTTCACGTTCAACAAACTTAAGAGAAAATTACAAGGTACCCTGGATAAAGTTAAAGGAAGAAGGTCAATTGAGTTCATCCTTGAGACATCATTAGTTCTTACTGAGGTTTAATTGAAGCTTGAGGTTTTATACGTAATTATTAGCGCTCTTACTTAGGCTTCACCGAAAGAGCTTATCAAGAGGAAGCTACTTACTTTTAAATAGTCTTAGAGATAAATTGAGTGGTTTCAAAATTTTCTTCTCTTACTTGTTAAATCTTATTAGAAACTAACCATTGTTTTCCTTTAAGCTTGTTTTAAGCGTTCACCAAAAGAGTAGTGTTTACTAGTTCAGTTAGGGATAACACGTTATATAAAATCACTTTGCAAGGATAGTCTCACTCTTGATTACTTAAGGTATTGTTTGTTTTCGAGTGGATCTCCTCTACAACAGATTTATTTGAATAAAACTTTTAGGTAACTTCTGTAAGGAAAAGCCACCCCATTAAAACTTACATATAACCCATCAATACAAAGTCTTAGAAAGATTTAAATTAACACTTAATTCTCAAGATCAAAGTTTTACAATGCTTATGCCAGTGAAGAGATTGAATATTATTTCTCACTAAGAAGAGTTACCAGCCAAATTACAAAAAAGGACAAAACTACTACTTCACGTAATTCTCCGAACAATTCCAGGCAAGAGGTCATATAAACTCTCTTTACAAGCAATGTTACACAATTTACAACACATTGGACATTTTTACAAGGAACTTCATAAATTGTACAGATGAACCTTTTACACTCTTTTCCTCTAGTCTACTCGCATAATCCATCTGCACAAATATTAACTAGAGTCGGTTATTTAGAACTGAGCATGTTAAGACTACCCATTGCAACAGTAAGCTAACATTTTATAATATCATGAAAGTAAAATTCTAAACTCAAGAATGGATCAAATCACAAACCACTAATCAATATGTTTCACAAGATGAAGAGATTTATACCAGCCAACAAGGAGGAATCCCAATATTCAAGCGAGAGAGATATTCCAAAGATAATCAAGGTGAGACCTTATTGGTGAAGACAACAAGGCTGAGAGTATTGAGATTTCAGTCATGTAATCCTATGGATTACGTGATTGAAATCTAACACCTAAACATCATTCTATTATTATTAACCAAAAGGATAAAGATCACTCAAATGACTTAACATATTCAAAATTGCTTGGTAACAAGACTGCATTAATGCACATCCTTGTTTTAGGAAGAATATAGGCCCCAACCATATATGAACACAAATCAGTCAAAGATTAAAGTTGACTTCACTCGACTGAATAAACCAACATACATATAATACTCACAACACAATAACCGAATCAAGATTCAACATACTAAGTAATTCTTACCGAACCTAAATATTTTTCTTCAAGAAGTTAAATAAATTAGATTCTATCCAACTAACTTACATTCAACATCTATAGTTGGATTACACAGGCAAGGATCAAGAAGAAGTCTTTTCACCAAAGGTTGTTATTATCTTACATCACATAATCAGCAATAAACCCGTAATCCACCACTCGTATGATCATTGTAAGAGTTAAGGACTTAGCTCACTAAAATATGTAACTGAGTCGATTCCTACCTTTTCCATTTTCATACAAGTCTAACCCAATTCGAAGAAAGGTAACCATTCTATTTTCATACATGCCTCAGTCAACACTTACTCAGAAAGTCCCTACCTGAATTATTGAAGGTTTTCTAAGCTACATAATGGATTTAATAGAAACCCATTTCATTCGATACTTGAATTTAAACAAGCAAGGGATAGTCTGTTGAAAATATAAGTGAATCGACACAAGATCCTCTACCGTGACCCAACTCGAGTCACCAATCACAAGGTTTACAGATCGAAGGAGGAATACAAGCAAAATACTCTTCCTACAAACTAAGCCTTCTCTTCCATCTCTAAAACAACATATGAATAGCTTGGGCATACCCATCTATTTCACGACTGTCTACTCGACCTATCCACATAGTTGCTCCAAAGAAAACATCTCTACTACTAGAGTTTGATTGAACTCTTTTATCTTATGATGCGGTGACTCATGTCACAGGGATCTCGCATTGAGCAATCAATATTCCAATCACGTAGGCCTCTAAGAAAACATCATGCTCACTATGCGAGGTCTACACACAGATTCAGCCCAAGAAAAGCTTTTACCAAGACAAAAACAAACATTTAGCCTAAAACTGGCCATGAGTCGACAAATCTACAAATATCCACTAATGTTATTCATGGCTCAAGATTATATCTGCTACTGCTGGTTTAGAAATCAAACTCAATGGCCATTGTTCACTATTGTCTCTAAATGTCACCCGAAATTTTAAGAATTAAGTAGGAAAGCACCCAGGTTAAAGATCTAACACCCACGGTATAAAACTTCAACCATTATTTGCTATCACATAGCAGTTACTCTTTTATTTCGAAAAGAAAAACGAGGCAGAAAGGAATGTATACATGCTATCACAGTTGCTACCAGGGTATGAAAAACAAACAACTCCCAACAGTCCTTCCTTTCCTTCAACTGGTCGATTCACAAGGAAAAAGCAGAAGCCCATTCTAAATGCCATAACAGGATAAATAAAAAAAATAGAAGGACATTCAATTCATGACATAATAAAAGGGTAGCAGAAGATTGCAAGGGGCAAGTTTAACATGCCTGGTTTAAAAACGCCATCTCAATATGCATCCGATTGTTTCAATGCCGTTGCTTTCCCCTAACCCAAAGTGCTCTGCGAGCTTGTGCTAGTACCACATTCACGCGGTGAAAAATAGCTACAAACGAACCCCATGATTTGAAGCTCGGACACAAGACATACTGATTACATCACGCTCCTGGCTCTAGAAGGCATCTACCGTAATGAAAAATAAACCTTTTCCTTCATCATATTTGAGGACAGCATTAAACTCTTGGTGCAACCATTTCAGCTGTAGCTTGCAAGGTGTGATAAATCCAACAGAAACCTTTATGCCTGCCAACTTAGTGACTCGTTGAAGCAGCTCATAAAATTGCAAGCAAATTGTGTTTCATGAATATTCTGATATGAAACAGATCCACGCCTCTATGAGATTCTCTTCCATGAGTTACATCGTAAAACCAGCAAGGTCTCAATAGAGAATCTTTGCAAAAGAATTTTGTCAGGTCTCCTGGTAACACTCTCACTGTCACATAATCGATTTTGATAAAAGAATATCTTGAAGGAGAATCTTGAATTTGAGGATGCACCAAATGAATAGATAACAACATAGTTGGACAGCTTGCCTGTTGGAAGCGCTCAAAAAACTTCTACCATGCTGCAACATGTCTGCTGCCCGGCTAGAAACTGCTGCAGACCGCTGTTGTGGATCCCTGACAAGAACACATCCCGCAGCTCCCAATGAAAGTGGAGGTAACACGCCTACTTCACTAGCTTGAAGCTTCATCTATAACCACCATATCCAACCCATTACTACGCCCCTCTATTAATCTTTTCTCTGAACTTCACGAGCAGGGAGGAAGGAAACAGGGGGCTGCAACCATGCGAAAGCATTTAACTTCAAAACATTCGCCCCAATCTAAACACGACCCGTCAGCTGGAAAAAACGTTGTTAAAACAGCCTATGCGGCCATGGCAAGGAGAGGAACAACAATAAAGAGCTTCCAAAAACCTGCGACTCCACTGGACTGGGGTTTTCACGCCATTCATCTCAAATCCCAACAAAAACACTCCTCCTTGCTCACGCGGCCAGAACAGGTCAAAGAGAGCAGGTAGCAAAAGACGCGTTAGATTTGCAAATCAAAGGAATTAAAGAAGGTGGGGCGGCTGGCAGAGGTAAGGCCAGTGGGAGATGGCCACGTACCAGGTCTAGATGGCAGGAAGGGGGTGAGGGACAGTAGGGCCTTAGGCACAAGTAGATAGAATTTTGACTTTAAAACCATGTCCCCTCCAACCTGCGCCACACACCTACCCCCCATCATTCCCACGCAACCCCTCCATTCCTTTATCTGTTTATTTTCAGTACCCATTGATCATTATATTCCAAACCTTAATCAGAATAGAAATTAAGCCATCGGTATAAATCTGTATTTATTGCATTCAAATCCTACGATTTGTAAAATTATAAGCTACTTGCTTTCACGATGTAAGACCAAGCTAAAGGTTACAATATAATTCTCAACATAACCTAATTGAAAAACACACTAAGTTAAGAGGCTTGCACGGCTTAAGGTCTCATCTATTTCCCCAAACCAAAACATATCAGTTAAAAGCCACACACTCGAATCTAAGGATTCGATTTACTAGTGTATAAATACATATATCGTTCTACACCCATGTCTTCTGGGTATTTTATTTTTAAAATATAATCCCATGTAAATGAAATACGCAACAACAGATACTTAAAAAGGAGTGTATATAATCCAAATTTACCAGAGTCACCAGAACATCTCCAACAGTAACTCAGTAACAAGTTTATTCATTGGGCTAAAGCAAGTCGAAAAACCTCAGTCTTTTAATTCTCTGCAACTAACAGTGGGTTCTATCCCAACTCATAACAAAAACCGAACCCCAAGCGATAATAAACCAAACGTCCGAACTCATCAACCCATGTCGATGGGTTAAAGTCCTTGGCTCGACAACGAATAGGAGCAGGATGGAAATGGTTTCAAGGAAAGTTACTAGCCCAATCAACCTTCGAAAAGGGTTTACCAGCAAAGGGAGGTGTTGATAACGACTCGAGGACGCCAGAAGGAGGGGGAAGGTGCTAAAACATCGCTGAGACAGGGTCTAAGACAACAGAATTACGCACAGTTGTTCGACGCCCAACAAGGGAAAGGTCACTACGCCAAGAAACTGGGTAACCGCCAAACAGGGCATTACAAAAGTATACATCAAATATGAGATCATATAAAATATTTTTCTCTAGTGAACTCCGGGTGAGTTGACGAGCCAAATTTTCACAAATTATCTCTGCCCAGTTCAGGTGATGTGGGCCTTCATAGATTATGTTGATATACACGCTCATCTAGTTCTGAAACTTATTAGTTGATGGCAAAGCCATTACCCTTGCAAGAAGTGTTATCATATCAGAGAGTTCCTCCATGAAGTCAATTGCAGCAGGGGTTTTGGTTGATTTGGATGGCCCATTTCTTTTAACTCTCACCATGTCTTAATAATCATTGTCTTATATTTGTGCTGATGAGGTCAAACAATATTTGAGCTTTTGTCTGGTTAAGATCTTAGAGTCTTCAAAAGTGGGTATACCTGGGGCCACATTAATATGGTGGGCATCAAGTTGAGTGATGACTTGTCCTTGAGGATCTTTCAATTCTTTTTTTTGTGGATCAAATTTGGAGTACACGGGTATTTTATATAAATTCTTTTCTTTATCATGTTGTGCAACAATTCATCTCGCCCTTATTAATCTTTTTGAAAGAAATAATAACCAATGATGTATGTCATTAATGAGGCCACATGACCCACACCAATGGAGTATTGCCTCCTACTCAAATGCATATAAATATGGATTTGAAATTTTACATGAATTTTTCTTTGATAAAGAGGAACTCTTTTTAATATTTCTATTAATAAATCTCTTATAATTCAACAATCTATTATAAAAGATCATTAATTGTACATGGTCACTTAGTGATTAATAAAAGGCTAAAAATCATATTTTAGTGCTTGAAAGAAAAAATAACCTTTATTACCATTATGAAGACTTATAATAAATACACATAAAGACTCTAACTTAAGATTTTTTTCCATAGAATGAAAATTGAGTATAAATAAATAAAGTGATGTTTGATCAGGTTGGGCACAATTGTCCATATGGAGGAATTGAAGATTCATTAAAGGGAATTTCCCCCTCTAACCATGTTAGGTTACACGCAAAAATTATATCGTAGAATCATTGGACTATTTCAACATCCTTTGTTGAATCTGAGCCATAGATTTTTCTAGCTATTTGTGAAGCAAGTTTCCATTTACTCTGTTGTGCTGGACTTGTGAAATTACCTCACCACGTACATTTTACCAGGGTTTGATTGGTCGTTGGCCATTAGTCCTTAAGGTGTAAATTGTTTGTGGATCCAACCATTGTGGAGCCATCATCAACTGTTGGACCATGTTTGCAACATGGCATTATCTGCTCTCACAACATCTCTATGTCCTTCCACAATTGTTGGCGCTTACTCTGTTCCCTTCCATGCATGTCCATTACTTTGTTCCAAATCTATTATTTTAGTACATGCTATAAATATGTGGACAATTATCAACAACCAATATTACTAGTATTTTCTCACTATTTGTGGCAAAATCATAAAATTTCCAAAAATATACATGCATTGCACCCCTACTTAACACTACCATATAAGTGATTTTATATTCAAAATTAGCCACATCTTTCGTTGTTCAATTCTTCTATACAACTAGCTTGATGTTTGCGTGGAAAGTGTAATTACACCGAAAGAAATTTTCTCAAGTAATTAGTGTGGCATTGAAAGCCCTAATTTTCTTTTTTTTTTTTTTTTGTCTCGCGATTAATTTCTTCGAGGCCTTCTTAAAATTATAGGTTTGTTTTCGTGGCGTCGGACCCATGTTGTCGCAATGTAATAAGAGGATTAGGCCTCCTTCATTGAGGCTTCGCTAGAGATGAGCTTCTTTATGCCCCGCAAAGTCTATAGTGATTCTAGCAAGAGCGAGTGTAATATGTGTTGTCTTGATTGTATGGTCCACGCATTTTTGTTTTAATATCTCAGCCACCATAGGGACCATTTCATTGTTCAATTCAATGGTTGGGCTTTGTTTGAAGTAATTCTATACGAGGCTCGAGTGTTTGTTTTTATGTAATGTGTAGATAAGTCGGTCTTCCTACCATATGTGACTCGTGTTTCAAAGATTCGAAAGGTGTTGACACAACCGACGTGCAAACATATATCATAAATAGTGCGAGGATTGATTTTTTGAATGAAAAATGTCGTTTCACCACGTCAACCATACTCAAGCCGATCAAAGTGTATTGGAAGGTTTTGGTATGATGTGTCATCTGTCAGTGTATCATTATCGGTGATTGTTTTGGTTCAACGAAAGAAACAATTAGCATTTTCTTATGTCAATTTTGCCATATGGGATTAATTAATTACACCACATATTCCGTATGTAATTTTTTTTGGGAAATATCGAGTCTCCTTGATTCATTTTAGTTTTTCTCGCTTGTCTGCAAGGTATTTACGCAATTTATCTCGAATTGCATTCGATAGAACCTAAATTTTGCAGTTCCAATACCGTAATTAGAATGTATAAACCCACCATAAGCGACACGGTGAGCATTAAACTTGGTAGTTAGCAGGCTCTAATTAGAATTTCAAAATTCATAACTAATAAATGAAGGAATTGGGCATTGTAATGAGAATTTAAATTTTACAGTTTATCATCTTTACTTAAAAGCTTGCCATGTTCCTCGCTTATTGAAATGAATGATTTTGGTTTTTAATCGACTTTAATATTTTTCAATTGGCGGAATCGAAAGCGTAGCGAGGACGTGACATTCATTCTCACGCGGGATAGTCATTCGAGAAACATAGTTGACATGATTATGCGAGCAAGAGTGCATCATAATCCGTAGATTATTCAACCTACAAGAGGTTGAGATAAGCCAATAACTTATTCCATCATTTAACAGAGTATAATAACAACTCAACATATATTACATCGACTTACGCTCACCGTATTATCCAGAGTTCACGTTTAATGATGATGGTGTTGCCAAGTTTCATTGCGGAAACCTCAATATTAATAAACATAGCTTTCACAACATTTCTTCTCGACACCACCAATGGTGATCAACCACAAGAGGAGGAGAAAAGAAATTCCTCAGAGTGCTTGTGTCGGTAGTTGAAAACGTATAGGTCTCTTAAATCCACTGTAAAAAAAACATAATTTTATTTCTCACAAGTATGTTTTTGCGCTTTGACGACGGATGTTGATATGTTCGTATATACACTTAATGTAAATACATAAAGCTTGAGTATACAATCGGTTGGGTAAAAGATTATATCAATATACAATCGGTTCTAGTTGGGTAAAAGCTTATATCAATATACAATCGATTCCCAGGTTAGGCGGCAATCTAACTAATTCTTCAACTTGCCGATGTGTGAATAAAGTAAAATACGTATTCGGGTCACCTTGGAGTTTTCTGGAGGTGGCATTTACAACGATAATGGTTTGTTTATAAATATAATAAATGTATACATGGAGATTCTCTCAATGTCTACAAAAATCGTTGCCTCGCAAAAAGTAAATATAGTCTGTCCATGTCCATGTGAACTTGTAATTACACTGAAAGGCTTTTTCACATCTAGAAACTTGCCCCCGCTCCCCCACTTTACTCTATTAGGTTGAATGCGAAAATCTAGATCATAGATTTCATACCCCGTCAAATGAAGTTTTTATACCAACGAATTTATTCACACACTTGGAATTACCGACACCTTACCTATCTTCGACTACACAGACTCCAATTCTTCCTTTACTACTCCACTACACACTTGACTTGTTCATATCACAAGCCTCACTTGGGATTGCTAGTTTATTAGATTCGGAATCCACATTGCAAATTTGTAAAGACGACTCACTTTGGTTGCGTGTAGGCCTGGAATTTCAAATTCTTTGCGCTTGTCAAACAAAAATTTCTTGACAACCTAGTTGTTTAGGGGGCTGTAATTTCTAATATTTTAAATATTTATTTTGATTATTTCTTCCATGGATGTATAAATTATTTATATATTTTCACATATTTTAAATATATTTATAAATAACTATTTATAAAAGTATATAGTTTTCTAAATTTTCAGCGAGTCATTGTCTAGGGTTACAGATTGTTTTTAGTGGGAATTTACCGGCTAAAATCACAAGAAACGGCTTACAGCCTGCCAATTTCAGGCCGGTGCAAGGTGTAGAATGTAGATAATAATTATATCATTAACAAAGAATATTAACTTTTACAGGGAAGATTTGGAATAGGTGTACTTGTACAGCTGAACTATATTATAACTGGCTTCTGCTATTTTTGGACGTATTTGAAGGCTAACTGCACTCTGCACATTTTGATTTTGCTTTATTAAATCGTACGTAGCTGACATTTGTCTATGCTTTTGAAAATTAAATTCTGTCAAGAATTCATATCGAAAGCATTGTTAATTATATATATTAGAATTTAGTACCTACCTGCAAATTGCAAATAGTATTTATATGATCAAGAAAGAATATTTACTTTTACGGAGAAGATTTCTTGAATGATTCATCACAATCGTTTGGGATAGGAATTCCTGCAGGCTGCGATCATTCATCATTCATGAAATCGAGATCGTTTGGAATCATTCATCATTCATGAAATCTTCCACGGAAAATAGAGATCCTGAAAATACGATCATTGGATTTTACGGAAAAGTTTTGCAGTCCGTATTTCCACGCGCAAATCTCAACAGGCTTGAAATTTCGTGCATTTCTTATGGCGAATTCCCAGATATTAGCAAACGTCTACATCGCACTTCAGCAACAATCCTCAGTATTAAATGTTCCTCGAATATCTCTATACATTGTACTTATAATTATTTATTAATATATTTTTAATTACCAAAAGTGCAAACTAGCTTCTCGAACACTCTAGTCTCTAGGTAAGTACCAAGATCGCATACACTTCTTGCAATTTGCAATGTGGACGCCCAAAGGGATGTGTGGGGGAATGTGGAGAGGTGTGGCAAGGGGAAGTTATTGGGGGAGTTTTGAGATTGATTTACACACTTTTTAACGTGTACTGAAGAGGCGAAATGAAAATGTTTTTAATGTATTCTATAGAGGCTGAAATGGGAGGGTGTAAATGGGCGTGAAGGGACAAGGGAGTAAGAATGTGGAATTAGAGATGAAACTTTTGAAAAGATGAAATTAGATGGAGGAGATGTGAAATGGAAATGGAAGGAAGCCATTGTGAAAAGTAATGGGGAGAGGAATTTGCAGAGTTTTCGTTGACGATGTAGGGAAAAAGTAACAAAAAATTTAATGTATAGTTGAATAGGCCATACGAAGACACCAAAACACATTGTCTCGTAGCATACACATGAACAAGAAACAAATTGTAGAAAAGGCATACCTAGAGAGGCGAGATGAAATGGAAAAGAGGCGACATGTAGAAGAAGATGGGCGTAACAATGAACTACGTGGGGGAAGGGTATTGTGTATGGGATGAAGAGTGAGGCTAAAGGATGAGTGAGTTCAGGGATGATTCTTCATTTTTGTAAGCCAACAATAGATGTGTTCTTGACATTTTAGAGTAACGGTCAAAGGAAAAAGGAGGCAAAATGTGAAGATGTGAAAGGTAGGAAACTCTGGAAAGTGTTTTGAAAGTAAGGCCTTGCCTTTCGGTGCTCCTAATGTCAATTGTGGCCTTATACAAAGTAAGCCCTTGAGATTTGTGGATAGTTAAAGCCCAAGACATTTTCTAGGTGATTGTTTGTGGTTTCCTGTGGAATAGTCAAGATGGGAATATGGAGTGGGTTGTCGAGATTCCAAGATGGGCAAATATACCGATCAAATTTGATGACAACAAATGAAGGTAGATCAAAGGCCATGTGAAAGGTATTTAGCTATGGATGAAACATTTTGCGAGAAACTATAGTGTGGCCGATTATTTGTATTGTTTGCGATAGACTTGACTAACTTGTAAGATTGGATCAACTCTTGTGATTAGGATCTCTTCGACTTGGGTTAAAGACTTTAGAATGAAAGGGTGATGTCTCGTGTTCATATTGTTCTACAACGAGAATCGATGCCCATGTTTTTCAAATTTGCATCTCATTGCAAGTATGTTGGCATTCATGCAATCTTGTTTTTATCCTTAGGTAATTTTTATAACTACTTGAACAAGTGTGGATATTCGACAAAAGATCAATTCTTTTCCGGAGGCATCGTTGGGCTTCAACTAAGGATGAAAATGTGAGATGTGTAGGGTTTTAAGGTGTAGGGAAAGCAATAGTGTGTGTAGCAAGATAGTGGTAGTTATATGGAAACAAATAAAGGAAGTAGCAGGAGAAGGAGAAGGTGTTTGTTGGGTATGATGAACATTGGCAAGGTTGATAGGCGGTGGAAAGTGTGGGTTGAAGAAAATAAGTGAGGAGAGAATGAAGGTATTTGCAATGATGATTACATATCGGTTTAATGGGTTCGGGAACCCGGGATGAAACATTGCATTGTGACCTAAATAATTTACAAAGTGTGAAGGCAACGATGAAGAAGGGAGGAAAGTGTGTTGATGGTTGACAAAAGTGGGTTTAGAAAAAGTATCACATGTTGTATTGTCTAGAAAATGGACATTGATTGAAGTAGAAAGAAAAGGAGGGAATGTAGGAAAGGATAGGTTTGATGAAGATGAAAAGTGATGCAAACTAATGTTTCCTTTGTTTCTATATGTGGTATCAACGACGCTACTCGACATTAATGTGAATTTTATTTTGGGCGTAGAGTTCTCTCCTCCGTGCTCGTATTTCAGAGGATTCGACATTAGAGATAAGGCAACACATAGTGGAGATTGGCCTATATAAAACATGACAAGCGAGGGGGTGTGAATTGATCCATAATTTGAAGGAATATTCCAAGTTTTCCCTTTTCTGCCTGCCCTAGTTTTCCAATTTTGTGGGTTAATGTCATTTTTCCTTTGCTTTAATCACAAACTGGAAAAAATCAAATTGATCAATTCATACTTGTTTGTATTTGAAAATCCAATCCCAAGGTCGAAAATGTTCAGAAATCATGCTTCAGTTGATTTAAAATAAAAATTTGCCATCCTTGGTGAAAAAATTGAATTCTAGGGCATCCTTTGAATTTTTTGCGTTTTGATGGTCATATGGGCATCATTTTCCCATCAAATTCATCCTCAGAAGGTATTGGCAATGTGGCGGGTTTTCATTGGCTGGGCGAGGCGGTGGAAGGTGGTCGATTCCCTCAATTTTTAGACTTTACTTTGCAAAAATTTTAAAAGTCAAAACTTGGCCCGAAACCCATTTTTTCCAAATTTGCCTAGTGGACATGTGTCCATAAAAGACCAAAGGTGGAGGTCAGATTCCTTTGGGGGACTTAGAGTTTTTTTTCTAAAATTTAAAAGTTTCAAAATTAGTTTTTCCCCCACCCCACAACAATCGAGGAGGACACGTGCAAAGACGGCATCAAAAGCAAAAGAGGCAGGGGCCGGCAGGAGGGGGAAAAGGGGATTTTTTCCTTTTTCACAAAAAAGTTAAAGTAAAATTTTTGGCCCGAAAGCCCACGACCAATCCAGGTGAGACACGTGTAACATTTTAAATTTCAAGGGGGGGTCAGTGGGTCGGGTCAATTTTGAAGTTTAAAAAATTTTTCCTTTTTCAAAAAAGAGGCTCAAAAGAAGAAAGGGAGACTTGACCCGCCGAATGAATAAGAGAGAGCCACGTGTGGGAAATAGTTTCGGGGGCGGCAGCGCAGGCCCGCGGAGGACAAAGTGGAGAATTTTTCCCTTGGCTTAAAAAAGTAAAATGAAAATTTAAGCTAAGCCCGCGGGTCCTCAAAGAAATCATGAGAGATGGATGCGTGGCAGAGGAGGGGCGGGTCGGCGGGCCACAGGGGAGGAGGAGGGAATTTTTTCCCTTTTGCAAAAAGGACTCAAAATCAAAATTTGAAGTGCTACTGCCCGCTAGCTGAATCATCAAGGAGACACGTGGCGAGGGAAAATCGAGGTGTGGGCCCATGGGGAAAAAGTGAAAATTTTCCAAATTCAAAAAAGGTCAAAATGCATAGAATTGAAGCGCGATTTCAATGGGACCCACCATATGCCACGTGTCAGCTCCAAAATTCAAAGGCGAGGGGGGGTGGAGAAAAAGTCAAAATTTTCCATTTTTCCAAAAAATGTGGAAAAGTCAAAAATGATCCCAATTTGTTCCAATCATTTTTTGACACGTGTCTGACCTTATCCAAAAATTAAAAAGGTAACTCAAGCTTTATTTAAGACAAAGATGGATTAAAAGATCGATAAGATTGTTGTTTTTCATCCATTTGTTTTGACCACCATTTTCCTCCAGAAAGCTTGGAATCATGATTTTTGCATCAAAATTCATCAAATTTATAGTGATTTTGTGTCATCTTGGCCTTCCAGATCATTGGCATCACTTTCATGGCTTAATTCTTTGATTTGAGGTGTTTTTGAAGTAATTTTTTACCCCACCCGAGAAAACACGTGAAATGACAAAATCAAAAGTTACAGAGGTAATTTTAAAAGGTAAAAAGGTGAAAATGATGAGTAAAAGGTGTTTGCATGCCTCAATGATGAAAAACATGCCTCCAGGATGGATAATGATCCAGATATTTGTAATGATTTAATCTTTTTGGCACACCGCAACCTGCGAATGTTTTTCTATTTTGATGTCATTTTCATTGAATCATGAAGAATTTTTGTAACAAAATTGATCCCTTGGCATATTATTTTCTTGGGAAAGAAGGATCAAATGTGGCAAGAGATATATAATGCATTTTGGAGAAATTGTAAAGGGTCGGGAAAAAAATTGAAAATCACGAGCAAATTTTGAGAAAAAGCTCATCTTCTGAGAAACCCACCAAAGAACCAAATAATTTCTTCTATGTTGGATCTTCATGTATGTGAGTTGGTTACAAGTGTATAGCCATCACACAACTCTGAGATTGTTCATGAAACTCTCCCCTGCTGATGAATCTAACAAGCTTTTGAGTTAATCTATGTTTTTTTGGGCAATATGATGTCTGTTATCATTTTTAAATGCCTGTAAATAGTTTTCATTGTTCTTGTTGCAATCTTGCATTGAAAGTCTTTAGAAATCACACAGAATCTCCATTTCTTGTTGATAGTTTAGTGGCATTTGCAATCTCATGTTCAGAAGAGCCTTCATCTGATAAAGAGATAAACAAATTTAAAATCACTTTACCTTCCTTGACTACAGAGATTGCTTGTAAGCCTTTGGGGGCACCTTAGGCATGGTTTGATCAAGGATTTTTGTGTTTAATTGAGTTCTTTACTTCAAGATTTTGTGGTGAGTTCTCAAAGATTGTGTGAAGAGTGCTACCTGGGCTTCCATTTATGCCTCTTCTGGTTGAAAGAATGTCCTTGATTATTTGAAGCATTTTATCTGATAGTTGTTTCAAGTATTGTAGAGGTTGTCAAAGATCTGATATATCCCAGTTTGTCTCATCAATACCCCACCAAAAAATCATTCTAAACAACCCATCCTACCCATACTACCCCTGCATCTGCATTGTGTGTCAACAAAAGAATACAATCCATTTACAAAAATGCACAAAGCAAATCAGGATTATACAATGTCTTCAGTAACCCTTGCCTTGCATTGAAAATATCTCCATAATCTAGGAGTGACAACTTGTGAAAGTCAGATTTGGAGTGTTGATCATATTTTCCCAAGGCCTTTTCATACTACTTGCATAAATTGAGGGATATCTTCATCTCCTTCACCATTTGGGGGTTACAATATAGGTTCTCTTACCTTGGTTGAAAGGCACAACCTAAATAGTGAGGGTCAGATCAGATCCTTTCAAGGTGCTATCCATCTCTCCACAAATCTGAGTGTCAGTTAGATCACATCCCCAGCTACAAAATGACACACATCAAGATCTATCTGACTTCAAGCTTCATGCCATATCTCTGATGCTGCTCAGACTGAAAAGGAGAACAAATTTGGGTACCAACACTTTTCTAGCCATTTCAGGGACTTCTTGAATTTCTTGGTGTTTTTGAAGTGTTTGAAGAGTTTGAGCATTTGTGTATTCAAGTATTTGAGCTGCTACATTGTTAAAATATCATTCTATGCTTCAGATCTGCAAGTTTTAAACAAGGGTTTCAAGTTTTGTCTACCCTTTTTCCATTTCCTAGCAGTTCATACACTTTGGGTGCATTGTGATTGATTGATTTAAGAAGAAGAAGGTCTGATTTATAAAGCCTTTGCAAAGTTTTCGTACTAGCAAAACATTTGACAGATTATTTTAGTGCATTCTTGCACAACTAAGGTGAAATTCCTTAGTGGCGACTCCATGCTGATTTGATCTTGAAAATACCAGTTGTCTTACCTTTCTCATTTAATTTTGTGTTGCTAATCCCTACAAAACTGGAAGGAAGAAGATCTCTCTTCATCAAGGACTCTAAGAAGTTGTTTACAGATTCAAGAAACTCAGAGCTAGAGGGAAGAAAGGTGTGGAAGGTTGTTGGAGACTTGACTACAAGAAAGGAGATCCCTATTGTTGAGTTTGAAAGTGAGCAACCTGTTATTGAGGACTACAATTCTTCTTCAAGTGGATCTGATTCAGACAATCCTATTGCTGATTTGAATTCCCCATCAGGTGAGGGACCTTCTTGTGCATTTGAAAGGCTTGCTCCTAAATCTACTCCTATATTTTCTAAATTTGCTAGAGATCATCAAGAAGGAGAGCCCTTAAGAGAGATCTATTTTGAAGATTTCATTCCCATTCCCCAAAGACCTCTCACTCCTCATCATTTTGTTTCACCTCCAAGATCACCACCACCAAACAATATGGCTCATCCTCCACCTAGACCTCCATTTGTTGTTAACACCTTTGGTCCTATAAATTTTAGAGGAATGGATGGTTACCCAAATGTTGTCCCACAAGATGTCGAGAAATAGGTTACCAAAATTCTAGGGTAACAATGCTATTACTGGTGATCAACATCTCAAACTTTTTGATAATATGATGGAAGATTTTGAGATAGAGTTTGAGGATGTGTATGTCAAATTGTTTATTCATACACTAGAAGAGGATGCTAGGGATTGGTACAAGGCTCTACCTGATAATTCTATTGATTCATGGACTGAAATGAAAAATGCATTTAGGTTGCAATATGGTGACAAGACTGATCCTAGATTTCTTTTATCTGAGTTTGAGAATATCAAGAAGAACCCTAATGAATCAGTCCATGACTTCAACACAAGGTTTAACAAAACTTTGAGAAGGTTCCTGTTGGTTTGAGGCCTTGTGATGAATCTTGTTTAATCAAATATGCAGATGCATTTGATAAAAAGGCAGCCTATTACCTAAGAGACAAGAACCCTACCAATCTAAGACAAGCTTTCACCATGGCACTTCAAATTGAAAACAATATCAAGGCTGTTGGGAAACCTCTCAAGAGAGATGGTGTAAAATTGATAAACCCTAAAACCTCAAGCTAGCAAAGGTGCTGATTTAGAAGAGGTTGTGAAAACTTTGGCAGGGGCTGTCAAAGAAATCTCATACAAGTTGGCAAGAGCTGAGAAGGGAATTGGGCAGACTTCACAAGGTCAGCCTAGGCAGCAAAGCACAAGATAGATTTGGCAATCACCTAGGGGTGAGCAAAGGTTTGATGATAAAGGTAAAGGGCCTATGGGATCTACAAATAGACATCCCCCAAGCACGTGAAGGAAGATTGTTCCCCGATCCTCTAACTACTAGGGTTGCATTGTTGAAGAAGTTGTTGATATGGATTGGTGTGATAGGTGTTTTCTTCCCCATCCTCCATGTGAAGTGGACCAAAAGAAGGTGAAGTTAATAATGATGATGGTACTGATGATGATATTTGCATGGTGGGTTGTTCTTCAAGCTCACAAGGAGGAGCAACATCTACTGAAGTAATAAGTGCTAGGACTGCTACAACCTTTTTGGGATTGCATCAAATGGGTACAAATATTTCTTCCCCTCATGCTCTTGAAGTTGATGTAGTGCAAGCTTTTGAAATTCCTAACAATGACTTTGAATACTTAAGAGCTTTGATGATTAAGAAGTATGATGGTGGTATCCCTTCGGAGGAAGATAGAAAATTGTTGATGAATGTTGTTGTAGCTCAAGAGAAAGATTATAACACTAGAAGAAAAGTTTTAAAGGAGTTGGGCCTCAAGCCAAACCTAAAACACCCTTTCTCACAAGCATTCCAAAAGAAGCTCCTAGAAAGAAACACTTGCTAAAATTTTTGTTGTCCCAAACAAAAATTACAGTCCTCCTCATGCCCAAGCTGCCAAGAATCCATTTGCCATCTAATGAATCTTCTTGTCTCCCTTCCAATGTTGTTTTTCCAAAGAGTGTCCCCTATGACATAGCCCAAGTATTGAGCCAAATTAAAGTGAGTGTTCCAATCATTGAGTTGCTTAGAATTCCTGAGCATAAGAAGAGAGCATTTGAGTACTTGGGGTTGAAGGAAGAGAAGATCACTCCAGCAGAAATGTAAATGTTGTTGAGACTCCTCCTCAAATCATTGTTGACCTTGAAACACCACCAGTAGTAGAAGATCTTGGAGAGACACCTGAGGTATATTTGGGGACATCTTTGGTTGATTCCCAATTGAATGTTGATCCATTTTTCACAACTTTGATTATAAAGGATAGGCTACTTCACAATTGTATGTTTGATTCCGTGCATCATGTAATGTCATGCCTCTAGAAGTCATGAATGAGTTGGATATCAAAGTGACAACAGCCTATGGAAAGTGTACTACCATGGACTCAAGAGAAGTGTCGGTAGTTGGTTGTGTAAAAGGTTTGGTTGTGCAACTTGCATCTTATCCCGGAGGAATTTAAAATTGATGTTGTGATTGTTGATTGCCCTACCAAATGGGGTATGCTTTTGTCAAGAAAGTGGGCTGCAAGTGTTGGAGGGAGTGTCCAAATGGATATGTCTTTTTCCACCATTCCCATTGAGGGCAGCCTTGTCAAGCTCTATGGAGAAAAGAAAATGTTACATCTAATTGAGGATCCAAATAATGCTTCCTATGAGGTGTTGTTTGCTGATGTTGATGCTGATAATTTCATTGGTTTTGCTGATGGAAAAGAACACAAAATGGATCAGTCAAAGTGCCTTGAATAGGTATGTTCTCCTTGGACCTTGCTATTTGATGGAGCTTGCTCCAAATTTGGAAATGGTGCTGGTGTAATTCTGATTTCTCCTAGCTTGGAAGAATTTGTTTTTTCCTTCAAGCTTAATTTTGAATGTACTAACAACATTGCTGAGTATGAAGCCTTGTTGTTGGGTCTGAGAATTGCATGGAAGTATGGTGTCAAGGACATCATTGCAAAGGGAGATTCAGAGCTAGTTGTCAAACAAATAAGAAAACTATATGCTACAAAAAAATCAGCGGATGAAGCAGTATAAGCATGCAGTTTGGGATCTAGTTGAGATGTTTGATTCCTTCAATATTATGCACCATGATAGAAGTTTGAATGTTGCTGTTGAAAAGTTGGTAGTGTTGGGGTCAAGATTTGGAGTTTGCACCATTTCACCTTATTGTGAGTACAATGTTGAAGTGTTGACTAGGCCAGCTGTCCCTGACAACATCAAGCATTGAAAGTGTTTGATGATGATTCTCAAGTGCAAAGGTTCTTGCAAAATCAAGGTGAGTTTGTAGATCAGCATATTGATTGGGAACCAATGGTGTGTATGACTGAAGGAAGAGAGACTTTTTTTGGAAAGATATCATCCAATTGAAAACAAACACCATTCCTAGAGGTCTTGTTGCACTTGAGTCAAATTTTAACAATGTTGATTGCATCATAAATAGAAACATGTCTACCTCAAGGGATGTGGAAGAGCATGACTTGGGAACAAAGGAAAACCAAGAAAAGTTTGGTTGGGACAGAAGTCTAAACAAAGAGGAGAAAATAGTCTTATGTTCAATTGTTAAAAAATATCAAGACTGCCTTGCATGGTCATATTCAGAGCTGAAAGCATATAGAGAAGATTTATTTCAGCATGAGATCCCTCTTGAAACAAATGCCAAACCATTCAGACAGAGGCAAAGGCCAATTAATCCACTTCTCTCCATGAAAATGCAAGAGGAGTTAAAGAAGTTGAGAGATGGAGGTATTATTCAGCCCACTAGATATTCATCTTGGGTTGCAAACCTTGTGCCAGTCAGAAAGAAGAATGGAGATATCAACTTTGTGTGGATTTTAGAAATCTAAAAAAGCATCCATGAAGGACAACTATCCCTTGCCAAATATGGAAAATATGTTGCAGCTTGTGACAGGGTCTGAATTGCTTTCTACATTGGATGGTTTCTCCGATATAATCAAGTGGTTGTCAAAGAATCAAAAAAGACTTAAGACAACATTCACTACTCCTTGGGGAACATATGTTTTTGTTAGGATGCCCTTTGGTTTGATGAATGTTGGTGCCACTTTTCAAAGAGCAATGGATGTTGCTTTTGCTGGTTACATCAATGAGTTCATTACAGTTTACCAAGATGATGTGACTTGTGTTTTCAAGGCAGAGAGGTGATCATTTGCAGCACTTGGAGAAGATGTTGATCAGATGTAGGGAGTATGGAATTTCTCTTAATCCAAAGAAGTGTCATTTTGGCATGCAAAAGGCCAAGCTGCTTGGTCACATTGTGTCAAAAGATGGTGTTATGATAGACCCTGAGAGAGTGGAAGCAATCAACAAAGTACCTATCCCAAGAACCAAGAAAGGCATCCAATCTTTCTTTGGTCAAATTAATTTTATTAGAAGGTTTGTTTCCAACTTTGTTGAGTTGACTCTTCCAATCACAAGCATGCTAAAGAAGGACCAAGTTATCAGGTGGGAGGAGGCTGCCATTCAAGCTTTTGAAGGAATTAAGGATGCACTTAAACATGCACCTGTTTTAGCAGCTCCAAACTATAAGAGGCCTTTCCAAATCTTTTCCTTTTTTCTCCGAAAATACTATTGCTTCTTTTTTCCAAAAGGATGAAGATGGGGCTGAGAGGCCTATTGCCTTCTTTAGTAAGGCTTTACAAGCTAAGCTGAGTTAAAGTATACAATCATGGAAAACAAGCATTTTCCTTGGTGAAAGCAACAAAATTTTTCAGGCCTTATATATTGAGTTCAAAATTTGTTGCTTATGTTCCCACACCATGGTGAAAGACATCTTATCGAGATGGAGATCTCAAGTAAAATATGTAGATGGGTGAACAAACTAGAGAGTATGATATGGACATCCAAACCACAAAGCTAGTAAGAGGTTTGGGTCTTGCTAAGCTCTCATGGCTGAGAGAGCAACTTGTAGAATGTGGAAGTGAATCAAGCTAGAGAAGAAAGGGTAGATGTGCTTGCAAATTGGTAAGTTCTGAGTGGTACAAAGATGTGATCTTTTACCTCAGACACCTTTGCTGCCCCTAGTCACTTAAATAAAAATCAGAAAAGAGCCCTCAAGTTGGCTTCTCAAAAATATATCATCACAGACCTTGGGCTGGCTTGGAAGAACCCTGAAGGTGTCCTCTTGAAATGCATAACTGAAGATGAAGCTCCCAAGATAGTTGTTGATTTCCATGGGGGAGTTTGTGGAGGACACTTTGCTGGAAGAGTAACAACACATAAGATTTTGAGAGCTGGTTATTGGTGGCCTACTCTCTTCAAAGATGCAACCCAACTGGTTAGAAAATGTGATAGTTGCCAACATTTCTCTAGAAGACTGAAAGCTTCAGGCTCCCTTCCTTTGCAGCCTGTATCAATTGAAGCTCCTTTCAAGCAATGGGGGATGGACTTCATTGGTGAGATTTCAGATCCTTCTAGTGCTGGCCATAAGTGGATCCTTGTAGCCACTGATTATTTTACAAAGTGGGTAGAGGCAATCCCCACCAAGAAAGCAACACACCAAATAGTTATGGACTTCTTGTTGAATCAAATCATATGCAGATTTGGAGTCCCAATCAAGATTGTAGCTGATAATGCCATGTGCTTTAGAGCCAAACCTTTAATGGCAATGTGCAATGAATATGGAATCAATCTGACTTATTCTTCAAACTATAACCCCCAAGGGAATGGACAAGCTGAGTCCAACAATAAGAATTTGTTGAAGATCATTAGAAGAACCTTGGAGCAAAACAAGAAGAAATGGGGTGAACAATTGAAATTTGTAGTTTGGGCTGATAGGATAACTCCTAAAAGAGCTACTGGTAAAAGCCCATTTGAATTGGTGTATGGAACTCAAGCTTTTTTACCCTTGCACCTACAATTATCTTCATTTCAGTTTTCCCAATAGTTGGAAGATCAAGAGCTTGGCCCATATGAATCAAGGATCAATCAGATTATTGAGCTTGATGAGGAGAGAAGAGCATCCCATCAAAGGCATGTCAGATTTAGGGAAAAATTGAAGAGATTGTTTGACAAGAAGGTCACTCCTAGAGCCTTCAATGTTGGAGATCTGGTTTTGTTGTGGGATAGTAGGCATGAAGACAAGGGCAAGCATGGAAAATTTGATGCATTATGGATGGGCCCTTATGCCATTGATATCAGAATTGGTGAGCATACCTTTTTCTCAAAGATTTAGATGGGGAATTGCTTGAATTTCCTATTAATGGCAGGCATCTGAAGCATTTCTTGGATTAAACCCCAAATTTGAGGTATGCACCAACTTGTATAGTGTATAGTGTTTGGTTTTTTGCTCTGTTTTTGTGTTTTGTCGGTTTTTGGTTTGCCTTGCTGTGTGTGGCAGCCATTTTTGTCGGGTTCTCAGCTAGTTTTTTTGGTGATTTTGGCTCATGACTCCTTTTCCCAATGGATATTTTGGCACTTGGTCTACGTTTTGTCCTTGTGGCACTCACTGGGAGTGCCCATCCCCAAGCAAGAGCCGATGTTGGTGCCATTTTTGAGCTTGCACCATGTTGCCCTAAAATTTTCAAATCTATATTTGCTCAAAAATGTTTTACCCTTTGAATTATGGTCTAAATTTCTTCCCCTCCAGTTGAATGCTTTAAAATGCTCACAAACTTGTTGTTTTTCCCTAATTTGAAGGAATATTCCAAGTTTTCCCTTTTCTGTGCCCTAGTTTTTCCAATTTTGTGGGCTATGTCATTTTTTCCTTTGCCAGATCATGGAAAAATCAAAATTGATCAATTCATACTTGTTTGTATTTGAAAATCCAATCCCAAGGTCGAAAATGTTCGGAAATCATGCTTCAGTTGATTTAAAATCAAAAAATTTGCCATCCTTGGTGAAAAAATTGAATTCTAGGGCATCCTTTGAATTTTTTTTTTTTGACGGTCATATGGGCATCATTTTCCCATCAAATTCATCCTCAAGGTATTGGCAATGTGGCGGGTTTTCATTGGCCGAGGAAAAGGGGGGGTGTTGGTAACTTGTCATTTTTAGACTTTTTTTGCAAAATGGGCATTTTTCGGCCCAAACTGGACCCATTTTTTCCAAATTTACCTACGTGGGATGTTCCATAAAAGACCAAGGTGGGGAGGCGGTGGATGGGGGATTCTTAAGTTTTTTGACTTTATTTTGCAAAAATTTTAAAATTCAAAATTTTTCCCCCAACCCCAAGAGAACACGTGAATCGAGGAGGACACGTGTCCTAAAAAAACCAATTTCAATCGAGGGCAAAGGGGGGGGATCGAGGGGGGGATTTTTTTAGAGGGATTTTTCCTCTAATTTTAAAAAAGTTCAAAGTAAAATTTTTGGCCCAAAAGCCCGCACCAAATCCAGGAGACACACATGTGTAACATTTTAAGGGTCAAAGGGGGTCACGGGGGTCAACATTGAAGTTTGTGAATTTTCAAAAAATTGTAAAGGAGGTTTGAAGGAAGAAAGGGAGACTTGGACCCACGCTAGTAATCATGAATGGAGAGTGCCACGTGGGGGGATAGTTTCGGAGGGCAGCGGGGCCCATGGAGACAAAGTGGAGAATTTTCCCTTGGCTTAAAGGGAGTAAAATGAAGATTAAGCCCATGGGGGTCATCGCAAAATGAAATGAGAGAAGATGCACACGTGGTAGAGGAGCAAGGCAGGGTCGGGCCGTGGGGCAGGAGGAAAATTTTTCCTTTTTTGCCAAAAAAGACTCAAAATCAAAATTTGAAGCGCTGCCCGCTAAAGCGAATCATCAAGGAGACACGTGGCGAGGGAGAAAAAATCGAGGTGCGGGCTCATGGGGGGCAAAAGTGAAAATTTTCCCAATTTCCAAAAAGGTCAAAATGCATGAATCAAAGCATGATTTCAATGGGACCCACCATATGCCACGTGTCACTCCAAAATTCAAAGGCGGGGGGGAGAAAAGTCAAATTTTCCATTTTTCAAAAATGTGGAAAAGTCAAAAATGAAGCCCAAATTTGTTTCCAATCATTTTTTTCCACGTGTCCCAATTTATCCAAAAATTTTGAAAAAAGGTAACTCAAGCTTATTTCTAAGTCCATCTTTCAATGTGAGGGCCATTAAAAGATGGATAAGATCGATTTGTTGTGCATCCATTTGTTTTGACCTCCATGGGAGCTCCAGAAGCTTGGAATCATGATTTTTGCATCAAAATTCATCAAATTTATAGTGATTTTGTGTCATCTTGGCCTTCCAGATCATTGGCATCACTTTCATGGCTTAATTCTTTGATTTGAGGTGTTTTTGAAATAATTTTTTCCCAACCCGAAGAAAACACGTGAAATGACAAAATCAAAAGTTGCAGAGGTAATTTGAAAAGGTAAAAAGGTGAAAATGATGAGTAAAAGGTGTTTACATGCCTCAATGATGAAAAACATGCCTCCAGGATGGATAATGATCCAGATATTTGTAATGATTTAATCTTTTTGGCACACCTGACAACCTGCGAATGTTTTTCTATTTGATGTCATTTTCATTGAATCATGAAGAATTGTTGTAATAAACTTGATCCCATGGCATATTATTTTCTTGGGAAAGAAGGATCAAATGTGGCATGAGATATATAATGCATTTTTGAGAAATTGTAAAGGGTCGGGAAAAATTGAAAATCACGAGCAAATTCTGAGAGAAAGCTCATCTTCTGAGAAACCCACCAAAGAACCAAGATAATTTCTTCTGTGTTGGATCTTCATGTATGTGAGTTGGTTACAAGTGTATAGCCATCACACAACTCTAGATTGTTCATGAAACTCTCCCCTGCTGATGAATCTAACAAGATTTTGAGTTAATCTGTGTTTTTCTTGGGCAATATGATGTCTTTTATCATTTTTAAATGCCTGCAAATAGTTTTCATTGTTCTTGTTGCAATCTTGCATTGAAAGTCTTTAGAAATCACACAGAATCTCCATTTCTTGTTGATAGTTTAGTGGCATTTGCAATCTCATGTTCAGAAGAGCCTTCATCTGATAAAGAGATAAACAAATTTAAAATCACTTTACCTTCCTTGACTACAGAGATTGCTTGTAAGCCTTTGGGGGCACCTTAGGCATGGTTTGATCAAGGATTTTTGTGTTTAATTGAGTTCTTTACTTCAAGATTTTGTGGTGAGTTCTCAAAGATTGTGTGAAGAGTGTTGCCTAGGCTTCCATTTATGCCTCTTCTGGTTGAAAGAATGTCTTGATTATTTGAAGCATTTTATCTGATAGTTGTTTCAAGTATTGTAGAGGTTGTCAAAGATCTGATATATCCCAGTTTGTCTCATCAATACCCCACCAAAAAATCATTCTAAACAACCCATCCTACCCATACTACCCCTGCATCTACATTGTGTGTCAACAAAAGAATACAATCCATTTACAAAAATGCACAAAGGCAAATCAGATTATACAATGTCTTCAGTAACCCTTGCCTTGCATTGAAAATATCTCCATAATCTGGGAGTGACAACTTGTGAAAGTCAGATTTGGAGTGTTGATCATATTTTCCCAAGGCCTTTTCATACTACTTGCATAAATTGAGGGATATCTTCATCTCCTTCACCATTTGGGGGTTACAATATAGGTTCTCTTACCTTGGTTGAAAGGCACAACCTAGAATAGTGAGGGTCAGATCAGATCCTTTCAAGGTGCTATCCATCTCTCCCCAATCTGAGTGTCAGTTAGATCACATCCCATCAAGATCTATCTGAATTTAAGCTACAAAATGACACACGACATTTACTTTGTAACTTTTACGAAACACAAACCAAACCATTTATTTATTCTTGTACTTTTTTCCCGCATCGTATGTCACTTTTTATAAGAGGGCATGTCATGTAAAAGAAATTATCCATGACAATGTTTTTGATTTCAGCCAGTAACCATGACCCATTCATTCTTTTTAGTGTTTCCCATATGTAACACTTGTGATATTGTTGTTTTGGAGGATAAGTCCATTGAGGACATGTTGACAATTTTTGCACTTGTGAAAAAATGGGTAAATCGAAACTTTGTTACGATGGATAACATTGGTGAAGTATACCTAAGCTAGGGGAGATCACATCGATTATGGCGTTACTTTTGATTTATTTAAAAGATTACATGAAATCTTTAAATACGTGTATTGTTACAAAACGTAACAGATCACATAGTCTGCAATTTCATGACCATCCTCAACAAAATAACACAAGCCCCAAAGGAAAGTTGTGTTGTCTTGATGAGGACATCCAATTGCAGAGTAGGTGAAGTGTAAAGTTTTGGAACAACAAACATAAGTACAGATCATAGAAAAATTAGAGTTCATTACTGAATGTTACAAGTTCTATTCAATTTTATTTCCTTTATGATTAAGACATTCAATTATGTTATTGAGTTGTTTAGTTCATTATACAATCCATACAGAAAGTAGAAATGCAGAAAGAGATATACAACTCATTTACAGAATTCAATGCTTTATTCACAGGGAGAGTTAAATGTTTCCCACACAAGTCATGTGGGATGTAGCTAAAAAGTAAAATATACCTACTGAAAAGAAAGATACACATGCATGAAATAGAAAGCAAAGGAGTATGAGTGAACCCATCATTGCCTTGGGGTTTCGTTCTTCGTTTGAAGCATCTTCATCTCCATCTTTTGTTTCTTTTTCATCTTCATTATATAAGCCATTGTACCTGAAAAGAAGAAAAGTTTACTATCAGTTACAAGCTTAGGGATCAAATCATATTCCTACACTATCCTACTTCGTGTATAAGAATCTTCCCCTAAGTAGGAGATGTATTCTACTTGAAGGACAAACTGCATGCATGCTTTATTCACTCAACAAGAATAAAGTGAAAAGAAAGAAGAAAACATGGACATAAGAGAGGCCAAAAGCCTAAATATTTCCTAACTATTTTCCTAAGTGTGCAGGTACAAGTTATAGCCAAAGAGAGAAATAAACAAGTCATAAGTACATACTAAGAATAAGGAAGAGTGCAACTCAAAGTTCAGCAACCATTTTGCAAATGGAAGAAGTTAGAGCTCAGAAGAGAGAATGGAAGATAGAAGTACATTTTTCAGTTTGCAAAGAAGAGGGAGAATCAGATTTCAAGAAGCTGAAGCTAAAAGTAAAAAAGGATTACAGCTGAAACAGGATGAGAGAGAAGATTCTGGGAAAATTTTGACAGGGCTTCGCCATGTAAAATGGACATTTACAACTTTTCATCATGTTGTTTTCAATTACTACATGCTTCAAAAGAACTATGCAAATCAAGTAAGTGATACATGAAGCAGAAAAGCATTACATGATCAAGATAAACAACTAACATGTTTTCACTTCTCAATTGCTATATCAGTTCAATAAGAAAAGTGTTACTTTATGTTTTCTAGGATCGAACATATAACTACTATTTCTGAAAATGCATTAAAGAAAAAATTCTCAATTTTTTTGCTGTGGATTCGCCTTATAAAATCAACATTTAATATTTTTCAGCATACATATCAGAGCTGTAATGAAAGGAAATACAATATATAATGTAGAAAAGAAATGGATCAGTACTTTCATTCATCATATTGAAGTACTTGGAGCATTCTTTATAGCTTAAACAACTGAAGAGAATTGAAATTCCAAGATAATCTTACAAATTTAAGCTATTCTAAGTTGCAGTTTTCAAAATGAAGCAAATATGAGAGCACAGAGATACTATAATGTCATTGAAGTATATTCATTCAAGAAAGTAGTACTCATCTATGACATGATCAAAAGCCATTACAGGTAAACAAAGGAGCTATCTCATGATGACATTAGAAGTGAGAAGTGATTCAGGTAAAATCTACAGTTATAAAGGGCTTCAGAAAGAGATAATAACCCAGATTTAAGATATAACTATCTTTAGAACAAAGTAAAGGATGAAGATCTCTAAAAAGATAAACAAAGAGTCCAGGTTCTATTGTTCCACTCTACCAAACAATTAATAGAAACTCATACGAAAGGGGGTATAGATAGATAAGAAGAGAAGTAACGCCAAAATAATGGTGCCTAAGCCACCCTTCCATTCTTTAAGAATACGGGGAGATTTATATCGCAGCGTAGAATCAAAACAAAGAGCAAAAACCGATACACATAGATCTAAAATTACCTAGTTTAAGCCAAAGTGAAACTTATGCAAAGTCCCAAAATGCATACAATTGAAGGAAAAATACAGTGGCTATAGCTTGGATAGATACCCCACATCTACTCTGAGAGAGGCAAAAATCTACCATACATATCTACAAGATAATGGTGGCCGTTGTTCTAAGTAGAAAGAAAAACGACAAACTCTATACTCGAAAATACATATTCACAAGATTCGAGATAACAAAATAGAGCTCAAATACTTAGCATTCATGATTAAAGCTTGGAGGTTCACCACAAAGGAACAATACAAAATCATAGCTTGAACAAAGAGAGATACCCGGATAAAATGGGTCTTCAAACTCTAAATATTTCACTTACCGAAAGAAACGGAAAAACTCGAGCTCACAAAGCTCAATGATGGTGGCCAAGAGAGAAAGTAGCACATTTGAGACCAACAAAGGAACCACAAGAATGTAAATGTCACAGAGCTCACAAGGCTGAAGTGTACGAAGTTCTCGAGCTCCAAGTCATTAATAACGGTCAACAACTCACAGGGACCTGAAAACAAAAAGAAACAAAGCTTCTTAACGACCATGAAGGCCATACAAAGAGTATCATAGGCCGAGCTCCAAAAGAACAACAATGGCGTAAATTTTTTTGCCAGGGCTTCGCCCGCATACCAAAAATCCAAATGAAATGATGTTTAAACCCAAGCTTCCTTTTACCTGGAGCCCAAGTATGGGTTAAGTTCGAACTCAACCATGGTTCGATAATCGACGATCACAAATCAATGAAAAAATCAAATGGCCGAGGATCATGCTCGAACTCAAGACGATTAACCACGCCGATTTCCACTCGGCCACATTAATTACCGGTTTAAAACCCTAATCACAGTCAAGGATCAACAACATCGAATACAAAAGGTACAGAGATCAAGGGCCCAGGATGATCACAAATTTTCCAACAAACTCAACTCAAGTTACAAATGCCACCAACAAAGCGTATGAGGGGTGAGTCACCGTGGGGAAGGGGCTAGCCCACATCACCAAACAAATAATCATTGCCATGAATTTCAAAGTCTGAAACTATAGTCCATCCAAAACAAACAAAGCTGACCAAATCATACCAATAATGATCACTCAAAAGGTAGGTTTAAACCTTATTCACCAAGTATTATCCAAATTGCAAAGGCCGAAAGTTATACAATACATGTATATAACAAAGGTGGCAGACTATAGTATGGCGTGCATAAAGTTCACAAGGTGGTCAAACAAAATGGTCGACCTTTGTATTTGCTAAATCCACAAGGTGGAAAAACCAAGTATAATGCAAAAGTGGTCCCCACTCTAGAGAGGAGCTAGAATTGATTCGCAGAGTGTCACTCATGTGACCATTTAGAATGAGATGTCAAATATCAGAGCATGTGCATATGGGCAGGTGGTCCCCACAATGGAGGTTTATACTTTGCAAATATTACATTTATTGTAATTATTTTGTTCTTGCACAGAAGTATTTTTGCATGCCTCCACAACAGGACAGAATAGAGAAGAGACAAGTTGCATGCCATGGAGAGAGACTTGCCTAGCAAGCAATCTATTTTTGGCAAAATTATTCACCTAGCTTTTTTAAAAATAGAACAGTCAGCTTTTAGTTGACTAAGATGTAATCAAAGGCTATTAATGCCTCTTGTACTAGTTTGTATTATTTTATCCTTTTATTTATTATTAAATAAAGGATAAAATTAGGATGCATGGGTGAGTACAAGCCTTAGGCTATTTTTAGGAAGGGGGTGAAATTTATTTTGCTATATATTGTGTGCCTTTGCAAAGCAAAAGGATGTTGGCTGGAGGACTTTTTGATATATGAGTACTGAAGCAAATTTTGCTAGTTTTTCCCTCTGAGTGTGAAGTATTTTCTGCCTTTCCAAGTTATTTTGCAGTCTTGTGTATGTTACATTAATCTTGTGAATGCAAATTCCCTAATCAACCACCTTACCCTGCTGCAAATTTTAGTCCTTTCTGCTTAATTTTTACTGTGCATGTTAACTTATTAGTACTATTGTGATCCTCCCTTAGTACAATCAAGTGTTTTGCACCTTAGATATTCTGTAGATAAACTATTGGTTCATGCATCAAGAATCCTTCACAAATCGAGTTGTGCATATGCTCACCAAATCCCTCATACAAATTTGGTGTATCACCTTAGTTTTAATCATTTTTACAGTCATCTTTTACTCTCAAACTCTTAGAAAGTAGTTTAGGATACACCAATAAGGAACCAACCTTGATAATCTTTGGAGAATCACCTCGAAATAGGTATACCGAGACCTAAGGTGTTTCAATTGTATCTACGAAAGAGAGAGATCATTTGTGCAAGCTTAGAAAACTCAGTAGCCATCTCTCTACTGGGTTGCACTTTCGAGAGATAACAAGACCTAAGAAATAGTTTGTGATAAAGGGTGTAGAAATAGAGAAATCACTAGGGCCAACCCACTTGTGAAGTGTAACAATTTTTGAATTTGGATGATCAACAAAGCACTTAGTACTAGAAATTGTGTCAATATATGTCCTATTAAAATTGGGGGTACTTGTAATTTTTATTGCACAAGATCTGGGACCTATGGAATAGAAATAATGTCTTCAAGTTCTTTTCTTAACCCATCAAAATGTTTTCCCCACAAAGTAACAAAAATATTGTATCCAGACATGTCCTTCAATAGTAATGATCTTTTTACAATCTCTCGATTGGTTGCGCTATGAATAATGGAGCATGGAGAAATGAAAACAATAATACCTATCATGTCAACGAAGATCCAACATGGATTGATGGTATATCTGTGATTTTTGTGAAGTGAAAGTGATGTGAAGGTATTGCTTCGTCACTTACTAGGAAATGAGTGACAATTGAGGACATTTGACAAATAGCCTCCAGAGGGTTGTTCAAGTTGTTTTAACATGGTTTTGCATTTTCGATACTTCCATTGGCCATGGTGTACACATTCCCAATTTCAATTTTATGATAGAACATTTCTGCAACCTCATTGAAACAAGTGACGTGGATTTTTCCTCCCGTTGATTTAACAAAAATAAAATTTATGCTAAACCCTAATATTGCAGAGTAACATATGTAAACTATGATAAGAAGTCATTTAGATACAAGATGACACAAGCAAGCCACTATATAAATATAAAACCCTAAGTGTAAGAGAGAGTAAAGGACTTATCTGACTTTATGATATTCTTGGAATTTTTCTAGGATGGAAAAGTGATGAACAAGAAGGGAAGATTGTCAAAACTATGCACAATAAATTATGGAATCATTAGATAAGCCTAGACTAGGGCATCTGGATCGGGTCAAGGGCACCCGGGTGCTAGAGTCTTCTTCTGGCACCCGTGACCGTGAAAGAGCTCATAACTTGATTTTTCTGGTGTCACACAGTGTTTTTGATTGTCGATGTTGGCCATTTGTATGTCGCACCTTGATCGTAGAATTCACCTATAACCTGCAAAGAGATGTTGACTCGTGTTGGTAAGAATTTTTTTTGGGTGGACAAATTAGGTGTCTCCACAATGTTCACGGGGCTACGCCCTTTATAGTGAATGGTACAACTCTCATTATTGAATGTAACTAATCGTAATCCTATCTAAATGTTTTGGGTGGCCAAATTGGTTGGGGATCACACAGGGACACTCCACTGAACCTATGAAAAAGTGCTTGTACCAAGGTACAAGGGAGGAAATTCACGATGATGAGGGGCAAGGAGAGATATTAGGTAAGGAATTTTACTTCCATGATTATATTATAGAGCTCACACCCAATAATCGAAATAGTTTCACATTCAATATAGAAGAAAACAAAAATGAAGCTAGCGGGATCGATGAATTAAAACACCAAGTCTTCAAATTCATCTACCGAAGATATAAAGCTCTTGCATCACTATGCTTGCAAAGTGCATAAATGAGAGAATTGAAAGAAATAAAATATGCTCATACCAACTATGCTTATTGTGTCAACGATGAGAGGAAACCATGCATACAAAGCTGCACACATTCATACATCTTGGAAAGCAAAAACTCTATTCCTTGATTGAATTTTACACAAGCTATACAAAGCAAGGGAAAGGAAGAAAGTGGAAGAAATTATAGCTTTTATTCCTTGTGCATTGATACAAATCTCAACAACTACAATTCACAATTGCTACAAAGTGATAGTTCTTCAAAATTTGGAATCCTTTGGAATGGAGAAGCCATCCCAATTTATAGCAATTTGAATTGACTCTTCACCTCCCTCACATGAATCTTCATGTTTCATATTCCACTTGTGACTTTTCATTTTCCATTTAAGTATTTCTCTTATAATTTTGAGAAAATACTTTTACATTTTTGAAAATATGTCACTTAAGTGAATAAGAAAAAAAGTGATGATGAAGCACAATGAAGAATTAGAAAGGAGAGAGAAGAAAGAGGGGGAAAAGAGAGGAGGGAAGGAATGAAGGGAAATCAATCCTTGCGATGATCTACTTGGATGACTTAATGCAATCACGAACTTTGAGAAAATATTTTTGACACTGATGTTCCTCCATATTGATGAAGATTTCTCCCTGAACAACTTTGAACACTTTTCTCCATCCAGTGATGACCAAAAACTATATGATGCATAGACCCCTTGGACCATCGAATGAGTGTTTAAAAACATTGTTTGAGATTTCCCGATGTTGATCCCGGATGGCTTGTGAGCAATGCTCATGTTGATTCTCTATGACATTGCTATGTTCCACTTGCCCTTGGAATGATATATTTGCTCGCATAAGTGATGAGTACATCATTGAGACCATGATGGATGTCTCATTCTATAATATGAGACGACCATTCCAAACCACAAAACACCACCATTTGTTCATGACTGATCACACCCGAGAAACTAGAACAACTCATGCATTTGAAATTCATGTTTCCTTGACTCTTACTATATTTGGAAAGGGCAACTTACTATCTTTAGTAAGTGTCAGAATTTTCCTCTTTGGACCCCAACCAAGATGCAAAATTGAATGCTTTATCTCCCTATACACTCCCCTTGTGAAAAATGCTTTCAGAACAACTTACTATTTATAGAAAGTACCTACAAGAAAACTTATTATTTATAGTAAGTGGTGATTTTTGACCGAATGACCACACCAATGAGATCTGCTTGTATTACTCCCCCTGTGTATAATGTCTTCTCATGGATTTATCTCTTGAGGTGACCTAATAAAAATTGTAGGCACCCATATGGGAGACTTACTATTTTTTGTAAGTGATGAATTTCACTGTTTTTCAGATTGACTGATCAATCTAACCTCGCTTTCCTCATTGGTGTGCATTGCCTTCATTGTGGCTTCTTCTAGTGACGACTTACTCAAAATAGTATCCACCCATGTAGAAAGGATTAATATTTTTGGAAAGTGGGTCTCTGTTGGTCACTTGCGATGAAATGAACATTTTTGATATGGTTTTTTTCCCAATAATACTCCTTTGAAATTTAAACTTGATCCAATGTCGGAAACGAGAGATTGTAAAAAATCAAATTTTTGTTTCGAGAAATGGGGGTTTGCTCGCCAAAAACAATATGGAGCGTGCATGGAAAAAAATTCCTCTGGAATACTCATGGAAACTAGAAAACTAAGAGATTACAATAAACGACATCTTGATCTCGTTGAGTATTTTGGGAGATATGAAGATTTTTTTGTTTTAGTGACTTCGAGGGTTTTCAACATTAAATATTTGTTTTTCCACCGTTTTCTTTTGTTTGAATCCGAGTTTTTGTGATTTTTGTATTCTTAGTTCCTGGAGGATTACAGGGAATCGTTTGAATTTTAAAAAATGGTTTTTTTCCTTGAGAAAATTCGGCGGCATTCCGGCATGGTATGGAGGTGTGGGGGAAAATGTGAAAAAATGACTAAGTATCGGTTTAAATAGCTTTGAAAATGGAATAGGCAGGGGTGGGGAGGAGTTTTCTGTCCCTTTTTTCACTTTTTTAAAGTTGCAAATGGGACATGAAATTCCCCTTCATCCTATGCTTGACACTTGTAATAGTTTTATTCGATGAACAACTTAGGAGAGGGGGCCGAATCTGGTAAGTACATGGTCATATTGGTGACCTGAAGACTAAATGGGGGAGGGGAATTTTATGTCCCTTTCATCCCTTTTCAAAGGGACAAAGGGGACAAGGAATTCCTCCTTAACCATAGGCTACCACGTGTCTAACTTAAAAAATGACTAAGTATTGGAAAGCTCACCTTGGGACCAACTTGCGAAGACCATATCTCGGGCTCCCGGATGAGTTTTTAATGAAATTTTATATTATTTCACCTAGAAAAACCCAAAAATCAAAATTTTATGGTCCCAAGATCCAATTTTAACTGAAACACCTCCAAATATCTCCTTATTTCTCAGGATCACTAGTTGTGCGCTAGAAGAATGAGCATTTTAAAAACGTATGGGGTTTCGAGGAGTCTCATTTTTTCAACCATGTAGAGCATTGAAAATTATTTCCATAGTTACTTTTTTAGATTTCAAATCACTATGGAGTTCCCATAATATTTCTTTGAAGGTCAAGTCCTCTTTCACAATGTGTGCTCCTTTAGGCCCAAAAAGTCACTTTTGTCGAATTGGATCCAAAACCTCCAAAACTTCCCTAAATCTTCCAAAATAAGCTCCTTAGTGTTCATAGGACTTACTACTTGAATGCTTGAATGTTTGAGAAGATCCTAAATCACCTAGGGGGATAAATTTTACTTTCCTAAATCACCTAGCGGGATACATAAAAATAAATTAGGGAGAAATTTGATGACATGATAAGGTGACACTATGGATGAATTGACTGGAGGTGTCTTGGGAGATATGAATTTCAGATTTTTGACACTGTCTTTGTCGTGCTTAAAAATTAGAAATTTTTCTTTTGCACATTTGTATATAATAACTGGTTCTATCTTGGGGACACAATGTGGATCGAGCACATCAAGGACATAACATGAGAATCCTAGAATCTCAATTTTCTTCATGGACCAATGCCTTATCCATTGGGCAATATGGGATAAATTTAAGTGCAAAATTACAACACCCCTGATAACTCAAGTGTGTGTGCATGGGCCATTAGTGTAATTTACATAACATGGGGTTATCCCTCAAGCTGTGGGACTTACAAACTTGAGATTACCCTTCGAGAGAAGGTAGGCTTCCTCTTCCTAATTCTAATGCTAAACTACTCCCGTTGTAAATAAACACCTAACTACACCTATCCTAAAACTTCCAAGGAGACTAGGAGAGAGAGAGAGAGTGCATGAAAAGGGAAATAATACACTAAGGGTGGTGATAACACCAAGAAGATGGGAAAGATACTTTGTTGAGGGAGAAATAAGAGGGAAATAGAGTTGGGAGAGGTCGAAATAATAGTGACACAAACCCAAATCTCCACTCGCCATCAAATCTCCATGAAACACAACACCCTGCACCTACAAATGTGAAATACATGCACATAATAAAACAATAATAATGGAGAGGCAAGGAGATACAATAAAACATGAGAAAGGGTTGAAAAACACCACAAAAACACAAATTTATTGCTCTATAATATGCACAGACCATTACATTGTTGAATGGAGGCAAAAATATGCTTTTTAGGCATAGGAGAAGGCTTACAACTCATTGGAGTTGAGGAAAAAACTTACAAGAGTTTCCTAGCTCCCAGAATGTATTTACAAATATGAGGGAGTTGATTACGTTATATAGGCAATTGTCTCACCTACCCTCATTAAATCCTTGATAGGTAGTTTAAACACCTCAACTACCACCATTACACCGGTGGTTGAGCTGTCTTTCTCACCTACCTTTTCCCGATCTCACAACCCACGAACCATAAAAGTAACATTAAATTCTGACAGGTAGCATTAAATATCTGATAGGTAGTTAAACCACCTCAAATACCAACATTAAACCGGTGGTTGAACTATTTTTTCTCACCGCCCTTACCTAACATGTGATCCGTGATTCGTCCCAACCTGGATGGGTTCGATGATTTTCTAGCTACATTGGGCCGTACAATTTGACCGTGAGCTTCCTGTTCTACAAACCATTGGCCATCCAACCCATAGGGGTTGGACATCCATCTAACCTCTATCTCGTACAACATCAAACCAATCGACCAACCTAACGACTACTAACCTCACACCGTTGGTGACCCGACTGTTGAGTTGACGGTCGTCCATCCAATGTTCATACACTTACATCAATGAATGAATCATCCGACCTTGCGACCCATCCAACCTAGCCTTCGTACACCATTCAACTTGGGTTAGACGACCGCCTATCCTTTCTCGACCATGTAACCTTCAGTGGACCTGCCTATCATGTGACGTCCAACCTCGTGGGGTTGGATGGTCATCTAACCCTGTGTCATCCAACCCGTGGGGTTGGATGCCTATTTAACTTGATGGGGTTGGGCGACCATCGACCTCCGCTCAACCCTTTATCATCTTCACCCCGACTCGATGAACTAAGGGATATCGCTAATTTCTCCATAGATGTGGCACTTGATGAATCATCTCGGCTCAAAACCAACTCATCAAGCCCTTCACCTATATCACTCATGTCATCCAATCACCGAACCATCACATGTTGCCTCGCCATTAGTTAACCATCTAACCTTGGGTCGTCCAACATAGGGGTTAGACAACTATTTATCTTCCGTCCAACTGTGGGGTGGGACGGTCGTCCATCTAGATGGGGTTGGACAGCCATGTGACTTCCTTCCTACTCGCCACCTTTTTGTCCTCCATGCCAACTTCACCCCGAGCTCACATCCATTTTCTGAGCTCCCCGCATATCAACTCACCGAGCTACTCCCGCATTATGTCTATCATCCAACCCTAGGCCATCTATCTTGGGGTTGGATGAGTTTTTGTCTTCTCGTCCCAACTCCGTGGGGTTTGACGTCCATTCATCTAGGTGGGGTTGGATGGAAATCGACTTCCATCCAACTCCGTATTGTTTGAGTTGTGCAAACTAGCTCCACAATGATCTCGTCCACCTCCCTCTACAACTCGACCATCCTCTAGCTCAGTTCTAACTTGCCGCACAACTCAACTATTTTGGTTTGCTATGGCGAGCTAGTGAACCGTGCATGAAGATTAACTCGGCCACGCCAGGATGAGTTGTCTTTCTCTTCCGATCTCCGAGGCTGAATTTGTCGATCATCCGCATGTCCTAGAATTCGAATGACTAAGTCTATTTATGATGAGTTATCCAAATTAACTCATGTGGGTGAATTTGGGATAGCAATTTGGTGACCTCTCGGGGACATCTACCTACTAGACATGTGACCAATTACCTTGAAGCATCCATTGGGCACAAAGTCAAGCTTGTTCCTTTTGAAAATTTGTCTCCCGAATTCGTATGAACTTACCATCTAGACTGAAGCCTCCTTGGTTTGTTTTTTGAGATGATTTTGGATAAAACCTATAAATTTCCCCCAAAAATGAAAATTTGAAAAAAGGAAAAGGCATGAAGATATCTAGACCTGCAACTGATTTGTTGGGGCTGAAAATATGCACTGTGGAAGATGTCCCAAAAACATGATTTCCACAATGAATATTTCGTCATCCAATGAATGGATTGTGCAAGAGCAACCACACACCACAATGAACACTATGTACAAAACTAAAAATCATACATACCCCAGGTGGAGCATGCAAAGTGTGCACAAGCACTTCTTTTACATAAATCAAATCTAACTACTCTACGCTAATTGGAAGCAAAGGAGATCAAACACAACCTTCCATTGGTTGTGAGAAGTAGCTACCCTTTCTCACAAACTTGGACCATGCAACTGATTTTGCAATAGGCATGGGCATGTGTACTAGTGAAAAAATAAAAAGATGCCAATTCTCCACCGACTAGCCAAAGTATTAACATCAATCAAAAATACCTCCTCAAGGTGCTCACCGCTTGGATTCTAGAGGCTTTGATGTTGACCTTTGGTGCATTGAGACTCATCCTCATGCTCGAAGTAAGCATGACTGGTTATGGATTCTCCTTTGGCTCTAATGAAGCCAAGTATTTGATTGGGCATGGCCTAGTCCGTCAGTATTCGCCATTGATATGAATTTCATCTCCAATGATGAATTCCTCATAAACCTTCTTGGAAAGTGGGGATGTCTATGATATGATCTTCACTTTTTGTCTCATCTACAAACAACTGATTTTTTAATCTTGATGAGTGATATGCAAGTCTTGTAATCTTTGTTGCCTTCCTCCTTTTCTGGTGTGAATCTTGGAAGATTTAATTCCTCCAATCTTGATTCCGGAGGGTTGTTGTGAAATACAGTTGTCCTCATGTGTTCTCATCCATGACAGTAGGCTCTTGTTGTTGAAGGATGGATGATGGAGGAGAAAATGTGGTGATTTCGTGGGCTCTTCCTTATCAAAACAATCCTTCAAGTCCGATAGATAATTTGCCTCTTCATTTTCCTATTGTTTCATTTCGGCCTCCCTCATGGTGTCCTCAAGATCTTTAACTTGTTCACCATGGTGCTCCTCATCCTCTAATATGAATTTTGAGAGCTCAAACTTCTATTCAAAATTAGAATTTTGGGAGAATGAAGTGGGAGGAGGGTCTAGAATTTATTATGTGGCGTGCTCTGCATTCAAGGCCCCTAGATCTAAGTGGTTCTCCTCCATAGCATGAACATGCTCCTCCTCTTTTGGATTTGTAGTTATTGCTTTTTCTCTTGCTGATTCTACTACTGGTAATGAGATAATAACCTCTACAATAATAGTGCCAGTGTGGACACTACACTTGGAGTACACAGATTGCGATCATCTTCCTACTCTTCTTGCTTTGTTTCATTGCAGTGAATAACTTCCACTAGTTGTTATTCAACCCCGACCTCCTCCGAAGGCTTGACAATCAAGGGGATCTTCTCTATTCTAAACCTGGTAGCACAACTCTTCATATATTTTGTCATTTCTTCTCTACTAGGCTCTATCTCTTGTAGTGCATCTTGACTGGGTTTTCGGTTTCTTCCTGACATGTACTCAGGAATACAAGAGGAAGGATGGGTTGGGGTTCAACTATTCTTTGCATTTATTATGGTGGTGGAAGGGAAGGTATTGCATTTTTCACTTGTGTGTGGGACTTGGGTCTAGAAGGGAAAAGGGAAAAAAATTAGATGCGATGGGATAGTAGAAGATGGAGAAGGGGATTCCATCTTTGGGGTAGTAGATACAAAGCTTGGAAGTTGAAGCTCACGGTTTGAGCTAGTGTATGTTAGGAAAGAGAAATAGGACCATGAGGTGGTTCTCAGTAGGACTTACCCATTGACAAGGTTTCTTATAACTTTGTTCATAAGCCTCTATCTCTTCATCCCATGCTTGTGATTTGTGGCAGCATCACGATCATGAAATCAAGCTTCTCTCAAGGCTAAAATGTCTTGGCATAGGGCCAACCCATGAACAATGTGTCTGAAGCCAATTTTAAATGATTTAAATTGAGATGCGGCCCTTGACCGCACCATAATTTCCTCCATTATTTTAATCTTCATCTGTAACTCAACATCAACATGTGTTAGGTAGCCTCCAAAATCTGCATATCCTTGCTCTTCAACAACTTTTTAGTTTGGTGGATAACCAAAATAATATGCATTTTGATCATACGAGTATGCACACCGCTTATTTTCATCTAGTATAGATATGGGGGCTTGAAGATAACTTGGGAATGAACTCGGAAATCTGAGGTGAGTTTAACTGATAGGGCCATTGCCTCAAATGTGAATCCCATGATGGAAATGAAGCAAAGACGATGCAACCTCATGAATAGAAGAAGATGAAATATGCGGAGACATAAGAATGGATGGAAATGGATGGAAAGAAAGTATGTAACTTAGAGAATGGGTTGTTGACCAGATGGAGTCACCAAATGTGCTTTGCATGTGCCTCCAAATGCCGAATATCACCAATAACACATCAACTTGATGAAATTAAGTGGTAAGGCACTTAAAACCCGTCCCAAAGTGGGCGTGCAAAACTATTATTGCAAAATTACAACACCCCTGATAAATCAAGTGTGTGTACATGGGCCATTAGTGTAATCAGATAACATGAGGTTATCCTAAGTTGTGGGACTTGCAAACTTGAGATAACCCTCTGGAGAAGGCCAACTTCCTTTTCTTAATCCTAATGCTAAACCACTCCTAATGCAAAAAGGAAGAGGGAAAATACAGCTGAGAAAGGTCAGAACAATAGTGACACAGACCTGAATCTCCACTCGCCATCAAATCTCGATGAAACACAACACCCTATACCTGTAAATCTGAAATACATGCCCATAATAGAACAATAATAATGGAGAGGAAAGGAGATACAATAAAACATGAGAAAGGGTTGAAAAACATCACAATAACATGAATTTATTGCTCTATAATATACAAAAACCATTACATTGTTGTATGGAGGCACAAATACACTTTCCAAGAGTAGGAGAAGGCTTAGAACTCAATGGAGTTGAGGAAAAAACTTGTAAGAGTTTCCCTAACTCCCATAATGTCTCTACAAATATGAGGGGATTGATTACATTATATAGGCAATTGTCTTACCTACAGTCATTAAATCCCTAATGGGTAGTTAAACCACCTCAACTAATACCATTACAATGGTGGTTGAGTTGTATTTTCTCACCTACCTTCACCTGATCTGCCAACCCATGAGTCAGTATGGTAGCATTAAATTCATGACAGTAACATTAAATCTCTAATAGGTAGTTAAACCACCTCAACTACCACCATTAAACTGATGGTTGAGATGTCTTTTCCTACCCGCCCTTGCCTCGACATGTGATCCGTGAGTCATCCAACCTGGTTGGGTTGGATGACTTTCTAACTGCATTGGGCCATATAATTTGATGGTGAGCCACCCTGTTCTATAAATCGTTGGCTGTCTAACCACGGGAGTCAAACATTTCTTTGACCTCTATCTAGAAAACCCTGAAGCAACCGACCAACCCGACGATTGATGACCTCACACCATGGGCGGACCATCTTGTTGAGTTGGATGGTCATTTATCTAGTGTCTATATGCTTATGTCGGTGAACAACCTGTTTGACCTCGCAACCTGTCCAACCTAGCCGCTGTACGCTGTCCAACCTAGGTTGGATGACTGTCTATCCTTTCCAATCGTGTGACCTTTGGTGGGCCTTCCATCGTGTGTTGTCTAACTTGTGGGGTTGGATGGCCTTCTAACCTTGTTTTGTCTTGCTAGATGGGTTTGGATGATCGCTTAACCTCCATCTAAGCCTATGTCATCTTCACCCCGACTCGGCGAGTTAGGGGAGCTCATTGAGTTCTCCATCGATGTGGTGCTTGATCATTTCTCTTAGCTTGGTGAGTCAACTCATCAAGTACTTCCCCTATATCACCCCACCATCCAATCACTGAACCGTCGCATGCTGACTCGTCATCAGTCAGCTGCTTAACCTTGGGCCATCAATCCCCGGGGGTTAGACAACCATCTGTCTTCTATCCAACCTATGGGGTTGGATGGTCATTTATCTATATGGGGTTGGATGGCCATCTAACTTCCGTCCTACTCACTACCTTTTTTCTATGACAACTCACCCCGATCTCGCATCCATTTTTCGAGCTCCCTACATGCTAACTCACTAAGATGTTCCCGCATTGTGTTCGCCATCCAACCCCGGGTTGTCTATCTATGGGTTGATGACCGTTTGCTTTCATCCAACTTGTGGGGTTGGATGACCGACTATCTAGGTGAGGGTTGGATGAACATTTGAATTCTGTCTAACCTATGTTTTCTCGAGTTGTTCACCCGGATCCATAATGATCAAGCCCACCTTTCTCTACAGCTTCAACCATCCTCCATCCCGGCCCAACTCACCAGACAACCCCAAACAACTCGGTTTGCTATGACTCGCTAGCTCGCCATGCATGAAGATTAGCTCGCCAAGCCAACCTAAGCTATCTTTCTCTTTTGATCTCCAGGATTGAATTTGACGGTCATCCATACGCCCTAGAATTTGAATGGCTAAGTCCATTTATGATGAGTTATCCAAATTAACCCCGGGGGTGAATTTTGTATAACTTAGAAATATATGCTACACAACTTCCTTTATTGAACAAACACACATGACAAGGAATAAACACACAAACATGACAAGGGAAACAAAAACGAAAAAGGTAACACATTGAAAAATAGGGAAATAACCTAAATCACCTATGTACATGTGAGGGATAACCCACTTTCATTGAAGTGAAAACTTGAATTGAGTGCTTACCCGTAAATGGGTGTCACTAAATGCCATTCTTCTGCAAATCCATTGACAGGTTCACTAAAGTATGAACCTCTTCTTAGCTTCTTGAATATTTTGGCTTGATTTTTAGTCTTCTTATATGTTTCACCACCTTAATTTCTTTGGCACCTTCTTTCCAGATTCTCCTTGTCTTTCAAGTTCTTTTCATTTGCTGATTTTTTTCCACTATCATGAAGATGTTTCTTGGTCACTCTTGACTTATCATTTCCATAACCCGACATCTTTTCTTTGTTATGCATCTTCTTCATGACCACCACTTTTATAGGTTGATTCTTAATAGATGTACCAGAATTTTGGCATCATTACCCACCTCTTGATGTTTTGCATTTTTCAATTGTGATATGGAGTTATCTTTCCCATGCGTCGGATATTTTTCCATACACTACCCTATACAAAGGTGTTACTTGCATTATACTACCCTCTTGGAAAAAGAATGAATTCAAAATTGGATTCCCAACTTGAAAATTGTCATCTCCTTTACCTTGTCCATTTTGTGCTTCTTCCTCCATTTTTGTGTTGAAGGAATCTATTTCTTAAACGGAGTGAGCACCGAAAGGTGAAGTCTATTGAGAAGGTTTCCATTTTGAGTAAAATCAACCTTAGGACCAAGCAACAATTTTTTTCTCCATTTTTCACCGAGGACATTTCCATTCTTGCAAAAAGGGAATGAGCACAATACTGGATCTGAAATGTTGTCATCACCATCTTCTTGTTCTTGATTGCTGATAATTGAGAAGTCCATTTTCACAATGAAATATTCTTCTTGGGTGTGCTGCAATTCTTACATTCCCTGTCATATTCTTCCAATGAGAAAGAAAATCCTTCGAGCTCACGGAACAGTCATCACATGACTCATACTGATCCTCAGTAGAATCCTTTAAAATATTTAATTTATTCATTAAGAAGGAACTGAGCATCACTCCTTCTTCTTTATCCACATCTCTCATCACTTTGACATTGATTTGTTGGAAGTCAAGGTTCCCATAACCAAGATCAAGATCTACTGGGGAAACTTTTTCTACACCCTCATCCCATGAAAATTATACCTTTTCAAACTCAAATTTCATCACTCTTCATTATTCTCTTTGACCGGCTCTATGGTGCTTGGAAATTACTCCACCAACAACGGAAAATTCAGATCTTCCTTGAAGGTCATGAAGAAGTTGCCAGATTTGGAATTTTGGCATGAGATGTCTGTTGTTGGGTCATTTGATTATTGAATATTTTACTTCATTATTTTGATGGGAAGTAGCTTATTTGTTTTACCATTGATCGGGGTGGTGGATGTGACCAATTCAACTGCATATGTCCTCCAACATCTTAGCATAAGATTAAACCCAACAATATGCCATATGAGGTGGACATGTCTACTACAAGGATTCTCATTGTGATTTTCTTATCGGGAAATATATCAATGCTACCTCAACATCTTTGACTTGTCCGATGAGAGGCACTCATTTCATCTCCATGGAGAGACATTTACCAAAGGTAGGGGAAAGGGAGAGACCAAGAGATTTAACAACTTTTGTGGGCATGATGTTGTCCGAGGCACCAAAGTCAATGATGCAATTTTTTAGATTGTACCCATTGACCAACAAGGCTATGTATAAAGATTCTACCTTCTTATAGGTAGAGGGTGTGGAGGTAAGATAATTCATGGATGGAGTGGCTTGAGATGCACATGGTGGTTCCTTAGTGGAGGCATCTTTAGAAAAAGGGCTACTACCATCAACATGTTGAATGAGCCTCTCCAATTGTTTGCTACGAGCTCTTAAGTATTCAAATGCAGACATTTGGATCTTGGAATTTTGAAATGATCAACGATGTCTAAGGATGAAGAGGTGGTGGGAAAATCATGGGTTATGGTAGCATTAACATAGATGTTTTTAGAAACTGATTTTCCAAGAGAAGTAGAAAAGGGCTTACTTGAAGAGGTAGAAGGATTCTTGGTTGGGGTGGCTTCATGCTTCTTCTCAGTTGTCCTTGTTGAAGCATGATTTGATGATCCTCCTTTCGTTGTTATTTTTCTCGAGTCACCATTGGAGGATTTTTTTCTTAGTTTGGGCAGTGGAAGATGATCCCTTTTTCTCCTTTTGGGATTGGGTGAATATTGCATATGAGTAACTATCATTGAGTTCCTCATAATTAAGTGCACATTCATAAAATCTAGCTTGAGCACATTCACCTTCTCCTTCCTCTTCGTATTTAAAACTTTTTTCTTCCTCATCTTAGTAGCTCTCGTATATTGCATTGACCGGTGGAGCTTCCAAGGAGAGCCTTTGGGGTGATCCTATGATCTGGTTTCTATCTTGATTTGTTATTTGATTGAGTTATCTTTTCAACAAGATCATTTCATTTTCCAACTTCTGCACCATTAAATCAGTTCTCCTATCATTTGAATTTTTTGTTTTATCTTTCATTGAGGGATTCTTGATCTTACCTGACAAGTTGAGGTCATCTTCCACCTCGATAGAAATTTCTTGAGAACAATCTAAATCTTGTGGTTGAAATCACTGTAGAAAGAAAATTACTTCGGTATATTTAAGCATTCACAAAGTCTTCGATTATTTATAGTGGGAAGATCAATGGCGGTATTTTCTTGACCATGTTAATTTTGGCCATGAATTCCCTCATGGATTCTTGTGGCTCTTTCTTTATTTGAGTGCATCGAGTAAGGATGACATGAGGATCTTCAACATTCTTGAATATCTCTTTAAAATTCTTCTTAATATCACCTTAATTGAGATCATGTGATGGAAGATAGTTGAACCAATCTTCCGCTACATCTTGTAATGTTTCCATGAACATCCGCATAGAAGCATCTTTGTGTTGCACTACAAGGATACTGCAGTCCACTCCCGATAAAATCTATAATATGATCATCAGGACGTCATTTTCCATCTCCATAGAACATTAGGAAAATATTTCTCAATCCTCGTGGAAGCTTGTGAAGTGGTTGTGGCAATGCAAGTGGGCTGGTATTCCTACCCCATGGAACAACGGGTTGGGGACTTCCTCTTTCTTCTTTCTCCATGATTTCTTATGCTTCAACTATTTCTTCTTCAACTTTTGAAACGTGTATATTTCTCAATCTGGATTGCAAATAGGCTTTTGATCATCCCAATACTTTTTTTGTATTTTTGAATATATACTTTTTTTTTGTATAATTTTGATATTTTGGGTAGAGATCCTTTTTTGGGTAAGCTTGGGAAAATCTCTCCCAAAGGAGTTGCCAAAATCAGTTGTTGAGAAAATTTGTTGGGTGGAAAAATTAGGTGTCTCCACCAACGTTCACGAGGCTACGCCCCTCTGCATTAAATGGTACAACTCCCATTATTGAATGTAACTAATCCTAATCCTATCTAAATGTTGTGGGTGGCCAAATTATCTAGGGATCACATAGGGACACTCCATTGAACCTGTGGAAAATTGCTTGTATGGGGGTACAAGGGAGGAAATTCACAACAATGAGGGGGAAGGAGAGAAATTAGGCAAGGAATATTACTACCATGAGTAGATTGTAGATCTCACACCCAGTAACCAAAATAGTTCCACATTCAATATAGAAGAAAGTAACAATGAAGCTAACGAGATCGATGAATTAAAACACTAAGGCTTCAGATTCATTATCGAAGATACAAAGTTCTTGCATCACTATGTTTGCAAAGTTCATAAATGAGAGAAGTGAAAGAAACAAAAGATGCTCATACCAGCTATGCTTATTGTGTCAATGATGAGAGGAAACCATGCATACAAAGCTACACACATTCATACATATTAGAAAGAAGAAACTCTAGTCCTTGATTGACTTTTACATAAGTTTTCCAAAGCAAGGGAAAGGAAGAAAGTGGAATAAATTGTATCTTTTATTCCTTGTGTATTGATCCAAAGCTCAACACCTACATTTCACAATTACTATAGAGTGATAATTCTTCAAAATTTGGAATCCTTTAGAATGCGAAGCCATCCCAATTTATACCAATTTAAATTGACTCTTCAACTCTCTCACACGAACCTTCATTTTTCATATTCCACTTGTGACTTTTCATTTTCCATTTAAGTATTTCTCTTATAATTTTGAGAAAATAATTTTACATTTTTAAAATATGTCACTTAAGTGAATAGGAAAAAATACAATGATGAAGCACAACGAAGAATTATAAAGGAGAGAGAAGAAAGAGGAGGAAAGAGAGGAGGATGGAAGGGATGAAGGGAAATCAATCCTCACGATGATCTACTTGAATGCCTTGATGCATTCATGAACTTTGAGCAAATATTTCGACACTGATGATCCTCCATAGTGATGAGGATTGCTCCCCTGAACAACTTTGAACACTTTTACCCATCCAACTGATGACCACAAACTCTATGACGCATAGACCACTTAGACCATAGGATAAGTGTTTAAAAGCATTGTTCGAGATTTCCCGATGTTGAACTTGGGTGACATGTGAGCAATGCTTATGTTGATTCTATGTGACACTGCTATGTTCCACTTGCCCCTGTAATGATATATTTTCTCACATAAGTGATGAGTACATCATTGAGACCATGATGGATGTCTCGTTTTGTAATATGAGACAACCATTCCAAACCACGAAACACCACCATCTCTTCATGACTGATCACACTTGAGAAACTAGAACAACATGTGCACTTGAAATTCATGTTTCCTTGACACTTACTATATTTGGAAAGGGAAACTTACTATCTTTAGTAAGTGTTGGAATTTTCCTCTTTGGACCCCAATTGATGATGCCAACTTGAATGATTTATCTCCCTATACACTCCCCTTGTGAAAACTACTTTCTACAACAACTTACTATTTATAGCAAGTTCCTACAAGACAACTTACTATTTATAGTAAGTGGTGATTTTTGACTAGAATGACCGCACCAATGAGATCTGCCTGTATTACTCCCCCTGTGTACGCTGTCTTCTCTTGGATTTATCTCCTAAGGTGACTTACTAAAAATGGCAGACACCCATATGGGATACCTACTTTTAGTAAGTGATGAATTTCACTATTTTTCGGAATGCCTGATAAATCCAACCTCGTTTTCCTCCTTATTCTACAATGCCTTCATGACAACTTATTCCGGTGACAAATTACTCGAAATAACAACCACCTATGTAGGAAGGCTTACTATTTTTTGAAAGTGGGTCTTTGGTGGTCAGTTCATGATGAAATAATTTTTTTTGATTTGGGTTTTTTCCCAATAGTGCTCCTCTAAAGTTTCAATTTGATCTGATGTCGGAAACGAGAGATTTTTAAAAATTATTATTTTTGATTTGGGAAACGGGGTTTGCTCGCCGTAAAAATATGGAATGTGCATGTAAAAATTACTCTATAATCCTCATGGGATCTGTTAAAATAAGCAATTGCAACAAACCGCATCTAGATCCGTTGAGTATTTTGGGAGATACGAAGATTTTTCATTTTAGTGACTTCGAGGGTTTTCAACATAAAATCTTCATTTTTCAACCGTTTTTTATTTATTTGAATCCATTTTTTTGTGATTTTTGTGTTCTAAGCTCACGGAGGATTTTAGGGAATAATTTGATACAGGTATGAAGGTGTGAGGGGGGGAAAATGTGAAAAAATGACTAAGTATCAATTTAAATATATTTGAAAATGGAAGAGGATGGGGTGGGGGAATTTTCTATCCCTTTCATCCCTTTTCAAAAGGTGTAAAGGGGACATGAAATTCCCCTTCATCCTAGGCTTGACACTTGTCATATTTTTATTTGATGAGCAACTTGGGAGAGGGGGCTAAACTGGTAAGTACATGGTCATATTTGTGACATGAAGACTAAATGGGGGAGGGGGAATTGTATGTCCCTTTCATCCATTTTAAAAGGGAAAATGGGGACAAGTAATTCTACCATAACCATAGGCTGCCACATGTCTAGCTTAAAAATGACTAAGTATCAAAAAGCTCACCTTGGGACCAACTTGCGAAGACCATAACTCGGGCTTCTGATGAGTTTTTTGATGAAATTTTATATGATTTATCATGAGAAAAACCCACTGAATCCAATAATTATGGTAACAAGATCCAAATTTTACTTAAACAACTCCAAATTTCTCCTTCTTTCTAAGGATCACCACCTCTGCGCTAGAAGAATGAGTTGCCTAGAAAAGATTATGGGGTTTCGAGGAGTCTCATTTTTTCCATCATGTAGAGCATTGAAAATAATTTCCATAGGTAATTTTTATTTATTTAAAATCATTATGGATCTCCCAAAATATTTCTTTGAATCTCAGGTCCTCTTTCATGGTGCATGCTCCTTCAGGACCAAAAAGTCACTTTCACTGAATCGGTTCCAAAACCTCCGAATTTCCTTGAATATTCCAAAATCAGCTCCTTTTGTTCCTATAATTTGTATACTCTTCCAAGATGAGTTTTATTCTCTAGATTTTCTTCAAGGATGGTGCAGTAGTCTTAGGAAGGTTGATGGTAACCCTTCCCAAAATTACTTGAATGCTTGAATGTACAAGAAGATCCTAAATCATCTAGGGGGACTGATTTTACTTTCCTAAATCACATAGGGGATACATAAAAATAACTTAGGGATCACTTTGATGATAGGATAGAGCTGAAACTGTGGATGAACTGACCTAAGGGGGGTCTTGGGGAGATATGACTTTCAGATTTTTTGACACTGGGGTCCGTTGTCATGTTTAAAAATTGGAAATTTTCCTGTTGCACATTTGCATGAAAACAACTGTAAAACCCTCAAACTACATCAAATCCCAAAAAGAAAATATGTAATATGGGAGTCAGATTGACCCCGATGGTCACCCGACTAAGTGAACTTATGACCGAGCATTGCACTACATCTCATACTCCATGTAGTTCTTGTGTGTGTGTGATATAATCGTTCCCTAGGAAGCCCTTGTGTAAGTGCACATGATAACAGTAGTAATTAGATGTACCAATGTAAATATATGTGTGGATGGAAAAATGAACTTCCCCTTCCTATGAAGTGTATGCAGAAAATGTAGTCCCTTTTCCCTTATATGAGTGTTAGATGGATGCCTTTAATGCTCTTAGATGCCTTTGGATGCAATCTTAGGTGATGATAATAGTTTCCTAGAGCTTGGTACTTTATTTTAGTCACATAACATTATATTTATATGATTTCCTTGGTTGAATTTTGTAATTCAAAACTGGAAGTCCAACCCATAAGAAAATAAGATTCCCAAAAGATAAAAGACACCCAAAAGGAGTGAGTAAAATAGAAAAGGGTCGGGGTTACCGAAATAGACGAGGGAGCTTGGATGCTAGCATCCTCTCTCGGTGATGGTGTCCAGAGTCATAAAAGATAAGTGAAATACCGAAAAGGTTGTAGGGTGTGTAAGACCAAAAAGAAGATAATAAATAAAACAAAGAGGAAAAATATAGCTATCAATTACTAGTTTTCTTTCTTAGGAATCATATGAATGCAAGTATGATGTTAGGACCTAAAAATGTGCCCAAGTGCGTGATTTTATGGCTACACTGTATTATCCACAAGATAAAACCCAAAATAAGGATTCTCTCCCCTTTGTGTTGTTATACTTTTAGAGAGTGCTTTTTCAAAAAGACACACCCCTCCACGACCATAAACACATGGTTATATTGTTTAGAGTAAATTTTACCTCTTCAACTTAACCTAATAATCAAGATAATAAAACTTACCAAACCTCAAGATGACAGGGGTTTAGAGGTACCCGTGGATGTGGATGGAAAATGGTTGATAGTTGCGCTTCGTTTTTACAAAAATATAAGCTCATGTCCTACCAAGAAATCTACAATCACAGACACTACACAAGATGAGATTAAAAAATATATGGAAGATTACTTGGCAAAGGATGGTCCCCAGAAGTGAATGGACTTCCTTACAAGGATTTCAATCCTCTTTTGAGAAATTAATCGATAATGATACTATAAATCTATAACTGATAATAAAATAAAATCAGACGATATAACCATTCAATGTAAAGGCAAAGGGACTGATGCGGTCTAGGGTTATATGTTGGTTTGATGGTGGTTCCTGATCCTAAAGGGAGTCTAAGAATCACAATATGGCTCAAAAGAGTAAGTATGTAGATGGTCGTATACGCTTACAAAGGTAAGTTGAACAATGTGTTTGATTTAAGACAATTGATGAGATACTAACCCAAAGGAGGTGGATATGGCTCAGAGGAGCATGACAGAATTAAAAGGTAATCACAGAGATAGAGTTTTGGTTAGAATTTAAGGATGAATTTCTGAAAGAAAATAAGGAATGGTAAAGGAGTATAACAGATAATAATCACCGACGATTAGGAAAATCGTGACAATTGAGGAAGATACACACATATTGACAAATACCAAGAAAAAATTGATCAAAACTTTTAAACGATGAATGATTAAAGTAATGATGTGAAAATAAGGTACATACCTGGTTCAAATGATAGTTAAGGCTAAGAGTAGATGTTACCCAGAGCTGTAGACGTCCAAAGGGATCACTGATTTGAGCTTCGAATGTGTTGATGAAGTCTGTAGATTGAGTGATACGAAGTTGGCTACAAGTGATCCAAAATGGCTCCAAGATACTCAATAAAGATAAATGATAACACTTGATGTTGATTTTATTGTCTCAGTGTTCAATGACAATGTATAAAAGGTTGTAGAAATCACAGTGAAAACAAGAATTCATGAAATGAAGTCTAAGGAGCCCGAAGTTGTTGTTGAATGATGATTTGTTGGTCCCTGACAGGCTCCAAAATGATCACCAAAATTTATTGATGGATATGAATGCTAATATTGGATAACAACACGTTGACGTTGATGTAACACAACAATAATGAACCCTAATGGAAGACTCGAGGTTCGAGACTGAGAAGATGATTCGTAAAGAGGTGTAGTTTGGGCTTAAATAATCACTGGCGATTTAACAAATTGCTGATGATTTTGGGATTCTTGAGTTTATTTTGGAACAATTTCCTAATTTGAGAAATTTGTTTATTTAAATGAAGGGAGTGTGTTAGAAAAATGATTATACGTGTTGGAAATATTGTTAAATCATTGAGAGATTATAGATTTTGTTTTGATTTTATTTATTTTGGGTTTGTAAGTGGTTATACGGGTATGGGAATGTTATTAAATAGTTAAGAGGTTATGTATTTCATTTTTGGATTTTTATAATATAATTTGCACGTGATTTTGGGTGGAGAATGGTTAAGGAGGTTGAAAAATAGGCTAGATATGATTTGATCTGATTTAGTTTGATTTAGATATGATTTATTTAGATTAGATATGATTTAATTTTGATTGATTTTAGGAAGATTCCAAGTGGTTGAATAGGATAGATATGATTTAATTTAGATTTAGTTAGATATGATTTAATTTATATTTATTTTTTATTTATGTTTAGTTTTAAGAAGATTCTAGGTGATTAAGTAGGATTTATCAATCGTACGAAAGGATAATCATGAGATAAGTGTGATAAGGATAGGATATTAATTTTAATTAAATAAGAATGGGTTTAGGATACAGGATGTTGATTTAATTAAATAAGGATATATTTAATTAATTAGACAAAGGTGAGAGATATGGTGTATAACTTAGGATAAATGATTTTAATAATGTAGTGTGATTAAATGGTGGGTATGAAATATCGATGTATTTAAGTAATTGATTGAATAAAGATAAAGGGGTATAGTATATGACTTAGGATATGGGGAGTTGATATATTTAATTAATTAATTGAGTAAGGATGAGGGTGATGAGGGGTGTAGATTTTATATGACTTAGTATAGGGATTAGATGTGATAATGAAGGGGGTCTAGCGGACTCAGACACAAGGAATATTAAACTTAGGATAAATTATTTTGATAATATGGTGTGATTAAATGGTGCAATAAATGTATGATTTTCATAAGAATAATATGATGTGGTGAGTGTATGGATTTGTGTAAGAAATAATGGTATAGTGAAGAAATGAGTGTGCAAATTTTGAGTGTCTACATGTACATTCAATGCACTAATCTAAATGGGTGGGGTTGCATAGTTTGATGAACCATTCTTTATGGGAAGAGGGTTTTGTGGAGGAGGACCATTATCAAGACCATGTGTTATTTCCAAAGTTGTTTTATTACCATGAGCAACATGGTTTGGAAGTTGAGTTAGAGAATAAATTTTTGTATGTGTTTTTAAATAGTATTCATGTCAATGACAAGAATAGTCCTGTAAGCGAGAAAAAGGGGTAGAAGTGGAAATTAGAAATAGTAAAGGTGGAGTAAAAATGTTATTAATTACATAGGGAAAGAACCGTACAATTCATATCTAATCATTCTGCAAAGGGATTTGTGTATGTGCACAACGGATTCTTCTTTCAATGTCTTGTCCAACACACGCCTTCCAAATTTGGAGGGTAGAAATGTAGTTTGAAATCATGAGTCCATTTGAACGGTCAAAAAAATGTTGGACCTCGACATTCAAAATGGATTGAATGTGGCACAAGTTCAATAGTTGGAATATAGGATTCGTTATCAAAATCTCCCCAATCAGGCGAATGATGCCCACGGTATCAAATTCATGCCCATAACAAGGAAAAGATATGAGAAACGAGAGGATTATGAAAAATTACTATAAATACATAAATATGAAACAAATGCAAGCCACCAAAGGATAATCTATAAGTGGAAAGTTGTTTGTAATTGCATAAGAAAGAAAAATTCAATTATGAGTAGTTAGAAATTTAAGACTTATAAAGGAGAGTAGGGAAAAAGGCATTCCAAACACAACTTTATAAGATATAGATGAAAAAATAATTTTATTTACATCCAAATGAACACAAGGTAATGAGAATAAAAAATTATTCTATTCAAAGGCCCTTCAATTATGTGTAAAACTAAAGAATTTAAACTAAATATATAAACATGAAATAACCAAATGTTTTTGAGGCACATAGCTTCTTTATATTACGAGACAAAAACATAATAAATTTTGTAGTATGAACATGAATGAACCAATCAAATAAAATTACAAATCTAGGAACAAACCAAAAAGTGTAGAGATAACAAGTACAACAAAAAGGGGGGGGATGTACATAAGTTTGATTTGATTTTAATACATGTTCTCAAAAGACCTCGACAAAAATAAATGTAACTTTCTATACCTTGTTTCAACATAGAAGCGCAACAATTTTTTTTTTTGATAAGGCGGGTTGAAGGGACCCATTCCCTATTAAAAAGTGGGCCTAAAAACCCAAACCAATAGACCAAAGTAGCTGGGCCAAAAACCCAGATTACAAGCCTACGATACGACATTAAAAATTACCATCTATTTCCCCACCTGGGATGTGAAGAAGTCATCAATATTACCCATTCGACCTTTTTTATTTTTCTTATTCCTTACTTCTTGCCATTTTCCAGTGTCGGATGGAACAATTATCATCAGATCATTAGGGTTTCCTGGGACTTCCCTATTATCAGGCAAAGACTCCTGATCTGAATCCGATTTTTCAGAAATGTGCCCTCTTTTCAAACCTCCAACTATCTCTACATTCTCTTGATTTCCCATTTCTGAAACCTGCTTCTTATTTTCTATTGTTTCTATAGTCCTATGTTCAGTGCCCACTTGAATGACGATGCAGATACTAGATCCGGATTCACCGAGCCCCATCCACTACAAGTCGCCGAGCTCTAGTTTTTAGCACCATTTTTATTTAACGAGACAAGAAGCTTGCAGATGTCCTAGATTTTTACAGAATCTACATCTAAAGGCAGTGTTTTCATAATCCAAAATCATGAATGCTGAAATATTCCAAATTTTAATAATATACGATCTAGTAATCCTTTACTCAGATCAATTTCAACACAAATGTGAGCATAAGTGCATAACCCTGAGTGAGTTCTATCCAAATATTCCTTAATAAACTTGCCCAAGCCATTACCGATATCATCCAGGGCATACCAGAGATGGAGTGGGAGGTTAGGGAGCCTTACCCAAATAGGTGTTTTGGTAATTGAGTGAGAGTTCGGATCAAATTCTAGAAACCAAGGAGTCAAATACAGGCCAACATTTCCCCAGAACCAAGGTCCTTCAGATAAGCAACGCTGATAATCCTCGGTTTCTCTGAAATGCACAATAAAGAAGCCCCTGGAACAGAGTGATATTTCACATTTGTTGGACCAGTTTTCAAATACCCATTGGTATAATTCGGTAGAGGAAGGCCAACGACCATTGAAGCACCCGATCACAACATCGCGAGCAAGAGAGTGATAGTACTCCTCCACCTCGGGGTTTTTGATCTCTAGGGCAGGAATTTCTTCAGCCAAATCGACCAGGTAAGCTTGGTTTCTAGGTGTAGATCCACCACGAGTGCCAAGGATATCCTTAAAGGAGGTCGGTCTGGAAGCAACAACATCTGCCCTAGCTTTTATGTGTGGTTCAAAGTTTTTCCTTCCCGTCTCTGACCCATCCGTAACCCTGTCGGATTTATATGAATTCAGATTAGGGTTAGAAGGGCCCTTCTTCTTCTCCCTGTCACATCCTCCCTTTAATCTTACTCTTTCGACCCGAGTGAAGAGGGATCATTAAGCGATTCTCCATGCTTCTCTGAATATTTTCCAACCATGGAGCCATAGCCCCTGCCCGACCCGATATCATTGTCTCCATTCTTCACTGGGTTCGCATTAATCGCTGCCATCTCGCCCAAGAGTTAGTTCCACTGCGCAACAACTTTGTTAAGAAACTAAAACCTTTTTTTTCAAATTAAAAACCGTAAAACAATTTTTTTTTATTGGAAATGGGCTCACAAAAGTTTGGTTATGTTATTTTCCTTATTTTGTATCCATAATGTAAACATAAGACTAAAGTAGACGGATTGCATAATCTATTCTAAAAACTACATAAACATATAAAAAGTACGAAGTTGTGAACACTACCATGCATACACTTTTTCCCACAAATTCCTTCAACCTATATAATATGAATATGGCTTTAACAAATATTTTTGTATGCCATGTTTCTTGGCATAAAATAAAAAAGGATCTAAACAAGAGATTTGCATAATCACAACAAAATACAAGATTGGGCATAACCAATAGTAACTTTTTGGTGACAAACACTTCACCGATTTACAGGATGGAACATTATATAACTATACATTAGTTTTTACACATTAAATGAAATATTCAATTAATATTTATTGTTTTGTTGCTTGCATATGTAATTTTTTTCGCACGTTTGTTATGGCCTTTTTAGGATGCGATTTTTATATTGGCATGCCTATCTTCTTCAATTTTTGTGGAGGTTCATATTTTTTTGCATCTTTAGTTGAATTATACACCAATCTAAAGCCTCGTGAATGGGCACCAATTATCCAAAACATGGAAAGGTACAAGGGGCATGCAAGGAGTAAATGGAGACGTTATCTAACCATCTCTCAAGTTATTGTTGGTTTGGATGGTTTTGGTTTCCTGAAATGTAAAACGTTAATCACAAATTAAATTCTTTTAAAATCTTCTTCCCATTGCAAGTGGGGTGTAGTGAGTGTCATGGAAAATAGAGGTGTGTCAATTATGTTTCTCATTTTCATTTCTCCAATTAGAAGAGATAACACAAGGAAATACCATATCAAACAAGGTAGGAAAATAAATGTAAAAGTCACGTAACCATTTTTTGGGGTGAGTGGGGTTATAAGTGGAGTATTTGCGTAGGATGTGCTAATAGGAGCAAGAAAATAAGTCTTCTTTCTCATCAACAAACAAATTAAAAAAATTGTTAATGAATAGTTTGACACCCGACTTGGGGTGTATTGAAGTGGCCTCATAGGGGAACAACCTCTCAATATACAAAAATATTTTCATTGAAAAAGGCACATGCCCCTACGTACTTATTTGAAATAGGGAATACAAAATACATTATGCCTATTTTCTATCTTTAAAGGGAGGTGTTAATATCAAATCCAAAAAGGAGTAAAAATGTAAGTGAATTCATATAAACAATCATAACATAATATGAAAGGAATATTTTAAAATCACAAACAACATAATATGTGATGCGAAAGCGATTATATTTAAAGTTGCATGGGAGAAAAAAACTATATAACCTCAATATCCAAACATCTATTTCAAAACAATAAGATGAAGCACATAATAACGTAATAACCTTTAATTTGTTAATAACTTCTAAAAAAAAAAGTTATTTTACAAATTTAATATTATTTAAGGATGCATGGGAGGAAAAATATAGCTATATGACCTAATATCCAAACATATATTTTAAAACATTAAGACAAATCACATAACAACATAATATCCTTTAATTATATTTTTGAAGTTCTTTCATTTTCATATCACATGATCTACTTTTTGTCCACTTGGTGTTGTGAGAATTTCAATCGGGATAATATTATGGGCTTGTCTATATTGTTGCCAATTATCCTATTTAATGACCATTTCTAAATTCATAATTCACAAAAATAATAATCTAACAAATGATGTCTTTCACTTAAATAGTTGCATGAATTTATCACATTACTCCAAATTTACAAGTATCAACAACAAATCCTATGATTTACTCTAATATTAACATATTTTCTAACTACTTGTAATACTAGTAATTGTTTCTACTTATTGAATTTTTACGAAAATTCAATTCTCATCCCTATAAATTTCCTTGAATTCCAACCCTCTTTTTTCGATTGACTATTCAACTAACTTATCAACTAATCGGAAGACTTTACCATTTCTAGACTCTCTCATGGAATCTGATTGATATTTGTTTCCTTTTATATATATATATATATATATATATATATATATATATAAACAAGCATCGATGGAACAAGGTTGAATTTTATGCAAAGCTTCAAGTGATTTGAATTTCCATTTGATGTTAAGGGATTAAAGGATGAAGGCTATTTATTATAGTGTAACCTTGTTTCTATTATGCATACTTCATAAATAAATTAGATACTTGGAAAATGGTATTGTATAAACATTGAATTTTGAAACAAACATTATAAAAATTAAGATGGCCTTTTACACTCTTCACATCATAGAACACGACACTCTTTCATAATCAATCTAAACAATCCAAACATGATGTACACAAAATTTAGAAGAGCTCAAAACTATAAAACAAGTAAAGCTAGATAATGGACACATGAGAAAATAATTGGCCAACTTTTCACTTTTCAACCAAATATTCCATCCTATTAAAACTAAATAATAAGCAACAACAATTCCAAATATCTCATATAGCAATATAAAGTAATTGGTACATAAAAAACATTGACAATGTAACATGGACATTTCTAGGAAAGCCAAAAGAAGTTGAAGATATCTAATTTCAGAATTTGTGCAATAGTGAAGTGGACCTAGGGAGGGGGATATTGTAAGAGCAAACAAAACTAATATAGCAAGATTATCCTTCTTTTCTTGAATGATGCTAAGAAATTAAAATGCTTGACGTCCTCATAAATATTCTTCGATAAAAAAAAAAACTTTGATTCCTTGATCTTTTGTTACAATAACCAAGTGTTGGATGAATAAGAATAAGTTTTTTTCTCAAGAGGAAAGTAGCCTAAAATCTTCTTGAATGATGTGGTTTTTATTTCTTGTTTCAATAGTGTTACTTAGGGGGTATTTTATTTCCTTTAAAGTAAGTGATTTAATGTTTCATCAAAAAATTTTACATTAACACACGTAAATATGATTTTATAATACCAAGACTAGCCATCAAATATTTTTCAAATTTGGAACCCTTTGGTATTAAGCCACGAGATGTACACAAAAATAAGTGTAAATTGATTGGAGGCTTATGAGACAAACATGTAGTTATTGTCTAAAGATTTTTTTAGTGTAAGGGATAATGAGTTGAGGCTGGAGAATCCCATCCAACTTAAAACTACTCATCTAATATTGAAAGAGAATGATAGTGGATGGGTTGAAAAATGATTTAGGAAAAAAATGTATATATGGTTTCCTAGCTTTCAAAATTGTTTTCAATGTTCATACATCAATACATCTAATGATGGTCTATGTACATTTGTACTTTCTTTGGATCCTATTGCATAGTTATTATAAAGTGTCTTATATGAAAATAAACATGTCTAGCTAAATTGTATGACTTGTTGTAGTTGGAGAATTGGTGAGAATAAAGCATTTAGTTTTTATTGAAGCACTTTATTGAAAAGTTTGGGGTCATTTTTTGTGCTAAAAATAGAGTTGCCACAAATATCCTAACTTCATGTGCTTGAAGAATACAATTCAAAACTATTAGATTATTTGTTTGAATTGAAAATAAACCTACAAAATATAAAAAAAGTTATTGAAGAGGTTATGAAAATAAATGCTACTATTGCCAAGATGGGTCTGGTTGTTAGTCATGATTTTGAAAGTAGAAATGTTTATTAATTTTTATTCCCTTTACCGATGCACAAAAATCTAGATCACATCAAGTCAAATGGATAGGCACGATAGTGCAAGTGGACCTAAGAAAAAGGATAATGAAATATCCAAAAAAATTTGTTATGGCTAGTGTAGCTGATAAAATGGTGGGCTATTCATAATTCCATAGGAAAAATTCACCGTTTATTAATTGATGTAACACATAAAGAAACAACAAAATAATATATAAATACACATATTTTTAAACATGTAGAATACACCAACACCCCAAAAAAAGTATATATTAGAGGTGCCCCTAAAGAGGATGAATCACCCGATATAAATATTGGCCATAAGAAAGAACATAATCACATAATCACATAATCAACATTTCAACCTTGTTCTACATAAGCTAAGATCCTTCACTGTTTTATATTATTTTATAAATAAATAAAAGTCAACCATAAATGACACAACCCATACAAATGAAAATTCAAAACCTATGTAGAAACTATATATATATATATCATGTTATGGATTCAAACTATGTAGAAAAACTATACTCTTTTAACAACTTAACTATAATCCATAAAATTTCCGAAGTTCTTCTATATTAGTTATGGGTGAGATTTTAGACTAGTATATCATGAAATTTACCATGAGCATGACATTTTTTTAAAGACATGATTTAATTACCTAGAATAATGAACAATCACGTTGTGGAATAGAAATGTAAATGTAAATATGGAAGACAATTCCAACTCATTCTAAAAAAATCTCTATCTCAAACAATTAAAGTTTAAACATTTTTTTAGCAACATTAGACATGGAGAACCATCATGTAAAATGTGGAAGCTATAGAATGGAGGAGAGACGTGTTGTTTATATAACTATGACAATACATGATAGAAAACTATGTATTTCAAGATGGGAATGAGAATAATGGTATCTAAGCACCCTGACGGTGCACAACAAGTATCCAATCTTTCAAAAATATCTACGTAGAAACATAGTAGCCTATCCTCCTTTAGACAGACACAAGGTTGAAGAGAACTATTTATATCTAAGTAACTGAAATCTAGAGAAATATAGTTTCAAAAGTAAACCCTTGGCTCCACATGAGAATCTAGGATAAAGAAAACACATATCATTTCAAATGTGAATGTTTTTATTGACAAGTGTTCTTAAGGTCCTAAAACAACTCGATATAGAGCTCTCTTAAATAAATTACATTCCATCAAAAAAACCAATAGAGAATTCAACACTACAATGGGAAATGTGGAGCTTTTATCTCATAAAAATTAGACCAAGAAAAAGAGGTTGCGAAGGAACAAAGAGATCAAGGCCACAAAAGAAAGGAACTAAGCAATACAAATGGGTATTATTCATTTGATCTCTCCATGAGGTATCGGACAAGATTTAAAATTTGAAGGAAAAAAATTCTATGACATTACAAATTTGATGTTCATACACCAAAAATAATTAAATAGTATGCTCAAATGAGGACAAGTTGCAGATAATAATTTTATAGATTCTTAACTCATAATCTTATGAGATAACTTTGATAGGCTTACCACTCTCCCATCATGTTATGTTTTGTTTAGTGAGATGACATAAACAATTTTTTTCGTCCAATGTATTAAAATAAAAAGGATTTTCTTGAAAGTTGTAAAATGAAAAGTATGGTAGGGTTGAGAAAATGAGTAACATGTAAACAAATTTCTACTTCCAATGTTTTAAAATATAATGTGTATTTTGAAAAACCTAAAATGTAAAGTAAAGTAGATTTGAGGAAATGAGTACCATGAAATATTTGGCTAGATGCAAAACTTGTGTTGATTAAAATGTATTAAAATATAAAGGGGATATCTTAAAAAACATAATACTACATGAACACTTTGGTATTCAATGTAAGGGGTGACAACACTTACATGAACACTACCACCATAATGAGTGGACTACCAAGTAATCGGTGGACAAGTAGAAATTAACAGAGATACTACCGACAAAAACAACACGAAGAATAGTGCCACTTCCCAAGTAAATACACAAGCAAAGACAAAAACCTTGTTGGAAACCGGGGCATAAAAATTAAGGCCACTTAACACATCAGTCCTAAATAAATTTAAATAAGAAACAAACATGGAAGCCCTCGGATGTTTGTATTTGAGTGTATAAATAATTTGACAACATCATTACATTTCGGATGAACAATCGCATGAAGAGTTATATGGATTGGGAAAAGACAGAAGCACACCTTCTAATGTTAACAAACAATGATTTGTTTTACATAAAATACTTTGACATATTCACACCTCTTAGAGAATGATTCACCAATTAACCTCCCATTTTATCTACATGGAATTATGTAATGCCCCGCCTCGAGACACCGGAAAACAGACTAAAAATTTGGTAATACTTTTATCTCGATAGTGAGGTCTAATGTTTCGCCTAACCATTCTCATTAAATAATTAAATTCATAACAATCTAATTTTAACCGAATTGCTAAAACATTTATTTCTAATTAATTTTATTTATTTAGCTTCTATTAAATTACGCACATTTAAATATATATATATATATATATATATATATATATATATATATATATATATATATATATTTCCTTTAAATAATTTTCACCCACATTGAAAAATAATTATTCATCCTTAAATAAATTCATCCCCCAATACATATATTTACCCACACCCCTTTTTAATTTAAAAGACCATTCCCACCAAAAACCCATGACTTAATGTGAGCAGGGTCTTATTTGAGCCCTAGGATTAAACAAATCTCAACCCTAGATCAAAATTTGTGCCCTAAACTTCTTTATCTCTTTCTTTTCTTTTCTTTTCCATATTATTTTCCTCTCATTGTTAATTTTACTTTTGTTCCTTCTTGCAGGTCAAGAGTGGGGAAGCCATGGAAGCTTGTTTGGTTTCTTATGTCTCTCTTTTTTGAACCATCCATTCAAAATGTTTTGGTATTTTTTGTTTTGTTGTTTTATTGATAAATATATATTTATTTATGTATGTTTTGAAGGGCGGGGGATTAATGAAGGAGGAACAGGGTGGCGGGTTTGAGAGGAGGGGAAGTGTGGAGGGACAGGGTTGTGGCCGTGGTGGGGGTTTGGAGTGGGCCGCGCGAGGAGAAGGGATAGTGGAGGGAGGATATGCCGGAGGAAGGGAGGTTGGGGTCATTGGGATTGCACAGGTGAGAGGATAGGCATGGGGACGGTCATGCGGTGGCGTGGAGGGGGACAGGGGCGCGCTAGGCATGGGGGACAAGTGACGAAAGGGGGCCGCGAGGAAAAGGAAGGGTAGTGCAAGGGTGGCATAGTGGAGGGTCTTTGCGGAGGCGGTTGGCCGGAGGATGGGTGGGGAGGGTTCGATTCAAATAATTTTTTTTTTTTTTATATATTTTGTTTTATATAAATATTTATACATACATACATACATACATACATACATACATACATACATATATATATATATACAAAAACACAATATTTCCAAATAGAAATATTCCAATATATAAAGAAATCTGCAAATTAAAAACCTACATTAGTAAAATAATTAACTAAGACTATATTTTATTTTTAATTCTGAATAATATATATTATTTTTAAACATTTACAAGGATGAAATCTACCACAAGAATAGATGAACTATCCAATAACTTGTTTTTCCCTCAAATGGAGGTTCCATAGATCCATAAGAGTGCAATTAATTTACAAATTTCATATAGAAAAACATACTTTCTTTACGCAACCTTCCATTTCAAAAGGATATTCAAAACAATGCTTATTTAAGGAATGTAGCTATTTTCTATTCAATGCATTTTAAAGAAATATAAATATTTTACAAGGAATCATCACATACTATATTCTACTCAATGCTCCTTTGCAATAATCTCTCTATACATCTTATTTCAAACCAAGCTAAAACACATAAGAAAGCAACCTAACAAATCCTTCCCAAGATTGAAAGAAGGCTTTTAATTTACAAATAGAATACAATCTTACAAGTGGTGTTCAATACACAAGATGAAATTTTTTTTCATGCCAAGGAATCTTCCCACATAGCCATACTTTAAAGGTTACAATGCAAGAAAGTTTCATAAGGGAAGAGAGAACAATGAGAGCCCAAGATGCCACCAACTCCAACTTTGAGATTCAACTTCCATGCCTTTAAGAAATCCAACCAAGGAGAAGAAGCTTGTTTTGCCACCCAACCATAGGCATCATTACATGTCTTTCCCAAGGTTGGGATGCATGCTAGCCTCCCCCAAGCCCATGGGAAAGAGGACAACTATCCACAACTTGCACAAGAGTGAGGGTGAACAAACAATGATACATCCACATGAAACACAAGACAAGTATAAACAAGACTCCAAATTTTACAAAGATGAAAAAGAGGAGAACCCAAGTTCTACCTCTAAAACAAATGGGGAAGAGAGGAGAGAAGTTCTCCAAAATTGTAACCAACAATAGTTGCATTAAAACAAGATCTCCATGCCCTCCTTATTTCTCCTAATTCATTCAAGCCCTCCTTATTTCTCCTCCCTTTCACCAAATCCTTCTTGGAAGGATTTTCAAACCCCAAAGGGGTTTCCTTACCAAGAATGGGGAAGGAGGTTCAAGCCAAATGAACCAACTTCCCCACCTCAAACCAATTTGAGGGGAATAACTAAATCCTACAAGGCTTTCCCATCAAGCCTATGAGGATTGAGAGGGAAAAATCCCTCTCTCTTCCCCACAACTCCATCATGCCATATGATGGAGGGAGCAAAAACAAGTAACAATAAATAAAAATCCACATGCAACAACCATATTTCCAAGTAAACAAATCTAACAACTAGCATGAATACAACACATACAATAAGGCTTAAGAGACCTACCTCAAAGAAAGCTCTCCAAAAATCTTTCCAACTTCAATCTTTTCCACTTCTTGACTCAAGCAAACTCTAGCTCCCAATCCACAAGCATCCAAGCAAAAGCTCCAAAAAAAGTTCTCTTCTTTTCCCGGAGGGGAATTTGAAGAGGAGCAAACAAAATCCTCACAAATGAGGGGGTGACATGTGTCACCCCTCTCTTCCTTCAAGGTCAAAGATGCCAAAACAAAAGAGAGAAAGGGTAAAATGCCTTTTAGCCCTCTTCTCCCAAATTACCTAAATTGATAACAAAACAATCTTTGTGCAACTTTTAACAAGCACACTAATCCATACCTCTTACATAGATGTGACCAAACAAGAGGCAAAAAGGGAGGGAAAACTCCCTCTAGCCTTGGAAATAAGCCCCCTACCTATTAGGTAGGGTCCAAGGGCTCATTTTTATGTTAAGGGAACTCCCAAACTAAAAAGGGGTCCCTAAAAATGCCCAAAATAACCCAATTTCGGGTTTGGAAAATTTGGCACAAGGGTAGAGGGTGTGGGGCCCACCCAAGGGTTCACATGTGACCCTAAACCCTCTAGATTAAGTACATCATTAATCTAATTCAAAACTTAATGCAAGTGGGGTCATTAATTCCCCAAAACAAGTTTACAACAAAACTAGACACCCTAAGCAAAATTAATAATTACAAGACATATTACATTACAAATGAGGGTCACCCATGGTGCCCAAAACAATAATTCTAACACTAAGGCCTCAAGCAATAAACATGGCTAGGACTTAGCCCGTGGGCTGCTTGTGCAAAGTTGCGTAGCTGGCCTAAGTCTTGCGTTCTCCCGTGACTGTCACTGCGCACTCATTGTACACATTAAACGTACTGTATCCGATAAAATATAAATCAACTACTAAATAAGATATAAATGAATTTTAGACTAACATTTCATCTTTCTGGGAATCGAAAGTGCGACAACGTGCACAACTATACATAATTCACCATAAGTTAGTCACAATGATAAAATGACATGTATCCATAGAATCTCAACATGTAACAAACTGAGTAACCATCAATATAACTATGTTCCAAAACAACATCATATCAATTAGTATCCATGACATCATAAGATAATGCAAACAACATAGTAATCAAGCTAAATCGGTGCTATATGCCTAAATGTCCATACATGTCTAATTAGATCAAATCTCCTAATGTAATGTCCAAAACATATCAAATCTTTGTCAAAACATGTCTATGGGAAATGAGCAATAAGTAACAGAGCTATAAAAGTGCGGGCACTACAAATTACCAATCTTCTTGACCTTACCTCTCTCCCGACAATGATCTAGTATATATATACATGGTAGAGGTGTTGAAAAAGCGAGAGGAATCTTGATACCGTAGGCTCCATCTTCCCACTAAATACTAGACAATCAATTATAGTAGATCCAAGTGTCGGTATAGTGCAGGGTGTGGGGTGATATTAATCTCTCCAAAAATAAAGATCATGCCATTTGATTTTAAACTAGACTTCAAATGTACCAATAATGGGAAAGAGTACGAAGCATTACTTCTCGACCTCATTGTCGATAAGGATGAAACTCGAAAACATTATGGTTTCAGGGGGATTTGATATTGTAGCCAATCAAGTTTTTAAAACTTTATTTGACTAGAGTGAAACATGTCAAACTTTAAAAATCCATTATATGTGAAGTAAGTAAGGATTTTGACTTAATCTCCATCAAAGCAATCCATAGGGAGAGAAATCAACTAGTTGACTATAAATTATTCCTATTATCACTTTTTTCCAAATGCAAGTATAATGGATATCAATTTCATCATATCCATGATATCTGAAACCTTAGTATGGAGAATTCCAAGTACAACGATATTACCCTATGTAAAGAACAAGGGTAAGCTCGTCACCATGGAATATGTTGAGAATGACGAGGTAATTTTAGATTTATTGCATGTGTATAATTATATTCCTCTGACTCACCATAAGAGAGGACTTACCCTCGTCTCCCATCCTTTACCTTACTTTAGAGCGAGAATATATTTAATTCTCCCCTCGCCAGAATTTGAAATATATGCAATAGAGGAGGAATGTCTCGAACTTCTCCCTGATTCTCTTAAGTTAAAAGAGGTAAATTATTCTTTAATAGGAGATGTGATTGATATTAAAATTGGAACATAAAATAATCCCAAGATTTTGAAGCTTGATTCTTCACTATCTCGCATAGGAAGTAGAAGATCATACCGAGGTCCCGAAAGACCATTCTTGGGAATTCACATTCACCTATAAGGATATGTTAGTAGTTGATCCTAGCGTGGTAGTTCATAATTTGGTAACCAAATGTGATGCCAAACCCATCAGACATAAATTGAGACCAATGAAGCCTAAAGTTTCTTTAATGGTCAAATACAAGGTGATAAAACTCCTCAATGCAGTGTTATTGGTCCAAAGTACACCTCTATGCTAGATGGATTATCCGACTCTAACTTCGGTACCGGTACAATGGGATATCCTTTGAGTTATGGGTTCCTAGGTCTCGAGGAGAACCTCCGAGAGAGGGTTGTCTCCTTGATGAATCACCTAAAAACTATTGAATTGAATAGGTTAAGGGTTAGGAATAAATTGGAAAAACTAAAATATGATAAAAGGTGATGCAATAAATGTTTTGAGACTTAACCTATATGAAAACACACTTATTGATTGGTAAAAGAACTTCGAATTTAACTAAAATTACTTGTTTGATTGATTTTCACTCATAAGGCATTAATACACACCTTCATGACTTACGCAAAACATTCAAAACTACTTAATGGAGGTGCTGTAAAATTATTAGCATGAAAAGGAATAATAGAACTCACTGGAACATGCCTTTAATTTGTTGTAACACACTTTGTCAATAAGCTTGCAATAGGAGGAAACTATCTTTTATTCATTCATAAGGTGTGAAGATACAAGCTTTCTGCAACATAACTCTACAAAAATAAGCCCCCTTATGCTTGTAAAGGCAATGTACATATAGGAGGATATTCACCCACCAAGGCTCCAAAATAGCCCATGCACTCCAGATTACAACTCTTATACATGAATAATTTTAGCCTTTACAAAAATACAATTTTAAAATAAGAATAAGACTAAGAATAGCCTGTCAGCTTTCCTCCTCCTTCAGTTAAACTTCCCATTGACTAGTCAATCTCTCTCATTAAGGCACAAAGTGAGTGTACGATCCCTTTTGGAAAAAATAAGGGAAAAATAACAAACTTTTCTTATGTGGAAAAATCTATATTTGTCTTATTTGACTCCTCAACATGCAAAAGGTGAACCTTGGCCTTTAGCCTCCACTTTGGAGCACATGGATCATTGGCCGTGGGTTTCCTTTGTTTTTCTTAAGGCATATGATTGGTTACCACTTGAATTTACTTTTGGTAATACCCACCCCATTATACATGCAAAACATTAATCATTTAATACCTGGAAAATATCCCTTCCACTTACCTCTACGTGGACATTGCATAATAGAGAATCAACCGTGGTTAAAGAAAATGGAATAAAATAAACCCATGTTAGTTGCAAGGATTATGGTGGAAAACCCTAGCTTTTTCCTCATTTTGAACTTGTAATTTTGGATGCTTCAAGCTCGCCAAAAGCTATGGAGCGACCATTGGTGTTTCTAGTTTCCCTTTTTGGTTCTCTACCTTTCCCATGAGCTCGTGTCGCTTATTGTTGCTTTGAAATGTGAACCTATCTTTTGCCATTCAAGATTGTTCTTGTGATGTGGGGTTTATTTACCTAGAATTTCACTTTGGACTATGGCATCTAGCTGTTCGAAAAGGTATGTTCATTTTCTTTTCTTTGTTAGAGATCCATGCACTATTGGAGGGCTCATATCTAATGGCTATACCATTCAGGCTGGTTATGATTTTACCATGCCGCTTTGTTTCAAGAAGTGTTGGCACTCTCCATGTTTTAACCCTTCTATCGAGCTCTATGAAGTACCCAACTCACCATTTCTTTTGTCCTCAAGGTAGGCCTTTCCATCCTATTTGCATGTTCATTATGTTTTTTCAATATTTTGACTTATGTTTCCGGCCTTGAGCTAAATATATATTTTTATATGGTTGTGTTGCTTTGAATTCGTTGTGGTTTCTCTCTGGCTCTCATTGGTGTCTCCATTTAACTCCTAGATAGATCACATTTGGGGTTTCGCATTATCTGTTGGTTCTAGGGTTTTGTTTCCCAAAATCAAGTGGTTATATCAAAGAGGTAAGATGCTCAAAAAGTGATAACTCTGCTTTTGTGTATAAACCCAAATCTATTTTAGAACTTATGTGCTTCCCAAATAAATTGAGGGCTTGTTGTAAGTATGTGGGTTCGTGTTACATTTATAGGTTCACTATTTTTGCACCATGCTTCATATTTCTACATTTCGACGGCTTCCATTGATCATACCCAAAACCATTTCTTTACCTCATTCCATTTTACAATGAGCTCGTGGTCATGGTTTTTAATCCAATGGCTGCCATGGTTCCTTGGGACCTTGCATTTGTTACTACTTGAAGGCATTTTTATTCTTTTGTATTTATTTTTGGCCACCTAAAAATATGAAGCTTTGGAGAACAACAACCTTGATTTCTACTGCAACTTGTCTTTATTTCATGTAATGTACCTCATTTTTGGCTTCCATTTATGACATGGAAAAGTCTAATTGCAAATCCAATGCATCATGGTAACCTACTTTGTTGTGACTTGAGCTCATTATTTCTTGTAATAATATGACGTGCCTCCATTTGAATGCAACCTTTGAAACTACTTTTGGTTGAAGGTGTTTCTTGTAAATGTTGTGTTTGAATGCTTTTCCTTTTAGCTATGTTTAGCTCTTATACCAAGCACATTTAAACCTATATAGTTTGATGTGTTCCATTGTCATAGAGATTTTTATTGTTTCTTTAAATGTTTTGTTATGATGGCATCCCGCTTTTGCTTTGTTTCATTTGTAGGCTTTGAACACCCTTCTACAAAATTGTTGTCTTTATTTTGTGCAATTTACATTCACTCAAAAATCACTTATAGCGTTTGCTTATGAAAGCAACCCTCTAAAATACATATGAAGCTAATTCTCCTTGATTTTTGTTCAAAACAATATTTAGTTGTACATGATCTAGTATTTTAAGCTCCTCTCATGTTTTGCAAAATTGAAAAACATGTTGACCTTGTTATTTAGAAGAGCTTGAATTAGTATTACTTTGAGATATGGACTTTTTATTTTTTGTATACATATCGCTGCATTTTTCTTCTATTTTCTCATGCTTTGTAGATCATTGAAAATATGGAATCTTTAATTTGAAATATACATTCTTTCAGCTCGAAACACTTGTAATTTTATTTGTGTACTCCCAACCTATATTAATATGGTTGTACATTGTAAATGATTAGATGTCTATAAACACTTTTTGCTGACCTTTACAAAAACAAACAATGTGTGGCTATAACTTTTCCAATATCTTGTAAACATGACTGACACCAAAAAAATGATGTTATTTCATGTACCTACACATCCGAAAAACAACAGAAGAAAATGTTGAGGCTATGAGCCTCTCTTCTTCCTTTACTCCTTTTTGATCCCCTTCATGGTACATTATGAAAATTCTTCTTAGATGATGATAACCCACTCTCTTTATTTTGTTTTTGGTTCTTTCTCATGCATTCTTATTTTTACTTATGAAATAAATCCATATGCCTGAAGTTGTAAGTACATAAGCAAAGAGAAACTCGTAGCTCTAACCAATAATTGCCTTTTATCAATAGGTGTTGCAATTACTGAACAAGAGAATAAGGACGATGCAGATGCAAGGGAGGAGAAAATGGAAATCCACCTCATTCAAGAAATGATGGGTTTCCCCTCTCTTATTTACTTATAGCTTTATGTACATGTATTTCCTTTGCTTGTACACATAAGTTAGCTCCCATAACTTGTGTGGGATTACTTTATTTCTTCATGAATAAATGGAATTATTTTTGTAATTGAGTTGTTTATTTCCTTTTGCATTTCATTTCTATAACTTGTAAATAAAAAATCAATATCCAAAAAATGGTAAAACATCAAAATCCAAAAAAATGGTAAAACTTCAAAAATCCAAAAAATCGTAAAATTTAAATTTTGTCAAAAATTGGTAACAAGCATGCAGCAATGAAGCCTATGTTAAATACATCATACTCAAACATAAAAAAATGTCCTACAAAACATATTTCTTTGAATCTCACTTGTTCTTGTGTGTGACTCGTAGATCATTTGGATCTACCCTCCATCAACAAAAGTGGTTTGCTCACTATCACCATATTCCTTTGCACGAACACGTTTCTTAGGGTGGTCTCTTAGAGCATGATTGATTTTTCACTGGACTTATACATCCTCTCGCTTATTCACCTCTCATGTATCCTTTCTTGTGGTTCCATTCTTAACCCTTGTCATTAATTCGCACGCAGTAGGAATCAAAGCTTGATAACAAAAACATTTGTGTAACCATATTGAATGTTGTTTGTTTGAGTATGTGTTTTTATACTTTTTTTCCTATTAGGTTAGCTTGTTTACTTTCACGTATTACATTACATTCTATATGTTACATTGAGTTAGTGCTTTCAAATGAACAAATGTTCGTATTATGGATTTTCATGTCATTTTACACTTTTTATTGTGTATATTCTAATAAGGACCGATGACATAGATCACATACAATATGATGATATAAAGTGGGTTTTACACCGGATGGATGCAATCTATTTCCACCTCCCTCATTTTAATCTTTCTTCGTTATCATTCTCTTATATCAACTTTATTCTTCCAACTCACTTGGGGCAATAGGGATCGCTTTGTTATAAATCATTTTTACTGAGATCATTAGAAAAGCATTTCTTACGCTTCACAACATAACCCCATGAAATTTTCAACAAAAGAGTTCATACTAGTATTATGTAGGGATAGGTACCCAAATCTCCACTCTATATTCACAATTGGTATATCTTCGTCTATCTTCCATTGCAATGCAATTTTCCCACTCTTTCATCTTTTATCTTCTTCTCTTTTCGATTGTTGATCGACATCTTTCATAGCCCCATTGACACTCGAGGGGGTATTCTTCACCCTACTAATTTTTATTCTATCCCTTCAAAAATTAACTTGTTTGTATTTTTCTATTATCTTTGAAGTAGTGTCACTTACACCACCCCAAAGAGGGGAAAATGTAGACACCCAACATTCGGTCAAGCAATTTTAATACCTAAAGTGCACTAACTATCCTCTTTCCCGTAAATTAACAAAACGTCATCAATAAACCACCATGATCCCTCTAACATCATTAATTAATTACATTTCTCTAATTAATTATCCCTCTTATCACTCAGGATTCGATTAACGACCTTTCGTTAATTAACGTCCACTTCTACCTAGGTCAATTAATTATTCTTAATTAATTACGATTTAGTAATCTAAATCAATAAATCATCATTTATTGAACCATTTCCTCTCTTAAAATCTCCCGAATCATACTAACTTTCTTCTAATAAGCCTCTATAGGCATACCCCTTCTATTAATTAATCACCTTTGATTAATTAAACCCCCTTTCAATTCCCACAAAGTGCACATACTTTATTAAACATACATGACCTTTGTATTTCCTCTTTGAAATTTATCCCAAATTCATCAATTTTCTAGCCTTGCCTCTTCAGGAAAGCTATATAATAAACCCTCCCCCTTACCTTTCTTCTTACACCTTATTTTACCTAGGATAAACTATAGACATTTTGATCTTGAGCCCTTTCATTAAAGAAAATAACTTCTCCATCTTGCATCCATTCTCTCAAATTGAATAGCATGGGAAGATCCAAAATTTCCTTGTAGCCATGTTTTGGTGAGATTCCATCTTCAAATCTTGAGGAAACCACTCCATTTTGATTGCTAAAGTGATCTAAATAGGTTCATTTGTTAGATTAGCAATCTAGAGAGTAAGAAATAACTTAGCATTTGATTTGAGATTGTTCATGCATTGAAGAAGTTGTTTCTCATAAGCTCTTATCTTGATGGTTCTATAGTAGGTTTGATTGATTGCTTAGAAGCTACTAGGTGTTAGCTTTGTTTTAGCATGGAAAATTTCTATATGAGCACAATATCATACAAAAGCCACTTCCATCTTTGATATCTATAACCCAATACACATTACATAATCCTACTTCCATGGATCCTCTACTTGAAATTTTTGTCATCTCTGCCAAGGGTAAATCCTCACAACCTAAACCTAAGAATCTTGGCATGCCCATCCAAAAATATCTCACACATCCACACCAAACATTAGGGATTCCTCCTCGTAAGACTAAACATCTTAAGCAATCTAGTGCCATGTCATCACTCTTAGGAGTATTATTATCCATCTTAGGGCTAGCCTCCTCATCTACAATCCCCTTTACATCTAAATCAAATCAATTTAACCTTTCCTCTAAATCATCTCCCTGTTCAAGATCATCCACCGCCACAATTTTTTAATCAAATTCCAAACCATCTAAGTCATCACCAATCAAAAATAAAATCAAGACACAACCATCGTCCTCTTCTAAGACTAAGATGACATCCAAGGGTCTTAAAAAATAATCAAAATAATCCTTCTTCATCAACCATTCTTAAAACCAATTCATATACAACCTCTCCTTTGAACATCCCCATTGCATGTTACATGGAAATATTTCAACATCTACTTCAATCACCTAAAATCACTCTTCCACCTATCAAACCATTTGATCCATGTGGTCCACGATCCTCATGATTAGATTATATTCTTATTTTTGCATACCATCATGCACCTAAACATGACACTAAACATTATAGAGACCTTCAAACCATCATCCATAACCTTATTGATGAAGATGATATTCTCATTGAAAGAGACCACCCTCTTCCCCTAGCGTTTCCCCTTCCTAATTTCAATCTTCATCAACCAAGACATCTAAATCTCCTCATTTATCTAAGAATTACGTCGTGATTCCTCCTCCAACCTCTCCTAAAGAGGGTCCCCACCTCTCGTCATCAATGTTTTTGGGTCACAACCCATTCCCATCCATAGGAATTTCAATCACCCACTTAATAAAAATCCAAAGTCATCATCACCGCTCCTTCTAAAGTGAGCCCACTCCATCCCCATCTTCATCAAAAAATAAGGTGTTCATCTTAGCTATCCCTCAACCTACTCTTATCAAGTAGAGAATTATAAAACAACTCCATCAGTCCCTAGTTAAGATGTCACATTATGAGATCATCCAAAGTTATCTAGACCATAAGTAATCTCTCATTGAAGATCTTAAACATATCCCCACTCCTAACAATGAGGCTCATACCTTCACATATCTTATTGGATCCCTCTCCACTTATGAATCCATATCCATCAATGACACAAAAATTCCCGACATCACACATAAAGAACATGACCTTCCTCTCTTTATAACTATTTGTATCAATGCCATTTTCATATGTCGTTCTATGATAGATAATGGAGCTAGCAGGAACATCATTTCCTCTCACACCTTTGATCATCTTAAGCTACCTAATTCCATTTTCACCCAATCACTTACGGTCCTTCACACATTTAATGATGTTTTTCCCTTAGCTTTAGTCACTTGCCACTATCACTATCCACGTTGGTGAAATTATCCTCTATGAGATCCTCTATATCGTAGAAGGGAGTTTCAATACAACATATAACTTGGAAAGCCAAGGATTCATGTTATGCATTGCATTCCTTCCACCCTTTATTGATGCATCAAATACGAATATGAGGGAAGATTCTAGCTCTCCGCGAAGACACTCCTCCATTTAAATCATGTCACATGACTTATCATTCTAAGGATGTGCTCATCCTCACGTAGGATTATTCTCAAACATCTTCCATCTCTTCCATTTTTGTGTCCAAGCTTCCTCATGACTATTATTTAGACAAAGTAATGGATAAACTTTCGTTGGGAAATTATCACCTTCTCACACTTAACACCCTTCCCACATCTAATTGACTCGGTAGACCTAAAAAATCTCCAGTGTATCCATTTGACGTCAGGGATATCATTTCCTTCATCCACCTCATCTCCACACTAATCTCATATATGGTGGCATTGATCACCTTTATTCACACATTGAAATTTAACCTCATACAAAACTATATACCAATGGATTTGATTGTCTTTACAAAAATCCTTTTCCTACACCTATGTCCATCATTGCACCTAGAAAGGATTTAGAATGGAGTGTTATGAACAAGGAATCCATTACCTCATCATTGATCAATATCGCAAATCCCATGAAAAATTTGGGTTAGGCTATAAATAACAATCCTTTAATCCCCTTCCTCCATCATTAACTCTCTTGGACATAGACCCACCATATTTTCCATCCCACAAGGTTATGGACATGGATAACAGGGTAAGTGCACCAAGTTGGGGGACAATTAAGTGGACATCAAATCCTAAATTTTACATTAAAAATAGCAAAACATCAAATTTAGTCTTCCATGGACTTGAACCATGCTGAAAAGTAAAAAATATGTCATAAAAATGGTACCATTGCGTAGGGGAGACTATTAGCTTTGTAGAAATACTGATTTTAAAGTGAATAGAAGAGGATAAATATCATTTTATAATTTTTTACTAATAGTAGGTCTTTAAGACACTTTTTCCTGTGAATGTTTATGTCTACGTTTAAGACTGCAAAATTTGTTTCACTTATCAGAATGTGATAAAACTTATACCATCCCAACCGTGGTGAAATTATATACATGTTCAAAAAAAAATTTATTTGATTTCAATATTTTTTGATGAAGTTATGGCGGGCAAACGGAAAGTGCTCTATTTTCTTTATGTTTTCATACCACTTTCACGGAAAAAATCATAAAAAATAAAATATTACTCAAAAAAATACAAAATAAAATCCATCCCAAGATAGATAGTGGCATATAACTTCTCACCAAAGGAAAAAAATATATATCAATTTTTGGTCATCCAAATTGTGGGCAAACGAACTATAATCTTATCGGCGTTTTTAAAAAAAAATACCAAGTCATTGAATTTTGAGTGTTTAATATAGCTAATATTGTCCATTTTTTACAAAAATTAGTATTTTAGAAACTAGATTCCAGATGCTACGATTCATATTAATATAATTTTGTCTAATTTTGAGTGTATGTATTGCTAATAATCCCTACAAGTTGATATTATGTTGTTATTTGCAATATGATGTCCACGGATGACCCTATATTTGTCCATCAACTTCCTGCACTTACCCAACACCATGTCTATCTCCTCTAATTTTTTAAATCTTTACCATCACCTTTGGACCGGTCACTTACCAATGTGAAAATGAATCTAGGTCCCTCCCACTTCAATTCCTAGAAATGATAGAGGAACATTCCCCTACCATTGATGTTCTTGATCTGGCAACGATGATGATTCCATCATCTCTTACATGGGTGTAAACATACCTATCTTCATAAGACCTTACTACTAGACACATCCACCCTTATTAATGAATCCACCATTGACATCAACATAGGGACTCTGCAAGAGCCCCACATCCTCAAAGTAGGTCAATCCATTAATCCATAAGAGCTTCAATATTTCACCTCCATCCTTTTTGACATAGATAAGCCTTCACATGGCTGTAGACCAACATGACAGGCCTCGATCCTTCCATCATTGTTCATAACATCATTACCTTTCCTAACACTAAGTTGGTTAAGTAGATGCTTCACCACATGTAGCCTCAAGTTTTCCTCCTTGTTAAAGAGGAGATGCAATATCTTCTTTTAGATAACTTCATCATCCCCGTTGAATATTTTTAATGGGTTTCCAATATCATATCCATTTCTAAAGCTTCGGAAAGTTTTTATCTCAGACTTTCGAGATCTTAATCTTTCTTTCTGTAAAGATGATTTCCCTCTTCCTAACATTGATCAACTTGTAGACCTTCTTGCAATCCATGAGACACTTTCTCTTATAGATGGTTTCTTTGGGTATACTTAGATCCTCATCACACCGGAAGAAATATAAAACCTCCTTCATCACTCCTTAGAGGACCTTTTGTTGTCACGTCATGCCTTTTAGTTCGAAAAATGCCGGAGATACCTATTAGTAAGATATGACTTACATATTTTACGACCTCATCCATAATATTTTAGAGGACTACACTGATGATCTCTTGGGTATATACAAACATTTATATGACCACCTTAATGTCCTTGAAGTCATTTTTATCACCTTATCCACTATTTCCTTTGTCTCAATCCAGGCCAAGTGTATGTTTGGAGTACTAACTAGTAAACTCCTTGGCTTTATTGTCTCCATCAAGGGTATGAAGTTGACACTGCCAATATCAAGGCTATCTTCAAGATGCATCCACTCTTTAAATTGAAGTAGCTTTGTAGTCTTCAAGGCCACCTTCAATCCATTCATTATTTCATTTCACAAAATTTTGATTACTGCCAACCTTTTCATCATCTCCTTTACAAAGATATTGACTTTAACTGGGACCATAATTTCTGAAAATCCTTCAATCACCTCAAGTGGTATCTTTTTCCTCACCAATGTTTACCCCTCCACGTGAGGGTGAGCCCTTATATCTCTATATATTTTCCTCTAATCATACTCTAAGAGCCATGTTGGTACATTGTGATGAGAAATGTAGGAGCAAGCCATATACTATATCAATTGTACCCTTGAAAAAAATGATACTCGTTATAATGAAGCTGAAAAGTTGTGTTGTTCACTTTTCTTTTCTATCTATAAGATTTTCCATTATCTTCTCAATCATAATAATTATGTCATCACTAGATTTCATCTTCTCAATACCATGCATTCCAATTCATATCATAGTGATCACATCATGTGATGTCTCATGCTCATAAATGAGTTTGACCTAGAGTTCATCTCTCAGAAATGAATCAAGGGACAAGCTATCGCGAATCAACTAGCTGATGCCCTCTTTAATATAGTCATCATCTTCATGATTAGTTTCCTTTTGAGCCCATCCTCCACATTGACCATGACTACTCTCCTCTGAAAATGAAACTATTATTTGATGGCTCTAAGTGTCGTAGGGGAGGTAATGGCATAATTATCATTCTTCTTTGGGATAATCACATCCCTATCACTTGAAATCTCAAAATTTTGAATGAAAAAATAATAGGGCTGAGTATGAAGCTCACGTATTAGGTATCAAAACTAATATAATACATGGCATCTAAATCCTTGACATCTATGGAGATTCTCAACACATCATTAATCATGTCAAAGGAATCTATCAATCTAAGAATGAGATCCTTCAAAAGTATAAGGACATCATTGAATTCCTTCTTGGACCTTTTAATTTCCACACCATTTAAATTGTCCCTCATTAGTCTAACCATTTCATAGACGCTATGGAACCTCTTGCATCCCTCATCCCATGTACAATTGAGGAATATAAGATTTCTATCATTTTTCAACATCTTGATCAACCATCTCATGTTCATGAGCTTCCTTGTATTGAACACATCAACACTAATCCCCATGATGTCAATCTTTCTTAATCCAATATCCCTATTGACCTATCTACAAATGGTATGAGGTCTTGTTTTCAACAAGATAACCGCTATGTCATCCTTGGTGGAATCCTCTATAAATGTGGCTTCGATGGTGTCTTAATTCATTGCCTTAAGTCTCACGAATCCACTCGCAATATTTAAGAAGTCCATGAGGGCATTTGTGGTGGACATTTTATTAGTTTGGTTGTCACCAAACGTGTCCTTCACATGGGTTACTATTATCCCTCTCTTAATCAAGACTATTATGATTATATTAATAAATACATCAAATGCCAACAACATTATAATCTAATCCACATTCCTAATCGGGCCTTACATCGGCTCAAGAATTTTGACATTTTTCGTAATGGGGCCTCGACCTCATTGGCCTCATCAATATACGTTCTTCTCAATGCCATCATTCCATCATCACTGCTACCAAGTATTTCACCAAGTGGGTAGAAGTCATTCCAATTACATAAATGAAAGCTAATAAAATCATTAATTTCATATATATCAACATATCATTTGCAGCTTTGATGTCCCTCACAAAATCATCACGGACAATGAAAATTTCTTTAAAATAAATAATTCAAGAACCTTTGTGACTCATTCAATATTAAGTTGAGCTTCTCTTCTCCATATTATCCTCAAGCTAACGGTCAAGCCAAATGTACGATAAAACTATTCAAAATATTCTTGCCAATACTATTGATAAATTAGGTCGTAATTGGCATCTTCACATCCCATTTTCTCTTTGGGATTATCGGACTACCATCCACACCTATACTACTCCTTTCTCTCTCATATACGGTTATGAGTCCATTTTTCCTCTTGAATTCCAAATCCCATCTTTGCGTGTTTTTCTTCACGACTTCATCTTTGATGAAAATCATTGCAAGAGCGTCTAACACAACTCGAGTTGTTAGAAAAACATCTCCTTCTCACCCTTAAACATCGTCATGTCTATCAGAGTGCATCAAATGTGATTACAAAAACATCACAAGGAATACAAATTTAACATCGGTGGCCTTGTAATTAATGACAATCGAAACATCACTACTCTAGAAAGGAGTCAACATTGAAATTTTTCTCCTAATTGGATTGTACCTTACATTAGCATGCATAAGTATGGGTCCGGGCCTATCGTTTGGCTTCCTTCGATGGTAAACTAGAAAAAAACCTCTGAACAAATTGCTCTTGTGGAATTTCTACAGTTAACATACCTATTGACAATTTTTGTACTTATGCAAAAATGGGCAACTCGAAACTTTGTTACGATGGATAGCATTGGTGAAGTATACATAAGCTAGGGGAGATTATATCAGATTATGTCATTACTGCTGATTTATTTAAGAGATTACGTGAAATCTGCATAGCTATTTGTCTGTTACAAAATGTAACAGATCACATAGTCTACAATTTCATGACCATCCTCAACAAAAGAACATAAACCCTGAAGGAAAATTGTGTTGTCTTGATGAGGATATCCAATTGCAGAATAGGTGAAGTGTAAAGTTTTGGAACAACAAACATAAGTGTAGATTACACAAAATTAGAGTTTGTTACCGAATGTTACAATTTCTATTAAATGTTCTTTCCTTTATGATTAAGACATTCAATTATGTTCTTGAGTTGTTTAGTTCATTATATAATCCATACATAAAGCGAGAAATGCGAGAAAGAGATATACAACTCATTTATAGAATCTAATTTTTTATTCATAAGGAGAGTCAAATATTTCCCACACAAGTCATGGGATGTAACTAAAAGTAAAGCACAACTACTAAAAGAAATATACACATGCATGAAAGAGAAAACAAAGGAGTATGAGTGAACCCATCATTGCCTTGGCGTTTCTATTCTTCATTTGAAGCATCTTCATCTCCATCTTTTGTTTCTCTTTCATCTTCATTGTAAAAGCCATTGTACCTGAAAAGAAGAAAATTTAACTGTCGATTCTGACCTCAAGAGATCAAAGCATATTCCTACACTATCCTACTTCGTGCATATGAATCTTCCCTAAGCAGGAGATGTATTCTACTTGAAGGACAAATTGCATACATGATTTATTCACTCGAAAGGAAGAAATTTAAAAGAAAGAAGAAAACATGGACATAAGAGAGGCCAAAAATCCTAATTATTTTCTAACTATTTTCCTAAGTGTGCAGGTACAGGTTGTAGCCAAAAGAAAAATAGACAAGTCATAAGTGCATGCAATAAAAGGAAGAATGTAACTAAAAGTTCTAACAACTGTTCTAAAATGGAAGAGGTTACAGTACAAAAGAGAGAGTGGAAGATAGAAACACTTATTTGAGTTGCAGCAGAAGAGGGAGAATCAAATTTCAAGACGCTAAAGCTAAATGGGAAGAAGGGATTACAACTGAAATAGGATGAGAGAGAAGATTCTAGGAAAATTTTGACAGGCTTCACCATGTAAAATGGACATTCTGACTTTTCATCATGTTGTTTTCAATTACTACATGCTTTAAAGGAACTATGCAAATAAAATAAGTGATATAGGAAGTAGAAAAGCATCATATGATCAAAATAAATAGCTAACATATTTTCAGTTCTCAATTGCTATATCAGTTCAGCAAGAAAAGTGTTACTTTCTATATTTTGGATCGGAAAATACAACTACTATTTCTGGAAATACATTAAAGAAAAGATTCTGGAAAAAAATTTCCAGGGCTTTGCCATAAAAAATCAACATTTCAAATTTTCCAGCAAGCATCTAAGTAAGAAACAATTGCAGAAAGGAAATAAAGCATCTGAATCAAGGCTTATGCCTGAAAATGGTGTTACAATAGGTGAAGAATTGTTTACAATTTCTAGAAAGCCACTTACAAGATTACAAAGGACCATTTCAAAATTTGAAATAAAGAAATACAAAAGAATGCAAGTTCAAACTTTCATTTTTATAGATTATCAAATTCAGAGTTTTGTTTTACATCTAAAGTAAACAGTATTTTATACTGTCAAAAACAATAAGGGAAGCATGTAGAACATCATCACCTACTCCAGAAAAGATCAAACTCGAGTAGAAAGGATAAATTGTGCATCAAATCATCATCTTCAGAATACAAAACAAATACCCACACAAATGGCTCTCATATCCAAGTTAAAGAGTTGCAGAAAAGTCAAACAGTCAGATATCAAGTCTCAAAAGGAAAGGATACAAACCTTTAGCAAGGTTCCAACCCAGAAAGGATTCGAATCAAGACACTATATACTCAAAAAAGTATAGAGGAATGGTTGAGTAATCAGTGTAATATGAGATCCCAGATCTAGGTATTAGAGTCAAACAATACAGATGTAGTTTTGAGCAAGTCCCAAGATGATGACAGAACTGATTTTTGAGTTTGGAGGAGTCACAAGGAAATTGAAGTGAATATAAAGCCATCTACAGCTAGAATGAGCACCCAAACAAAATTTGAGCTCAAAAATACAAAGCTTCAGAAATCAGAATAAGAGACAGAACTCACCAATTAACATCGAGTTGACAAGGGCTCAGAGAACCATCAAATTCAGGGCTATGAAAAGTCATAATAACCCAGATTTAAAGAATAGCTAAGGAAGAGTGTACCAATTCAAGCTCAGAGTAAGAAAGGAAATAATAACTCAAGGCCCATGATCAAAGGATGCAATAGTAATGTTTAACTGAGGACCCCACTGTAAATACTGGGTGTTATTATTGTAAAACCTTAGCTCAAATGATGAAGCGAAAGCTTATATAGAGAAGAGTGAAAAGGAATCAACTTACAAAAACTCAAAGTGTTTTCGCGAAATGAATAGATCACGGACTAGGTGAATATTAATGGTTGAATGAAATCACAGATTGCAAAATTAAAAGGAATGAAGGAGTTCGAGTACCCATAACAGTAAACATTCGGATCTGACATGTTTGAGCAAATAAGAATACCCATTTATTATTCAGAACATAGGCTCAAACAGAAAAGCTTTAAGTCAAATGGCACACACATCTGAATTGAAAAGTATTCAAGAATTTCAGAGGTTAACATTCTTTTAAGGTCAATCACCTTCAAATTGTAGTATAAGAAAGAAAAGTACAGATCCATATTTTTTAAAAATCACGGACCCATTAATGGTACCAAGTCAGAGAAAGAAGTAAAAACTTACTTGGTTAAATTGAAGTGGAGAAAACCCTTGAGATATCATTGAGCTCAGAACTAAAATGACAGAGGCCTAATGATTTCAACTCAAAAATCGACCAAATTCATCCAAGAAGATCACACAAAGGAATTCAAAAGAAAATGGGTATCATTTTTTTGAAAGTCAAAGTGGTAAGAACCAAATACCAACAAAAACTCAAGGATCGAAAAACTTACCAATCTCATCAAGCATTGATGCGAGACCAAAGAAAAACTGAGCTTCAGAACCCTCGCAGAACTCCAATAGATCACAGAGACCAAAGAATGACGAAAATTGAGCTCGAAGAAACAATAATGGCGGCCGCCTTCGTAATCTCGCACAGAAAGCTCAAAAGGAGAAAGAACGATTGAAATATACCAGATACAAAGTCACAGGGCCCCACAGACTAGAGAAATTCTTAAAGCCGAACTCAGTGAGCCTCAACAATGGCGTTGAAAATTTTTCTAGGGCTTTACCCGCATCACAAAAACCAAATGAAGTGATCATTATGGTCGAAGCCACCCTTTAGCAAGCAAACTCAAGAGATGAGTCAACAGGACTCTACCACGGTTAAAGCATTAAGGATGAAGATCAAAGGCCGAGGATAGAGCTCAAGTCTCAAAATGATTAACCACGGTTAGTTCCCACCAACCAATTAAATGCTCAGTTTGAAACCCTAACCACAGTGCAAGATCAACGACTCGTGATCAAAAAGAGATGAAATCAATGGCCCAGAATGATCAACAATTTCAAAACAAACTCAACATTGAGTTGCATATGCCACCGACAAAACACATGGAGGGGTGAGTCATCGTGGAGAAGGGGCCAACCCACATCATCAAATAAATAATTATTGCAAATGACTTTCAAAAATTCTAACCATAGTGTATGCTTTCAAATTCAAATGTTGACCTAATCATGTCATCAATAATCACCGAAAAGGTGAGATATCAAACTATACACTTTCAAACGCAAAGGCCGAATAACATACATGCAAGTATTAACCAAAAGGTGGTGGAGAGATATGCCTATTAATCAAAATGGTTGACCCTTTTATATTGCTAAGTCCACCAAGGTGGCCAAACCAAGCAGATTGGAGGTGGTCCCCACTTCAAGGAGGTAATTGGCAGTATGTCACTATTGTGACCTTTTGGAGCCAAAAGAGATGTCAACATCAGAATATATACACATGGCAGGTGGCCCCACATTGAGTGTTTGCTTTGCAAATATTCTGATTTATTTACTCATAGGTAGAGAATTGTTTTTGTATGCCTTCACAACATGACAAAATAGAGAAGAAGACATAGTTGCATGCTATGGAGAGAGACTTGCCTAGAAAGCAATATATTTTTAGCAAAATTATTCACCCAGCCTTATTAAAAGTAGAACAGTCAATTTCAGTTGACTGAGATGTAATCAAAGACTATTAATGCCTCTTGTACTAGTCTGCATTATTTTATCCTTTTATTTATTATTAAATAAAGGATAAAATTAGGATGCATGGGCAAGTACAGCCTTAAGCTATTTTTAAGAGGGATGGGAAAATCTATTTTGCTATATATTGCATGCCTTTACAAAGCATTGGGATTCTTAGAAGGACTTTTGGATATATGAGTAATGAAGCAAATTTTTCAAGTTTTGCCCTCGAGTGTGAAGTATTTTCTACCTTTCCAAGTAATTTTGTAATCTTTTGTATGTTATATTAATCTTGTGAATGTAAATTCCCGATCAACCACCTTACCCTGCTGCAAATTCAGTCTTCTGCTTAATTTTAATGTGCGTGTTAACTTATTAGTACTGTTGTGATTCTCCCTCAGTACAATCAAGTGTGTTGCCCTTAGATATTCTTCAGAAAAACTATTGGTTTGTGCATCAAGAATCCTTCCCAAATCAGTTGTGCATATACTCAGTCGAAGCCCTCATACAAATTTGGTGTATCACCTTAAGTTTTAATTATTTTTCAGTTATCTTTTACTCTCAAACTCCCAGAAATTAGTTTAGGATACACCAATAAGGAACCAACCTTTTAATCCTGGAGACTCACCTCAAAATAGGTATACCCACGGACCTAAGGTGTTTTCATTATATCTACAAAAGAGATAGATCAATTTTTGCAAGCTTAGAAAACCTGCAAACCATCTCTACTAGGGTGCACTTTTGAGAGATAACAATACCTAATAACATGAACTTACTTATCTCAATGACCATCTATCCTTTGCTATCCTTTTCAATCTTTCATTGTAATGATTTGAAATTATGTGGTTGATTGTCACTTTCCTATCTACACACTTTAATATAGGCACCAAATACCGTCCATGACATATTACTTAAGGACAAGTTCTCCCTTCGAGTGAGAACCTCATGATCATTACGTTCACTTGTCTCATATTTACCTACTGGAACCACGCTAAGAGCCCATACATGTCACTAGTACAATCATTATACCATCCTAAGTGGACTACATAGATATCCTCGGCTCTGGATGCTCATCTAAAAGATATCATATAAAAAAAATAGACTTTGCTTCATTGAAGTTGAAGGATAATTGTTCATAAAAGCAAAAATATTAAAAAAGAATAGATTGATCCCTAACAGGAAAACTATCATACATATCGTATTCTACCATTTATAAAAGAAAATATAAATCTAAAATAAAAATTTAAAATCTAGATGTATACCACTCCCTAAAAAATATGGCTACCATCTCATATCATGGCACCGAAGGCTACCCGCATTGATAATCCTTCTATATGATCTAAAGAAAAAGCAAAAATCTAAAATTAAGCATCCTAAGAAAGATTCCCGCATTGATCAACTATCTCATCCATCGTAAACTTCCTGCATTGATTAGTTTACATCATATTTTTAGAGATGTGGCATAGACCCGGGGACCCCTACCTAAGGAGATCCTATATTCATGTGTATGAGATTCATCCAAACTCCTTGTGTTGTGTCATCATTAGGTTTATGAGATCAATATCCATACTTTCCCTCATGACTCTTGTGATCATTAATTCTCGATGGTTGTGTTAACACCTTCTATTAAATACAAGTTCATTGAATTGATTAGCTATATTTCTAGTTTACCTCCAATCCAGTTTGAAGCAACATTTCTTTGTGAGCTCTTTACTATGATCAAGTTTCGTTTATCCCCCTCCCCCATTTTTTTAATCAAACTCATGTATTTTCTTTTGTATCTATTATGTTATTCCTAATCTAATCATTTAACCCATGCTTATGTTATTAAATATTCCATCAATCATCCATATCATTGATATTTAACATATTTAAAAATCCACTAGATCATTTATATGTTATTTCACCATGCCTAAACAAAATGTTTCACACAGAATGTTTCCGTTCTTAGAATAGAGGTGCTTCTATCCTTTCATTCTCTTGAGAAATAGATAAGGGTTAGGGCTAGGAGGAATACCTATTGAATGTTGGGAGGGTGCGCGCGTACCGTAGAGAGAGATCAGATCGATTGCGAAGAACTCCTTTTTGTCTAGGAAGGACTACCTGCAAGTAAGAATACAAGACCACCAGATTTTAGTTAGACAATAAATGAGGGAACTACCTTGGGCCCAGGAAATATTGGACTTCCTTTTGAAGGTGGTCAGTTCCCCTCTTAATACGAATTAACACAAATTCTAACAAAGAAGTTATTGCAAAATTACAATTTAATTACCTCGTTAAAAGAAATAGAGGAAAGGCTGGTTTTGGTTCGAGTCACAGTGACCGATGCTACCACCAGTATAACCGATATGGTTTTACACCGGTACTAGTTGCTGATAACCGATACCGGTAGGGGCAAGTGATTTAGGGGCTTTCAATGAAGGAAAGCTATAAGGCGGTTATGGTGTTTATAAGGCTAGTAAATGATTAGGGATAGGCAATAGGGTGATGGAGAAGACTCAGAGAGTGTGGGGGTTGTTCTTGGGGCAATGTAAGGGTAGAGGAATGACAGTTAGATGTAGGGTGCTGTGGGTAGTAGATCTAGGAGTGAACTTATAATTACTATGATTCAGAAGTTCAAGAATGATATTTAAAAACGTACAAGACACTACTTACTAGTTCCTGATGAAGATACAGGTCCAAGGATTGTGATGACGAAGGCAGGGCTCAGGTGGGATGATATGACAATAAAAAATGAGCTATCTTCTCTCCCAATGCTTGGATGAGTGTCACTGTGCTCTAGTTCCTCAGTTGCAGTCTTGGGCTCGATGTCCTTCTCTGCAAACTCTTCTCTTTTCTTCACTTGTCTCTGCTCTACCAAGTGAATTCTGGATATTTCAAATGAATTCCCATCCCTCGTTTTTGGTTGGGAAGGTCATTTACGAGGAACCGATGGCGGTTACGTGAACCGACGGCGGTTGAGTACGAACCGATGTCGGTTAAGTCAAAGTGGGCTATTTTTAGTAAAATAGCCAACTTTCCCTCCTTTTCTCCCGAGGGATTAGTTGTGGGCTTGGTTAAGTCATTATTAGGTTGGTTTTTGTGCGGGTGAGGAGTAATTAGTCATGGGTGTGGATGTAGACCAAGTTATAGGTCTTAATTAGGTTAGTTTAGGGTTAGGGCTAGGTCATGATGAGGTGGCAAAATGAGGTGGTAGGTTTGGAGATGTGGATTTATTAATTATAAGGTAATTAATAAATAATTGTGTAAGGTTTAGGTGGTGAGGTTAGGTTACGAAATGAGATGCGGGGCATAGGGTGTCGTAAGACACAAATTTGGTGTCTACATTAGCCCCTTGTTGTCATGTAGCTTGTCTTGTGAAGCTACACTGACAATAATAAGAAGTGGTTACTCCCGTTAAGGGTATAGGTAATCCCCCTCAAATCTATCACAGATTGAGGCGACGTGAAATCAGGGATAGGGTTGATAAAGGGTGAATGGTGTTGAGATGATGGTAAGATGGTGGGGTAAGTTCAAGGAAGCAGACGCACGTTGAAATGCAGTAGTGTGACCAGGGTACATGATTTGAAGAGCAAACAAGAAATTCATAGGCAAAGGTCGATAGTTTATCCAAACAAGGTTGATATAATCCTGGTATCCAAGGCATAGGAAGTAGCTCCAGGGGATATAACGGGTAAGGTACAAGAATGTTTAGGCATGTTCGGCAGTACCAAATGGTTGGTTTGGTTGAGATAAACGTCACGGTCTCGGTCTAGGCAAAGTTGGTCAGCTGATCAATTCAAGTATCCTAATCATGCTAGAACACGAACAGGTGAGCTCGATTGAACAAAAAGCTACATGATGGGTGGATAAAATCATAATTTGCGGGTCTTGGGCGAGGTACTTAATTGGTGCGGCCTTGGGTCGGGCCGATTGATTAGGGAGGGCCTTGGGTCGGGCCTGATTGGTTGGGTGTGGCCTTGGGTGGGGCCGATTGATTAGGTGTGGCCGTGGGTCGGGCCGGATTGGTTGGTTGCGGCCTTGGGTCGGGCCTGATTGATTGGGTGTGGCCTTGGGTCGGGCCGATTGGTTGGTTGCGGCCTTGGTCGGACTTGATTGATTGGGTGGCCGTGGGTTAGGCCGGATTGGTTGGTTGCAGCCTTGGGTCGGGCCTGATTGGTTGGGTGCGGCCTTGGGTCGGTCACCGATTGGTTGGTTGGGGCCTTGGTCGGGCATGATTGGTTGGTTTGTTGCGGCCGTGATTTGGGCCAATGAAGTCAAAATAATGCTATTTAGCAAAGCCGGGGGAGGCGATGTGGTGAGATAGGAAGATTGGTGGATAAGGGCAGAAATTTTGGTAAAGTAGGCATGTAACCGATATCGGTTAGTTATGACCGGTATCGGTTAGAAGACCGATATCGGTGTTTTAGGGCACGAACTAACCGATATCGGTTATAGGTCAAAAACCTATAAAAAGAAAAATACGGTGTGTCATTGTCACATTGTCAATTTGATAACCAATATGGCTTGTCTAGGTTTTAAATTGATTTTGTTGAGTTTGTGGGCTAAGTTGGCAGTAATTGAGTGGATGAGTGAGTGATTGGTAGACCCCAGCGAGCAGGAGGCAGAGTTTGATTGGTTGAGGACCTAGCTGAGGAGATTTGGAGCCATGGCACAGCCAGGAGGAGCAGGAGGTGCTGGAGGAGCTAGACCACCACCACCTATCCCACCATGATGACGTGTAGTCATACCGGTAGGCTCTGAACCCCTACTTATGTGAATTTAATGATTTTAACTTAGATGTGGGTTTTGGGTAGGAATCCCAAATTTAATAAAATAATGAATAAATGGAAGTAATTTGTAAAATGGAGTGGGTAGGTAGGTTAGTTAGGCCAAAATGGCGGGGGGTGGGTAAGTTTTTAGGTCTTTTGGTGGGTAAATGGGTAGAAATAGGAAAAAAATAGGTTTTGCGGGCCGTTTTGGGTTCGGCCCTGGAATGGGACAGTGACCGATGTCGGTCACTAGGCGACCGACATCGGTCACCGAAGGTTTGTAGAAATTGCTTTGTGGATAGACCGGCGTCGGTCATATGTCGACCGGCGTCGGTATAGAAAATGGGCTTGGGGGACCGATGGCGGTCGAGGGTGACCGGTACCGGTCAGCATGGGTAGGAGTTAGGTTTGTGAACTTTGTGGTGGTTGTTTGTTGTTAGAGTTTTTTTTTTTTTTTTTGGTTGGGGGTGAAGGGGGAGGAGGTAGGGTGGATAGGAAAGGTGATTGGGTTGGGGGAATGGGGTTGTTGGGGGCTGGTTCGGGTAGGATAGATTATGTGTTGTGTATGAAGTAGGAGGTGTTAAATTGGTGGGGGTAGAGTTAGATGGCTAGAGTAGATTGGGGTGATTGGTAGGGTGGGAGATAAGTAAAGGGGAAATCGTAGATGTATAGGGTAAGATAGGTGGGTGTAGATGTGTGTTATAGAGTCGGGTTATGGTTGGGTGGGTAAGTGGGTATAAAGGGTTAAGGTAGTTGTTTTTGTAAAGGGTGGGCCTGATGAAGTGGGTTGTTTTGCAGCACGCCGGAGCTCACGATGCGGGATCGTATGCCCCCTCTATTGAGGTGGATGCGGCCACATGTGACCGCAGCCAAATGGGCCATCATGCGAGAGGTTGGACTCGACGAGTCCAGGTATAGGACTATGGATAGGGACCACAACCACGATGGTTGCCCTCATCGAGAGATGGGATCCAAGCAACCAATGTCTTCCATCTCCCTACTTTGGAGAGATGACGATTACATTAGAGGATGTGTATCGCATCCCGAGACGCCAATCATAGGTGAGGCGGTGTTCCGTGGATGCGAAGACAACGATGGACAACATCCTGCATGTATTCGGGGATGTAGCCCCACTTCTTACCTATCACAAGCGCGAGCATTGCCTACACAATGACATGTGTATCACGCACAGCATAGACGAGGAGACATAGCTTGCCGTGTTGATGATGATTGGTATCACCTGCTTCGCCCTCCCTGACTCAGAGGGAGGCCGCTTCCCACGGCTTTGATGGGATTTTTGCATGAGATGGTAGAGGAGCATACATGCTATGCACAGGCACCAATGTATCTAGTAGTGCTAACTATACAGAGAGCTCTGGGGTTATCGCCGTATGAGGCGATTTGGCATATGCTCGACATTTTTGTTACACTCTGGGCTTACGAGCATATCATCTGTATACGACCAGGGGTTTCCCAGCAGCTAGGGGCCACGAATAGTATACAGATATGGATTTCGAGAGGTGGTTGGGGGTCGTGGGCCAGCCACGAGTGGTCCTCACGGGGCGAGATGTGGCCTACTATCGTCACATGTTAGAGGGAGTGACCGCGCTTGATATTATATGGAGGCCCTACAGAGGCCATCAGCCCCGAGGAGGAGCATGAGCACACAACTGGCCGGATCCAATATAGTTTCTGGATAGCTGGACGGAGGCCTGGGGAGTATGAGCGGATACCCCTAGAGAGGGTACGACGGTAGTTAGGCTTACGACAGGATGAGCCACCTCCCTTCCCACAGTACCGGAGGGATGATGTAGAGGCACCACTTTGCCCCACTGCACACACTTGGGACCCAGGCCAGGTAGTAGAGAGACCGACTGATGATACAGTGGATGATGCCGGAGTGACAGGGGCATTTTTGGTGTGGTGGGTAGGTCAGAGAGCAGCTATGAGAGCACAGCCCACACAGCCAGATTTGGCGGCTGTGATAGTGGAGAGGGACCGTCTCTTGGGCTAGGTGTAGCTATTACAGGGGTAACTTGCTGCGGCACAGGCATAGATTGGGGTGCTACAGGGCGGTTAGCTTGAGCACGAGCTCGAGCACCGCCATGAGGCACCGCACATCCACAGCACCGCATAGCCACAAGCACCTCCACGAGCATAGGCACCGCCGCAGGCACAGTGCGAGTGCACAGCACCGCACGGGTGTACCGGCGGGCGGGGCCCTTATTATTAGGAGTCGAGGGACCAGCCCCACCAGCCATGGTGGCACGGGCCCGCTATATGGAGGCGAGAGCGGAGGCCCGGTATTATCAGGACGTGCTCGATGGTACCGGGGCTGACTATCAGCCATATGCGGCGCACAGAGCCGAGACGTCCCGAGTCAGAGATCACAGGGGGCCGCAGCCACAGCCGGTGGGTCAATTACAGGGAGGAGGCGAGAGCCAGCACAGAGACCAGCAGGGGGACGGGCCGAGGGTGGTGGAGAGAGCTGAGACATCCTGGGAGCGGAGATGGGTTTTTGATATTGGATATAGACACCGGTCTGCGAACCGAGTATGTATATAGAGGCCTGCGTGCCCACATAGGATTTATTTATTCATTTTTGTTGTATATACCGGCTGCAGAGCAGTACATTTTTTAATAGTTGATACCGGCTGCGAGCAGATATATTTTGACATGAGAGACCGGCCTGCGAGCCGAGTCGAGATTTTGACAGAGACAGTGGCCTGCGTGCCGGCTTTGTATTTTTTAGATCACAGAGGCCCCATGCAGGGCAAGTTGTATATTTTGACATTGATATATATATAGATGATGATTTTGATCCACATGGTGTGTATAATGATTGGGTTGATGTATATATTAAAATGTCTCATGTGTTTTGTCAATGGTTTTTGAAATTTAATGTATATAGATGATGAGTTTGATCCACATGGTGTGTATAATGATTGGTTTGATGTATATAGTCAAATGTCTCATGTGTTTTGTCGATGGTTTTTGAAATTTAATGTATATAGATGATGTTGATGAAATTTTGATGATATGTATATGCATTGATGGGATTCTGATGAAAAATATTGATAACGATGTCGTTATGCAGGGAAAAGAGGCGGCGCCACCAAAAATTTGCAAAAACTAAAGAAAAGGCCTAGGTTTAAGCAAAAGGAGACATGTGACCGATATCGGTTAGCTAACCGATGTCAGTACATATATGACCGATATCGGTTAGGTACCCGATATTGGTTATGCTAAAACGAGCTTTTCTAAAAATAGAAAAGCTTGGGAGGTAACTTAAGTTCTTATTTTAGAGTCATGCAACAAGTTAAATACGAGAATGCGACGTTTGTTTGATGACTGATACTGAGTAATTGCATGGGAGAATTAAGTGATAAGGAGGAAAGAGACAGTAAAGTGATTGTGGGTTGAGATTAAGAAGGCGAAAGACAAGTTATATTGAAGAGGGTGGTGAACATGGCTGAACAAGGTGAATCATCCAAATGGGTAGAGAGAGAGTGAAGACAGTTCCACCTCAAGTGCTGCTTGCATCCCAAGAGGTAAAATTTTTGGTTGTAATTTAATTCTTGCATGTTTTATGAATAGGATGAGAGAAGGTAAGTGGGTAGAGATGAAAAAGAAAAGGTGATAGGCAAGGGTTTGGGATGGGGTGAGTGTTATGGGGTAGGTAAGTAGGGGTTTTGGGTATGTTTGTAGGTACAGAGAGGGGTAAACGAGCAAATAATTATCGTAGGTGGTGTTTTTAAGCAGGCTGTATAGGATTGACAGTGACCGATATCGTTTAGAGATAACCGGTATCGGTTAGGTAACCGGTATCGGTTATCTATAACCGATATCGGTTACTGTATGAAATTCCAGAATGTGAGAAAAAACACTTGGGGATTTGATTTATTGAATGGTTGTTTGTTGATTTGATGTATGCAGGCAGAGGCAGGGTTGAGGATGAATGATAGTGTGCCAGCTTTGTTGTCATGAGTCCGAGTGGATGTAACACCAGCTAAATGGGCATTGATAAACCATGTGGGGTTAAGTGGAATCCGCTATTATTCACGAATCACATGCAATCATGCTATGTTGCAGGCGTTGATTGAGAGATGGAATCTAGAAAAGAATACCTTCTATCTGCCAACAGGGGAGATGACAGTGACGTTGGAAGATGTGTTTAGAATTTTGAGGCTCCCAATTACAGGAAGACCAGTGTATCAGGCGGGGCCTAGCGCGGTGCGGGAGTGATAACAACAGTATTTGGTTCAGCTACACGAGATTTGACACAGCGAGGTTTGACATTCACTTATGGTATAATGTTTGCAGCACACCCTGAGGCAACAAGGTTGGCAGTGGTATTAATGATAGCGGTGGGGTATTATGCATTACCAAGGGTGGATGGGGGAAGATTTCCAAAAGCATTGATGTGTATTATTTGGGAAATGATAGAAAGGAGCGTGACTTTCGCATGGGCACCCGCATATCTGGCGGAGCTATCTATAGGTTTATGGGCCTGCAGGTGAAATCACAGGATGACACTAGATTGTGCATACTTATTACATTGTTGGGCCTATGAGCACATTGTGTGTGTGTGTGACCAATAGTGACCAATCCAGGAAAGAGAGATAGGAGTGCAGAGGTTGGGATTCAGATGATGGGTCCAGACAGAACAAGAGGCGAGATCCCAGGCCGTGACAGATGACATCGAGTATTATAGGCAGGTGTGGGAGATGGTGACGATTGCGGATATCCGTTGGAGGCCTTACGGGAACTATATGGTGACAGAGAACATAGTTGAGGATTTGAGGGTGTAGAGCGATTGAGGTGGATCGCGGGGCACAGGCCAGGTGAGTACGAGAGGATTCCTCTAGATCGTGTGCGGCGACAATTTGGATTTGTTCAGGATATACCCATGGCTTATAGACCATACATGAGGATCGACACCGAGGCATCATTCTCACCTCCCGGCCAACACCTCCAGAAGGGCCGAGAAGAGATAACAACCAATCGCGGGTAATGGATGCGGGGAGCGCAGAGGCTTATAGATTATGGTGGGTAGTAGGCAGCGAGGTTCACGTGAGAGGGCGATTCACGATTACAGAGAGAGATCACCTGCAGGGTTTAGTGCACCAGCTTCAAATACGGGTGAATGAGACAACGGGATTGTTAGCGGTTGCGGAGTCATGAGTGGAGAGACTAGAGGCGAGATTCCTCCACGTGAGAGGGCGTATTCATATGTTACAGGAGAGATTGGCAGATCAGTGGGAGGAACCAATAGCAGTGGCACCTTTGAGGATGGAGAGGCCAGGCGAGCGGCGTCGACGATCACGATCATCACCTAGTTCGGGATGAGGTGCAAGGGTCTAAGTGAATTTCATAGAGGTATAAGAATAAATAAGGATGCCGACCTACGCGTCGATGATAGAGAAGATGTATTTGTTTAACATCTAAATAAAACTGAATATGTATGTTGATTTGAGTTATGATAATAATAAGAATGGTTGTGTTTTGAATGTTTGTTTTGAAAAAGGATAAAGATGAATGTTATCAAATAGAAATACACAAAAATATTTATATTTACAACACATGATAGGTTATGGTAGGGGATGGTCGAGCTAACCTTGGGAGACCCCATGTCTCCTAAGTGCTACCTACATAGCCCATTGCACAAAGCAAGGAGGGGCCTCGAGATGTAGTTCTCCCTTAGGACCGGGAGAGGTGAATTCCAATTTGGTTGTGGTTAGGCAATTTTTGGTGGTAAAAATATTGATATTGGTAGGGTAATGTTGTTGGTGTTGGTAAGGTATTGGCGATGTTGGTGTAGGTATAGGTGAAGTGAAAGTTAGCTTACCCAAGTAGTAGGGAACCGTGTCCTGATTAAGGTCAACACATAATCCTAGATTTGAGTAAAAGAGGCAAAAGTGTCCCATAGTTAAAAAGAGCTAAACAAACCACATATTAACATAGGATGAGCTTGAATCCCTAGGTACCTTGCATAGGCGAGAAGTTGATAGGTGAAAAGAGTTGTATAATCACAATATATCGGATATATGTCACGTCCCTTGAGTTTTGTTGCTTTGACGAATGGTGAGGTGAGGTGGTTGGTAGAGTGAAGTGCGAAAGAATTTGTTATAAGGTGATTATTACTGACAAAAGAGAACTAAACCTAAATAGACAAGTCCATGACTCAAAAGTGCTTTGAATACTACTTTTATTTTTTACGGATATAGAAGTGATCGATGCGGGAAGTCTACATGGGATATGTATTTTGTTGTTCTTGAGGTCTTCACGAAGCTGAGCAATGCGAGAAGCTTCTGATAGAGGCTGACTTTGTATAGCTATCCTTCAAGGGAGTAGTCTATTTATAGTAGCAGATGCAGCTTTTGTGTATAGTTGTCCTTCGGGGAGCAGTCTAGTGTATAATAACAGATGCGGCTTTGCACTTAGCTGTCCTTCAAGGGAGCAGTCTAGTTTAGAGCGTAGCGGTCTAGATGTCCATTTGGCATGAAGCATCTAATTTTGTAGGAAGTTTGACTCAAGAATATCCCAGAATCATATAATTGAGAACTTGTTATTTTGATACTTTTAAGTCATGGACCAGACTAAAAAGGGGAAGGCATCTTTAAGAGGAGGTGATGACCAAACCACGTGAGCTTGATTCTATTTTGAGATGCATGAAACAAAGTGTATGAGGTGGTAAATGAGCTCAAGGACGAGCGCAGCGCAAGTAGATAAGAAGTGATATAACACTAAATTCAACAGTAGAATGGTCGAAGATGCAAGGCATTAAGGGGTTCAGGCTCAGGTTTACCATTAAGCAAAGCTAAACGGTAAGTGTCCTGATCCATAAGTGTGAGTGATAATGTAAGGCCCAATCCAATTAGGAGCAAATTTTCCACGTTTTCTCTTTTCTAGTTTGGTTACATGTTGATTCTCTTTGAGGACAAGATCACCAACCTTAAAGGTATGCTCATGAAGTCGCTTATCATAAGCACGCTTGATGCGCTTTTGATATATTTGAAGGTGGTCAAGAGCTGTAAGACGACGCTCGTCAAGAAGCTCCAATTGGGCTAACCGCTCTTGGCGGAAATCATCATTGGTGAGAATATCCTGAAGAGATATTCTTAGGGAGGGTATTTGTATTTCGAGAGGCAAGACAACCTCGGTACCATATACCAAAGAAAATGGGGTGGCATTAGTGGAGGTACGAATGCTAGTCCGATAAGCCCAAAGGGCAAAGGGGATGTGATCAGGACAATTTTTCCAGAATCGTTAACGACTTTCATGAGAATTTTGGTCAGGGTTTTGTTAGAAGATTCGGCTTGACCATTTGCTTGTGGATAGTAAGGTGATGAGAAACTAAGTTTGATACCAAAGTTGTCACAAAGGTCTTGTAACAACTTATTTTTGAAAGATTTTCCATTATCTATTATCAGGCGATGAGGAACACCAAAACGATAGATAATGTGATGGTTGATGAACTCTACAATTTTTTCTTTTTTGGTTGAAATGAGTGGAATGGCCTCCACCCATTTAGTGTAATATTCGGTCACTGTGATTATCCAACGGTGACGTTGTGAAGAGGGCGGGTGAATCTCACCAATAAGGTCTAAACCCCATTGTGAGAAAGGCCAAAGATCTCACGCGACCTGTAGCGGATGGCTAGGAGTATGTTGAAGGTTGGCATGTTGTTGACACATAATACAATGCTTAACATATTCATAGCAGTCATTATTAAGAGTAGGCCAATAATAGCCTAGGCGAAGGATCCGTTTGGCCACGGAAAGGCCACTAAAATGTCCACCACAAATGCCGTCATGGACTTGTTGGATGATATAGGTGACCTCCGCGCCGGTTAGACATCGAAGGAGGATGCCATCAAAGCCACGTTTATAGAGGAGTCCCCCCATGATGACGTAATGAGAAACAATTTTAAGAAAAGCATGTTTTCCATTACTCGTAAGGTCAGATGGGAGAACAGAGGTTGTAAGGTAATCGTGAAATTGGTGATACCAAGTATCCTGTGAATCAACGAGATACATTATTTATCATACCAACATCCGGGCTGAGTAAGATGGGGCAAAGAGTTGTTGGACCAAGAAAATATGTCAGAGTCAGTTGGTGAGGCAGAATTTGCAAGGCTAAGCAAGCCATAGTATCCACAAATTTATTAGTTGAGCGGGGAATGGTTTGGATAGAATAATGAGTAAATAAGGTCAAAAGTGAATCCACGTAATGTTTGTACTTTTGAAGTTCCTCATTTTTACATTGGTAGATGCCCGTAACTTGATTGACGACCAGTTGAGAGTCGCCGAAAATGTTAATATATTTTACACCTAAATGTAACGTAACCTGGAGACCCAAAACAAGGGCCTCGTATTCCGCTGTATTATTAGTGCAGGGGAAATCGAGCCGGAATGAAAGAGGCATAGGTTCAACATCCAGAGGAATGAGAACAACACCGACCCCTCCGCCGCGCTAGCATTTGGATCCATCGAAGAAGAGGGTCATTGGATACGACTCCTCACTGAGTGAAAGAGTGGCAATGAGTTCGTCAGGGAAAGTAAAATTGGTAAATTGTTCCCCAGGTAAAGGGGCTTCCGCGAGTTGGTCTGCGATAGTTTTTCCTTTGATTGATTTCTGGTGTACAAACTCAAGGTCGAGGTCGGCGAGGAGCATAAGCCATCGGGCGATGCGTTGGTTTAGATGAGGTTTGGTGTACATATAATGGATGGGGTCCGCGTTGGTGATGACAAAAGTTTTGTGATTCAGGAGGTAGTGTCGGAGTTTGGTGGCCACGAATGATAGGGCTAGGCACAACTTTTCTACATGTGTATACCTAGTCTCGTAATCCACCAGAGTATGACTTATGTAATAAATGGCTTGTTCTCGATGCTCGGAGTCACGATGTGTGAGCATGGCTCCTGCTGGCATGGTGGTGGTGGAAAGGTAAAGGTAGAAAGGGTGATCGTCCCGAGGTGGGAAGGTAGTGAAGGCAGTTTGTTCTGATGCGTTAAGAGATTGTCCGATCTTCACAATGTGAGGATCGTCCTCTGTGTGGATGTTGATTTCTATAGTCGACTCATTCAACATGGTTTGAGTGTCAGATGGTAAGGCGTGTTGAATATAAGAGTCGTCCGCACCAAGGTAAGTGAGGATGGAGTCGTCATCTGGCACTCAACAACATTAATTAAAGGTGAGTCCTCTTCGATCATGTCTGGATATAGAAGGGGAAGAGAAGATGGGTCTTCATTATCACGTTGATAAGTGAGAGGACCCAGGAAGATAGCGTTTATGAAAAAAAAAAGTTAGGAGGGATAGATTCAGGGTCTATCGACTCTGTGGGTGACGATGTGGGTGATGATGGTTCGGAAGGGGTGACTTCGTCGTCTTCCTGATACAATGGATAGGCGGTGTCTTTGGTGTAGGTGGTTCAGAGAATCCAAGACCACGACGATCTTTGTGTTTGCGTGTAGTTACAGGAATGATCGTATGTCGGCCTTGTTCATAAAGACCAAAACCGAAGCCCTTCCAAGCACAGCAATCGGAAGGTGAGGGTGAAACGATGATTAGTTAGATATTGAAAATCAGATTGGAAGGGAACCACACCAAGGGGGTTCGGGGTGACAGAGGATGATGTATCGACACCCCCATACATTAGGTTAGTGTGGCAATTAGGTGGTCCGTAGGAGATTACTTCCCCACACGACGGTCGTAGGTAGGATGCACATGTAATCCAGTACTCACCGTGGGGTATGGAAAGTGCTAACGTTATATAGGTGATACTCCCCCAGTGTAAGGTGTTGAAAAACATCTACCAAGGGATCTGAGGTTGGGATGTTGTCCGCGGGGAAGGAAGTGGTATTTCCAGGTGGTGGTTTCATTAGTTGAAGGTGTAGGTGTGGTTGAGATGGATGGTTGAGGTGTGGTCGAAGTAGATGGTTGGGTTAGATGAATGGGTGTCTTGACTGGTACAAGCACATCATTAGGGAGATATAACATATTACAGGTTTTGAAGGGGGGAGCGTCAGCTTTTATGGTGTAGGACTTCCCCTCATACTCGAATTTTATGCATCTATGTAAGGTGGAGGGAACGCATCCCATAGCCCGGATCCAAGGGCGGCCTAACAACATGTTGTATTGGAATTCTCCCTCAAGGACATAAAAGAGTTCAGGTAAAGTATGTGGCCCTACACACGAATGTTAAGGATCACGGTGCCTAAGGTAGAAGTAATAACATCATTGAATGAACGCAACATGGTGGGGTTGGCACACATGCAGCTAGAAGGGATATTCATTTGTTGGAAGGCTTTGGAAGAGATGATGTTTAGGCTAGTGCCCCGTCAATCATAACATGACGTACTCGGATGTCTCGGACGTAAGCCGAGATGAAAAGAGCGGGGTCAGGATCTTCTGCACCAAAGTTCGACAATTTCGTCTTTGGAGAAACCGACAGCGGCGGTTCATTGTACGAGAGATAGAAGTGGTTGGGAGATAAGTTGTTTGGTGAGAGAAGCAACGTGATTGGGTGTTAAAATGGAGGCAACGGGCAAGGTTTCGTTAGGTAGGACCTCTATCCCTTGGAGGATTTCAATGAGAGCTTGTCGATGAGATTCAAAGGTTTGAATGAGATCATACAGTGTCATTTTTACAGGTGATTGGTGAAGCTGTTTGATCATGGTACGGTGGGAAACTCCATCGAGAGGCGGGTAGACAGGTCCACGAATAACCACTTTAGGTGGTGGTGCGATCGGGATGGCGGACGGAGAAAGAGAGGCCGCATGTGTGCTTTCTTTAGCTTTCCCATTGTTTTCTACCCTCGAGTAGCAATGCTTAATCATGTTGATCTCGTGAACACGAGAGGAGGAAGATGGTAGGGATAAGTCATTGTCTTCGAGAGGTGGGGTTACAATAATGATATTTCTTGGTGAGGTGGGGACAGTGTATAGGAGAGGGGATTGAAGCTAAAGGTTTCTCCCTTCGTAAGTTGTCTTTCTTAACCTTTCTATCGAGAGAGGGTGATCCACGAAGGATGGATTTCAAAGTTTTGCATCCCTCTACATCATGTCTTGGTGTGCGGTGGTAAGCGCAGATTTTAGACTCATCATAACCTATAGGTCGAGGTTTAGATGGATCATAGGGTCTAAGTGGGGGTAGGGAAATGGTCACATTCTCCACCAACATATCAAGGATCTTGGCGTAAGATCCTTTGAGCGGGTCAAAGTCAGAGAAGATGAGGCTATTGATTGGGTGGGTTTTGGTAATGTTTGGGTATGGTTGGTTCATATGGGTGGTGGTTTAGACAAGGGGTTTTGATAATTGGATTTAACTAAACATGGCTTCTTCGGTGTAGAAGTTATGTTTAGTTGGTTAGATGATGAGGCCATAGATGACGTGATGGCGAGGAAACAACCACGGAGAAAGAGGAGTGACAACAAACAAATCCTTTGATGATGGAGTTTGTTTAGGTTGATAGGTGGACAGGATACTTGGGGTGATGGTGTTGATACACCCATGGATCTCTGTATGGGTGTAGAAGGTGTAGGTCGTTTTAAAGAAAATGCAGGAGGTATGATGTATTGAGGCAAGGTGGAGGGGTGAGGTCCCAATATAGAAGGTAGGTGTGACGGTGAGGGTTTTAGTTGTGACAAGGGCATAGATTGGACTTGAGGGATTGGGTTTGTCTCCTAGGTGGATGGGCGCTTTATTTTGGATAAATCTAACCATTTAGGTGGGTGTGTTAGGCTGGGTATTGGTGAAGTCCCAAGCATAGGGAAGGTTTGGTTAGGTTAATAGAGGTGGATGAGGTATTCGGTAGAGATGAGGGGGGTGAAGATGAGGACATAGGCATTTTGAGCTTTTGTAAATACCTCGGGTATATGGTAGAGGTGTCTGGATCGGTCATCTGCATTTGAGTAGAGCATGGTGTACTCAAACGCTCCCATAGGACTCATCTATCTTCTGAGGGATGACAATCTTCACGTGTGAATAGGAACTTTTGTATGGAAGAGAGGTGGGTTGTGATTTCGGTCCCTTTGTGGGTGTGATACGGGGGGTAAATGAGGCAACTTGTATCAATGGGCGTTAAGAGGTCAACCGGTCAACTTTGAAAAGATTTAGGCGATGAAGAACTAATAGGTAGGAGGGCATGTTTGAGGGGATCCGTCATGATTAAAGAATTTGGTGATGTCGGTTCGAGGGGTTTCTCTTCTAAGGATGATAAAAAAAGTGGCGAGCCTTCTTCTTTTATAGCAAGAGTGACGGAAGGAGATGTTTGGGAAATAGATAAGTTAGATAACATCCGCTCACAATCTTGCAGGGATGTGGTGTAAGAAGACTCATTCTTGAGAAGAGAACTCTGGGCGGTTAATTCCTTTATGGGTAAAGGAATGGCAAGATTATCGTTTTGTCTTGATGGGGGTGAAGGGGTTCGGATCCCTGTGTTAGTAAAGAGGCTTGATTCAGAATTTCCTCGATAGAAGCTTTTGGTTGGGAGTTGAAAACTGCATGGATTTCATGAACACTCTCCTCGGCTAAGATATCTTGGTTTATGTTACTGTTAGAAGAGTGGTTTGGGAATGGTTTGTTGAAGATTTTCAAATTTCGGTTAGCAGGGGCATTAGGATTATCGAGGGTTATATCCCCTGCATCAACCATTTCCTGCACTATGTTTTTCAACATCTTACAATTTTCGTGACTGTGTCCCTTCACGTGGTGGAAGTTACAGAAGTCATTTTCTTTGTACCAAGAAGGTATAACGCGGGTGGAATCAAACCCGGAGTGAGGTTTAACAGGAGGTAAGGTGATAGCTCCCGCTTTGAGCAATTTTTCCAAGATCACACCATAAGTTTCTCCCAAGGGAGTGTAATTGATGGGCTCGGCTTTATACTTATAGGTGGTTTTTGGCGGGGTATTAGACGATGCTTGGGATTTGACCATCACCACATGTACAACTCCTTTTTATTTAGAAGCAGTCGATACGTGAGAATTGGTGGTGTTGGGTTTGTTGGCGGAGTCTTGGGTTCAGAAATTAGGGTTTTTGTTGCGCAACCGCAATTTCTCTTCCTCTAAGGCTCGAATCTCTAGTTTCTGAGCCATAGTAAAGGCCTCATCAAAGGTGTGGAAAGTTTGAATTTGGAGGGTAGGAGAAATGTGCTTAGCGGCAGCCCACGTAAAGAGTTCGATAAGTTCGGCTTGAGGCAAGGCATAAGTAAGTTGGTTGATAAGGCCTCCATCGTCAACGAAATCTATGATATATTCATCTTCAAATTGTCGGATGGCATAGAGGTCGGTGATGGATACTTTCTTGCGATATTAATGGAGAAATGATCCAAGAAAGATTGGGCTAATTGGTTAAAAGAGAAAATTGAGTCTTTGTTAAAGCAACATGTACCATTCAAGGTGGGTCCCGATAAGGACATGGGAAAGGTGTGGAGTAGTAAGGCATCGTCATGAGCAATCGAGATAGCGAGGCATGTCTAAATGATCACAAATGTTGTTGAGGATCCTCCTTACTATTAAAACGAGTAAATTTTGGTAATTCCCATTGAGGAGGATATGAATGAAGGGGACGAAAGGATGAATAGGCTCCCACAAACTTGCTCATATGTCGAGGTGCTACGGCTTCTGAAACAAGAAGCCTCCAGTTTTGCATCTTGTCCATCATTTGTTTGATTAAATCGGTGGTTGGATGAGATGATGGTGCGGTGTTGTATGTAAACGGAGGAGGATTGGGCCAAGAGCCACCACTAGACAATGGTGGGGTTAAATGTTGATAAGGTATTGAGGATGAATATGTTGAGGCGACCGAATAGGGATGTCCTATATAAGATGTTGAAGCCATCGGATAAGTGTGTGGAAATGAAAAGGTGGGCGGAGCTTGAGAAGGAAAGCTTGTGTGGATAGGTGGCAGAGAGCAAGTTATGAAAGGAGCAGTCTGCGAGAGAGATGAGGTAGGAGGAGTTGGTGGTAATGATATGTGGGGCCCAGTTAACCAAAGGAAAGCCAATCTGTGCCGTATGAACTTCCGAAGCCACTGAGTTGGGAGACGGGGCTAAGGATGAAGAAGGTAAGGCAGAGTTATTAGGTGGGGAAGGAGCTAAGTGAGCAGCTATACTAATAGGCATACCAACAAGGAGTTGACCGTCGGGTGTACGGTCAGGGGTATGAGACAAATAGTATTATACAGCGCTAGGATTAGCATCCAAAATTTTTGCAATTCCTTATCTCCTACGGGATTTGGGAACCTCATTGGTGTCCGTAGGATTCCCCATAGGATGTGAAGGGGTGATTCAGGAAAAGGCACGGAACATGCATGTGAAACCATGGTTGCGGCTTGTTTCAAGTGATAACAACCATGGACAAGAGTACATAGTAGGGATTCAATCTATCAGGAACATAAAACAGCCACAAAGATGTTGGAATTGGTAGGTTGTTGGTTTGCAGAATCTGAAAGAAAGTAAATGATATTGATCAAGTAACCGATGTCGGTCAGACTGTAGCCGACGTGTCGTTAGTTAACCGATGTCGGTAGAATAGGACCGGTGTAAGAAGTTGTAAGAAGTTGCTGATTTGGGGTTAACGATGCTTAGTATACCTACCAAATTGTTCTGAAGTGATCATTGAAACAGTGTATGATAGAGAAACAGAACTAAAAACAAGCAAGATGCACAAGCAAATCAAGAGACTAACCCTAGGATTAGTTTTAATTATTGTGGGCTTATGCCTTAGACGCAAGATGATGTCAATCCTAAAAAAAAGACCTAAGGGAGATGTCAAGTTTGTTTTGGCTTATAAGGTTACCTCAATCGGGCGGAGGAATACCGCAGAAAAAGGGGGATGTTTGAGTTGTTGTGTTGATTATGATGTGATTTGGGATGTGTTGTGCAGTGAAAGTAAGATTAATTTCTTGTCAATACCGTGGATATCACCCCCACGTGTATGACCTGTTACTTAATCTACGTTCACTAGAATTGAAAATAGCAAGCAAGAATGTGATGCACGTGTTTTAAACCCAAATCGAAAATGATATTTGATGAAGCAAAGAAGATGACTTTCACTAATGCAAAGATGAGGAAGAAAGACAAATTCTTTTACCAAAATAACAAAATATCTTGTGAATATTTAGAAGAAGAAAATAGCAAGTGTGCTCCCTATATGAAAGCAAGCAAGAAAGAAAGAAACCCAAGAAAGGGTCCCACCGGCGTGCCAAAATGTTTCGCATAGAATGTTTCTGTTCTAGAATAGAGGTGCTTCTATCCTTTCATTCTCTTGAGAAACAGATAAGGGTTAGGGCTAGGAGGAATACCTGTTGAATGTTGGGAGGGTGCACGCGTACCGTAGAGAGAGATCAGATCGATTGCGAAGAACTCCTTTTTGTCTAGGAAGGACTACCTGCAAGTAAGAATACAAGACCACCAGATTTTAGTTAGACAATAAATGAGGGAACTGCCTTGGGCCCAGGAAATATTGGACTTCCTTTCGAAGGTGGTCAGTTCCCCTCTTAATATGAATTAACACAAATTCTAACAAAGAAGTTATTGCAAAATTACAATTTAATTACCTCATTAAAAAAATAGAGGAAAGGCTGGTTTTGGTTTGAGTCACAGTGACCGATGCCGGTCATTGTACAACCAACTGTGGTTTTACACCAGTACCGGTTGTTGATAACCGATACCGGTAGGGGCAGTGATTTAGGGGCTTTCAATGAAGGAAAGCTATAAGGCGGTTATGGTGTTTATAAGGCTGGTAAATGATTAGGGATAGGCAATAGGGTGATGGAGAAGACTCAGAGAGTGTGGGGCTGTTCTTGGGGAAATGTAAGGGTAGAGGAATGACAGTTAGATGTAGGGTGCTGCCGGGTAGTAGATCTAGGAGTGAACTTATAATTACTATGATTCAGAAGTTCAAGAAATGTTATTTAAAAACGTACAAGACACTACTTACTAGTTCCTGATGAAGATACAGGTCCAAGGATTGTGATGACGAAGGCAGGGCTCAGGTGGGATGATCTGACAATCAAAAATGAGCTATCTTCTCTCCCAATGCTTGGATGAGTGTCGCTGTGCTCTAGTTCCTCAGTTGCAGTCTTGGGCTCGATGTCCTTCTCTGCAAACTCTTCTCTTTTCTTCACTTGTCTCTGCTCTGCCAAGTGAATTCCGAATCTTTCAAATGAATTCCCATCCTCATTTTTGGTTGGGGAAGGTCATTTACAAGGAACCGATGGTGGTTACATAACCGACGGCGGTCGAGTAGGAATCGATGTCGGTTAAGTCAAAGTGGGCTATTTTTAGTAAAATAGCCAACTTTCCCTCCTTTTCTCCCAAGGTATTAGTCGTGGGCTTGGTGAAGTCATTATTAGGTTGGTTTTGGTGTGGGTGAGGAGTAATTAGTCATGGGTGTGGATGTATACCAAGTTATAGGTCTTAATTAGGTTAGTTTAGGGTTAGGGCTAGGTCATGATGAGGTGGCAAAATGAGGTGGCAGGTTTGGAGATGTGGATTTATTAATTATAAGGTAATTAATAAATAATTGTGTAAGGTTTAGGTGGTGAGGTTAGGTTGTGAAATGAGATGCGGGGCACAGGGTGTCGTAAGACACAAATTTGGTGTCTACACAAATGTCTATCCACTCAAAATAACATTTATTTAACTCGTATATATCCATCATGATAAATCACATCACATTCATTATTATATTCTAATTTCCATTACCTTCTATGCATGATAAATCATATCTATCCAACCCCTACACAATCCTCATAATTTATCACATCAAATCCATATTTTATTCTACTTTCTATCCATAGTCATCAATCCAACATCCACATCCAATCCATAATAATCCATAATGATTAATCCATCATATATTAATCAAACATCCATATCTACATCTAATCCATAACATCATAATCATCACATCACATATAAATCTAAGATATCATCATTAACACCTTGAATCAAAACATGACACATTATGAATTGCAAACAAAAATAATCTAGATATATATATATATATATATATATACATCACGAGTTTAAGTACATATATATATACATCTCGTCATAGGCCACCGAGGGTCTTGTGTCAATCCGTATACATCATCAAAATCAATAAACTCTACATCAAATAATCTCAAGTCTTACCTCGTTGGGGCAGGTGCCTAAATCAATCTCTAGGCCTCATCACCTCCATCGTGGTGAACATCTCGCTCGTATGTTCCATGCTCACCGTAATCCCAGATGGCACCGGTCGTGTTGTGCCACCTACACCTTGCTACTCAGCTAGATATGCGGTGTATCTCTGGGTCCGTGGCATCTTTGATGTCACGATATACTCATAGTATCGTGCCTCGATGCCAATATTATATATAGATCCAGGGGAACAATACCTAAAGGCACCATATTCCTAGCTCGCTATGATGTCAATGGTTTACCACTCACCGACTCCACCACAAGTATTAGTGCTACCTCTTATATTGATCCCTCTGTTGAATGGCTTGGTCCCTCTCTGGTGAAGGATTATGGCCTCTTAACGTGTTGCCTCTCAATCATAGGGTTCTCGTGTCCCTCTCCAAATGGACTAAGTAATTCTCTTCACGCAATTGAGATATCTCTATAGTTCCCCTCCATTATCGCTTTGCCTCACTTTTAAATGTCACATCCTCCTTAATCGGCACCGCTTTGCCTCCTCATCACCATCCTTGACTCCCTTTGCCTCCATCGGAGATGCCGATGTGGTATTTATCTAATATATAAATCTAGATCCAACTCATACATCATCATCATCATCCCATGGAGCCCTTACCTCCTCCAATGGGTCGGCCATATCGAGATTCGGAAGATCTGTCTCAAAGTCAACTCGCCTATATCTAATAAGCTCTATAGGAGTTATCTTTACTACTTGAACTACACTTTGAATCATCAAACCGGATGACATCTATCATCTTAGGACTCCACCCTATACCCATCTTATCCATCATATCCCCAAAAATCAACATATACCCTAGGCCACACAAGATAATCGCATTATGGCCACCATCTAACCTACTCTACATAAATTTTGGCTAATATATTAGCATACCAATCTACTCCCTCTCTCTCCTGTCACCATGAGCTTGATCGGATCGCCATCTCAAAAATTCAACGGCCAACTAAATCTGATAACCTGTTATCCATGGGATTCTGAGTGACCTAATCACTGCTATAGGCTCGTAAGCTTAATAATGGAGTAGGAATCCCACGTCCAATCCTCTATCCTCATCCTCTCTCGTATACACGCACCACTCATGATATATCTATACTAATAACATTGAGCCAAAATAAAATATTGTCCTATGATCAATACTATCTACAACCACACCTACTAGTGTCCATGGAAATATAGCACCCATTGAATCTGGTATTGCATAACTAGAAATCACCATCATCACTAAGATTATCAAGAGGCTCTTAGCTACCCCCGCTCATATCAAGTCCTTATGCGGATTATCTCTCGATGAGAAGGTAATATGTGGGGCATCGACTCCAAACAACCACGTCATAACACCCAATATTCTATATGTTGTAATCGGTTGTATCTCTTCACCCCTGTATTGGCAACCTCTATATGTGATATACATCCTTGAGTGTGACAGTCATCTTACCCATATTGAACTAGAATGTTCTTGTACGCACATCCCATCTATCCACCAATACAATCATAAGCCCAACATCTCATGGAATATGTTGGTAGTGAAAAATACACTTAATTCGATTGCACCCAATTTGTCACACTCAACATCTATAACATCACCTCTAATATGATCATATAATGCTTTGGTACTTTATCCGAAAATATAGTGTCTCTCAGGCTTGTAAAATTGATAAAACATGCAAATGTTAGAATCTTCATCATCAAAAATCCAAAATCAAACATCTTAACCCCGGTCAAAGTCAACCCACATTAGGCCAACTCCTCTAAGCATGGGTATACTCCCATTTAGGCCCATTTGACGGTGACCACCCCCTGCGCTTATTTAAAAAATTGAAAAAATGTATACAAAATATCAAAAATGCTTAAAAACAAGCTAGGGTTTAGGCACTAACCATCTTGTGGGCCCTCGACACTTCCTCAATGCTCCTTTAGCCTCCATGTTTCTCACAATATCAAATACATTTTAATCTTAGAGCTTTCAATTATCACGTAGCACGGTGCAAATGAGCTTTGTCGACCGACCCAGGGGCTTATATAGCCCACCGACCATGGTCATCATCGACCCCCTTGGCTCACCATTGCATCATCTTTGGTCACTGCAGACCCTTCCTAGTCGCCATCGACCCAACCATGCATTTTTTTATCAATCTTACTTTTCACTCTTTTCGATAAATCATTTTTTTAAAAGTATCTTTTCTTCCACTTTTTCCTAGAGTGGTCTTGGACCATATCCTTAATTTGTCTCCACCGAGATTAGTTATTCATCACATATTTATTTTGTAGCATCAACACCTTTGTGGTCATCCTCATTCTCCTCTTGGGGCATCGTTATCCTATCCTTCATCATCTCACCATTATGGCCATCCTCATGTTCCCTCTTGGGAACCATTTTTTACCTCTTTTTGTCTAACCCTAGATGCATATGTACAATTCCTCCTATCGGTAGGATATCACATTCACTTTTTCCCACCCCTATCCTTTTTTTTCGTGACCTTTGTCTTGATCATTTTTGCATTTGATTACGTATATTTAATGTCTTCCTTTGACCCATTGATCCCATGAATTGCACATCCATTTAAGCGGATTTCCTTTGGATTCCCTCTATCTTGTGGTGGTGTTTTCTTACTCAAAATTTCATAGGTCATTTCCATATTCTTCATTGAGTTTGTAATTTTTTCCCTACCTAAGTGATTCCAAAATCACCACCATATTTATTTTACCTTTTTAGTTTTTGTTTATCCTCGTCTGGGATATCTTATCCCCTCATCTTATTTTCTCATCCTTTCCATCCTTTCTTCATCTATCTCTTTCAAACTCATGATTGACTTCCTTCATGTTGTCGACCCCTAGTTTGAGTGGGAACACCTCATAGACTATTTTTAAGCTCTTCTTGTTTTTGTCTCATGGATTTCCCAACGTAAACCACTCGAAAAAATGGGGAAAATGTAGACTGAAATTTTTGGTATTGCTACCCCTCACCCTTCGTTCACTCTTCGTCATCATTCATACATATATACCCCTCTTCTTATTTTGATTTCCATTCTTCCCTCCTAAATTCAATGTATCCCACCTATCCTTATTTCCCATCATTATTCCTCAATCATCCCTAATCATGTTTAGTTAATCCTAAACCCCCATTTAATTTATTTTCTCTTTTTAAATCTCTTATTTTATCCTTTCTAGGCCATCATTGAATGATTTCACCTCTTTATGACATTTATTTAATAATTTCAACCCTCCACGTACCAATTTACTCATCGTATGTAACTCTAATTCACCATTATCCTTTCAAACCCTAATACCGTATCTTATGGGATTCTTCTCTTGATCTAATCGTCTTCCCACCGCCCAAGTGGATGGATCCACATGATCGGCGGTGACCCATCTGGGTTGTCATCGACCCTATAAATCCACACTTATCCCTACCTTTCTAAAGGATGTGAATTTGAAATAAATCATCACATTCATGTGGACATGATGTGTCGAGTAACATAATAAAGAGGTTTACGAATGCCCCATTCAAACACATTGATTTGGTACTAAGATTGAATATTTGGATGGATAAGATAGTGGGAAAGGGTTGTAAGTGTGCGGTGAAAGTACTAGGCCCATGTCAAGAAAATGGAAATTTCAAGAATCTTTCTTATCGTTTATGTATCCTAGAGGTAAGGAGTTTGACGAGTCCATCAAATCAAATCACATATAACACTTTTGTATGTATTCATTACATCTCCAAACTGTCATTTTACACTCTCATTGTCTTTTTCATCTATATTATCATTTTGTTAAAATTGTGTTACAAAATATTTCTTTTCAAATGATTCTTAAACTTTCAAACATTGGAAAATATCTTTTAATCATAACTCTTTTACACTCTCTTCACACTTTCAAATTCTATAGTTTTCATCATCATTTACATTCATGCGATTTTTTTAAACTGGTACTATAATGACTTGCATGATTTATTCTCTTCATGGTTTCTTGATTGGGGTGTTTATAGAAGCTTCCCGATGGTAGATATCCCCTAAAAGTTCTCTAGATAACAAAATATTCTAAGCATTTCACCCGAAAATTTTGTTCTCCCATATTAGTCTTCGGTGATGAGCCCTCGATCTTATTGGTTGTGTGGGGTTGATACTAGGGGAGAACGTTCCCTCTCAACAATCAAAATATAAAGAAATGCAAAAACAATATATATATATTCCTACTACAACTAATCAAATTTTCCATCTCTTCGATTCTTTGATTATGAGAACATGCTTCTTATTGGTATCATTAGGATGGGAAAAGAGGAAGACACCCTTACTTAGCTACATTTATCCTCGGTGAAGAGCATGTACTTCATACTAATAGCATGTTGAAAAATGTAGGAGGCCATGTCAAAAATAGAGCCTTAATGAAAAAAGAAGAGGTGTTTGAATATTTAGAATTCCCAAGAAAGTGATTTAGATGATCTTGTTAGGAGAGAAAATTAGTCCTTAATTAGATATTGTCAATCAATAGGCCATTCAAAAATCTAAGTCTAGTAAAAATTGTAAGAAAAAACCATCTTAAACTTGGCTAGTTAACCTTGATTGTGGTTGAATTGTGGTTTTTGAATAAATCTATGTAAAAATTCATGTCTCTTGATCATTATTTTCCACCCATTATTCAATCATATGTATCACATCCTTATTGGATATCAGTGATGAACCCTTACATCTTACTATTTGTGTGGGGTAAAGAATGGAGTGAGACCATCCTTTCATCATATTATATTCAACATATTTTACCAATGGAAAATAAATTGTAAACATTGTTTGAGAAATAAAGTTTCCTAAGTACAAGTTTCCTATCATGTGTGCATCCATATGCATCACGTTGTTTACAATATTACAATATCATCCATGACATAGATTTAAAACCAAAAAAATATTATAAATTCCTAACCATCTAAAAATACACAAATGCGATGAATCATAATGATATAGACTTTTGGAAAGGAATGCCAAGCCAAAAATATAATATCACACACACACACACACACACACACACACACACACACACATCCTTCACGCAAATGTCTCAAGTACAATGTCATCACAATGAAGGACAAGTGTGGTAAAAACACGTAATCATGAACCAAAAACACAAAAACAATATATACAAAAAAATGATCCCAAATCAATAAATCCCCTTAATCTATCCCTCTCTTTGAGATCCATATGAAGAAGAAAGGAAAGGAATCCTACTATAACTCCTATGATGAGACCATATGGGCGTAAAGTGGGAGATTCTATGCATCGAACAATGAGATTGTATGTGAGAGTGTTCAATGGTAGTAGTCCCACTACGTGAGGACCCTCGTCACCTCTCTCCATCATGTAGTATTGTAATCTCAGTATTCATCAAAGAAATCTCTTTTTTCACATGCCAAGTGGGTGAAAAAAAATTTGCGTGTCATCTAACATGTGCCTTTGATCTTGGGTCCATCCGTGGGGTATCTCAGGATAAACCAGTGGTGATCATGAATAATTCTAGGTTTGTGTACCTGATAAGATCTCACCATCCATCAATTGTGTCTAAAAAGGAATATGAACAATGGCAAGTTAGAAAATATATAAAGAAAAATATATTTCAAGAACATCTAATCTAGGAAGTAAAATGAAAGAGAAGATTATAAGTACTCACTGGGTCTCCAAGAACCCAAATTGGGTCTCAGTAACTACTACCACACCTCTTGCAGGGAGCCACCATGGCCTCCTCCTTTGAACTCTTCTCCTCATCAACATCCTCTTTTGTCTCCTCCGGATGTATGAACTCCTCCTCTACCTAATGCGAGAGGATTTTTAATTATGTATATCTTCCATAACCTTCCCTAAAACTAGGGCCGTCTCAAGGGCTTCTCAAGTCATTTTTGACGGTATGTTGAAATTTAGAAACAAAGTCCGTATGTAGATTCTATCACCGGTCAAAGTTAAGGTCTTAAACAGTCAACTGTGGTCAACAATCCAATATGGACATGACACGTGGCAAGGAGCAAGAAGACAAAAAAGTTGTTTGATATGGTTTTGGGCCTCGATCTTTGACTCACATTGTGGCTCGGTGGAACAAAAGGATCAACGCTTTTAATAGAAGGGAGCCCGACCGTTGTGAGAGCTTCATATTGTTTGCCGACTTAGTGGGAACTCAAGCCACCATGTGGCTTACCACCATGAGCATATTATTTTCCAACTTGGTGGGCCCTCAAGCCACCACATGACTTTCAATGATGAGATCAATGAGCTTAATTTTTATTTCGAGTTCACTTTGCACAATGATTTTATGTTTTGCATTGCAAGGCTCTAATTGTGCCTTTCAGGTTGATAATTGGTTTGAGTGAGCTATTTCTAGCTCGATGGGGTGATCAAATCCCCACCGAGTTGATCACCGTTATCTCCACAACGTTCGGGCTTTATCCCATATAACTCGGTCGAATACCTCACAACTCGGAGGGATCGGTTTGGCTCGGCCTACGGGGTAGTGCATATGACTTGGCCAAATTACTCAGGGGTAGTTCAACACAATACACAATGAACCAATATACTTGGCCCTCAAAATGGCTAGATAACAAACGACTCGACACACATAGTGGACATGTTGTCAAACAAACCCACAACACATGGTCCAATAGCCACCCAATATTTAGACATACAAACAATGCGCCAACCAATATATTTGGCAACAAAACTTTGCAAATGTGGCTTATGCCACGTAGACCTTATCCTCAAACAACCTATTTAAGGTTTAATCGACCAACTCATCGATAAATGTGGGACTATACCCACATAAGTATAAAAACAACCATCGTAAAATTGAACCAACAGGATTTGAACTGTGTCCCAGGGTGACCAAGGTGGGTCACCCAAACCAACTCACCTAATGAACTCAACATGTAGGAACTTGAGCTCAAGGTGAATTTTATAAAAGTACAGTTAGCGATTTGTGTAACTAGTGAACATGGTATAAAACTTTCATCTTAGGTTTTGAGGCACTTTCAAGACTTGGTGTAAAAATAAAAGTTGCTCTAAATTCAAAGCATAAGACAATCGTGGTCTTATTTTTCCATGAAGTGTTATATATTTTGTGTTGTAGATATTTTACCTTTGTTGCATTTTCACAGAAAATTAATGTGGAAGCACTATAAGAGCCACATATTGATCTTGGAACAATTTCGGTATTTTTCGAGTTCTTTAAGTCATAGATCAACTCATATGCAAGTATAAATATCTATTAGTCATTATTGAAGGGTTAATTGTACTTCATTGGGTGTTGAATATATTGATTCTCTTTTCGAGAATCCAGAGACGTAGTCTTAGGTGAGCTCCATTATCAATATAGTTTTTATGGGTTCATTTGTAATTTTTGCAAGCTTTTGATCGAGATAAACCATTTAAATTAATTAATTTAATTAATTGATAAAGCAATCACATAATCTGTTTAAATTTTATTGAAGGAAAATTTTTCAAGATCCATAACCCATAAGAGACAATCAATGCACATTTCAATTTTGGGAATTAATATCGATTGAGTGCATTGTAAGATTCAACTTGTGATCAAAATTAAGGATTTTTATTATTTCCAATTGATCACGGAAGTTGAATTTTAACTCAATAATTGATCATTAATATAGTGTTTTGAAAATTGGGGTTTCAAAAACCCAAATTGGTTCATTTTAAGAACACTTGAGATCAATTTAAAATCTGTTAAAATTAAGAATCTGGAAATTTTGAAAGTAAAGTGAAAAACTTAGTACCATTTTCAGATCACTACCTCATCCTTGGCTTTGGCAGCCAATGATGCCTCTCATGTACCTTGTCACTCGGGGTGTGATTCTTACCTTGAGCATGAGTCTTTCTTGGCCTCCTCTTCACTCCTTGCCAAACCCTTAACAATCTACAAAACATGACGTGGCCTAAATCTGAAGCCGCCTATACTGGACCGTAGTGCAACTCGTGGTGTCTTGATCACAACACCGTGAACTATAAATTTCCATTGAGTCATCCTTTATGGCTGGTTCTTTCCTTGTGAATGCCTCTATACATGGTGGTAACTACCGGAAGGGCATATGAGAAAGGTAACCCTAAATTTTGCGCACCCATATCATGGGATTGGTCTTTACTCAATTGATTCATTCACCCAAATGAGAAGTAGTGATGCACGCGGTAAAATTAATTATCTCCTCCCCACTAGTGTAACATATCTCGTATATGGCTGGACCACCATATCTGATGTAGTCAATGTCTCTCCTAGATATGGTTTATCCCCGAGTAGAAGCATGTCAACCCATCCGAGAGCCCCAGATCTTCCTAGGATCTTCTATCCCAATACACCTATAGTAGGGGATAACTCAATTAAAGGCCCATGACATAACTAGTGTGGGGTGGCTGAGAGATGTATCCCCACATATAACAATCATTTACAAATCATGATAAGTATTTTGTAGTAAATCCACTCCCCGAAACTACTCTCCCATAGATCTCAATTATCTTGATAATAGATGACCAAAATAATAAGAACATGTCCCCTCCCTTATCCCTAATCAATCACAAGGCCAAGATACCAATGATATTATGTGTAGAGTAGGAATAGGGGCACCCTAAATATTCACCAACTTAATACCCTACTCATAACTTATGTCGGGTTCATGTGTATTTCCTAATTAGGTTGCCCATCTATGGATGTAGACACAATTTTTGGTATCGCTATCCCTCACCCCACATTTAATCTCTGTCATCTTTCATGCACACATACCTCTTTTCCCATTCCAATTTACGTACTTCCTCCTAAATTCAATCTATCCCACCTATAATTATTTTCCATCATTATTCCTCCTTAATCGCACCTAATCATGTTTAGTGAATTCTAAACCCCCATTTAATTTATTTTCTCTTCTTAAATATCCTACTTTATCCTTTTTTGGCCATTATTTAATGATTTAACCTCTCCATGGCCTTTATTTAATTTTTTTACCCTCGACCTACCCATCTACTTATCCATTGCAACCCTAATTTTCCCTAATCCTTCCAAACCCCAATCCTACCTCTTATGTGATCCTTCTCTCAATCTCATCACCTTCCCACTTTGCCTAAATGGATAGATCCTCGCGATTGGTGGTGACCCATCCGGGTCTCCATCGAGCCTATAAATCCACTATACGCACCTAGTTTTGCACGTGCTACATTGTTGAAAAATAGTTACAAAAGGTCACCAATGAGGATTTATATCCTTTCATAAGGTGTTAGAGATCCTAAAACCTACTTGCAGTTTATATTTATAGTCTAGTATGTTTTACTTAGCCTCTGCATGCTTTGTCCCAACTTACCATTTTATTTTCCTTTGTTTTTGGCCTTTAATGTCAAAATCGCCACCCTACTTGGGCGGCAGTTTTGTAACCGCCACCCAAGCAGGGCAGTGGTCCTGTAATCGCAACTCTGAATTGGGTAGCGGTCATGTGTGAATTTTCCAGAATAATCACTTTTACTTTGTACGCTTGTAACTCAACTCTAGTTTAGTTTTTGGATGAGTTTCTTAGTCAAAGTTTCTATATTTGGGCTTGATATTTTCATTCTTAACTCCTCTTTCACATGTGATTGTTGATTGCATAGTTAACTACATCTTCATGTGATGATTTGACATCCCATTGTTTCCAAGTGTGCTTGTGTACTCTACAACTAAATTTCTATAAATTGATCACTTGTTTTCAAGAAAATGGCCGAGAGAATTATTTTATGCTTCCTTTCAATTGTTAAGTTTCCTTCTTTCATACTTGTAACTACATCACCAATCTCAACTCTATTGTGTTATCTTTCTTCCACTTGTATTGTTACAGTATGCCAATTCAAGTTGCCCATTTCTCCAGCACTTTCCTTCTATTGCTTTCACTCCATTCCCAATATCTAGTCTCACGTGGACATGAGGAAACGAATAGATAAATTAAGGGGACAAATTAGAAAACAATTAGATTTACCTTTTATGTGAATTCCAGGTTGGAGTTGTTTTATTTCTTTCATTTATGTAACTCATTACTGTTTTAACATATCAAATAGAGTAGAAATCAATTTCCTTTCATCTGTAAGTAGTTAATTAATTTCCAAGAGGATTACAATCTTTCATAGAAGCTCCCGGTGATGGATCTTCTTCTTCTTATCCCTGTGGATTTGGAGGGAATACTATCTGTAGGAAGTTTTCTATATATCATAGAGTAATTGGAAAAATTCTTGTTTTAAATTTATTTATACTTAATACACAAATGCAAAATAAAATATCCACATCTGTCTACTTTTCTTGTTTAGGATTTAATTGTTTAAAGTAAAAGTAATTTTTGTTTGTGATTATAATGTCTCAGTTTTGTTGATTTGTTTAGATTAGTTTCCCTTTTCAATATTAGAATAGATTGTTAATTTCATCTTAGTTAAACTGGATAGTTCGACATAGTTTAAACACTTAGATTTAATCAAGTAGATCAAGCCATAGGGAATTTACGCTACCCGTTCATAGCCACTAAATCTCCCCTTTTCTCGACTTAGCTACTAGGAATTCACACTACCGGGTCTTAGTCATTGATTCTCCTATAGTTAGCCATCTACATTTCCACATCGGTTGCCCCGGCACGACCTTAGGGGGTCGAGTGTGGATTGAAGGTCACGTATCAATTTTCATCTGTATAAATTTGTGAAATTGATGTGAAGGATTAATTCCTTCTTGTTTCCTTTTATTTCATTTCTATTTCTTCACCTCTCCATTTCTTCCCCTATTTTGGTAGGTATTTTATAATTTCTAAAATATATCTAGAAGAGAGTTTGGTGGGCCATTTGGATTTGATAGATATTATACCAATGTTCAACCACAACAGCCCCCTTCCCTTTCTAGATGGTCTGACAATTACATAAGCAATGTAAAAACTTCCACTAGTAATACTTCAAACCCCATTAGTTATGTAAGGATGAAGGATGTTGATCAACCGTTAAACATGCAATATGATCAACCCAATGCAAACCACATTGTTATCACAAATGGAACATGTTTTTACCACATATTCTTGTCAAGACCTCACATTTCCATGCAATCAACAAAGATGACATATTTGGACAAATAACTAATCATCTTTGTCGGATATACGAGTATTTGGATAGAATGAAGGCTACTGACCTTTGAGATGTCAAATGCCTATCATAAGATTTTACTTCTAAGGAAGAAATGAATTATAACACTCAAGAATTCATGACGGGTATTATGAGCGTGCTCAATCAAACCCTATGCCACAAACACCCCACCAAGGGTCTAAATCCTCTCCCAACGATGTCATTTCTAATTTAGTAGGGAGGATTAGAGAACTAGAGAGTTCCCAACCATCACAACCAACTCATGTAGTAGGGAAAAACATGGGATATCTAGTTGATAATAAGGGATACATCCCTACCAATGAAAAACCAATGTAATATCCTGTACAATAAGGTTATCTAGTTCATACGAATCTAGGTGATATTCTTACAGGGTATAACACACTAGGGATGGGTCCTCATCCTTCTCAAGCTTATCCTATGCAAGGGTTAGCTGGAAGTGCGTTCTCGAATGCCGCTCCATCAGGCAATGTGACATTTCCTAGTTTTACGCCCGTTAGTCCATATCCTGGTATCATCCCACCTTACTTACATATGTATTCAAAGTCCCCCCAGATGGACCCATATGTTGTCCCTAGTCCTTATGCACCATATCAAAGAGCTCCATACATTCCAGTCAATGCTTATAATGCATCCTATCTAACTCCACCTCCCCATCTCCTCATTAAGTATCTTTGATGGTGGAATATTATGCAATGGGTACTTATGCTTTGAGTACTTAAAGGAACCTCTTGGCTTCACTATACATGGTGTCATGCTTCCACACCCATTTCCTGATCTTCCTAAATTTAAGGGAGAAGGAGACCTGAATGCTTGTATCAAGGATTATGCTACTGCTATCAGGGAATTTCTTCCTTAGGATGCTTTGGTAGCTAAAATATTGCCAAAAAGTCTTGAGGGAATGGCACTAGACTGGTACTATAAGATTGCAGAAGATTCTATACATTTCCTTAAAGAACTTGTGTCGAATTCATCAACCATTTGATATGAAAAAGTTGTTGTATACAAGGATTAGGGTTTTTCTCGCATGTTAGACAGAGCAAACGAGTCGCCACCCATTTCATTCAGAGGTGGTGTCAAGTTCTTTACTCTTCTACAAGTGCACCAAATATGGACCAAATGGAACTTTTTGATCTCTTCCTTCATTCGCTCAATCAAGAGACCAGGGAAGAAGTCCAAAATTTCCTTTCGCATTTACGAAGAAGTAATGTAAGGTGCACTCTGAATTGACTAGGAAATAATTGATAGTGGTCGGAAGACTTATGGCTCGAATGGGAGAATGGTCACTCCTTCGCAGGGTAATTACCCTAACAGTCCAATAACAATCAAGGGCCTAAGGTCTTTAAAAATAATTGTGGTGTTACAACTGATGGTGTCACTGATTAGGTCAGGAATCGAACGTTGGTAACACTAACCAAGAAAATAATGGAAATACCAATGGTAACTCGAGAAATCATGAAATCCCTAACTCGATCAACACGGTTGATATGAATCGTCACCCTAAGAAGAAAAGTCAAATCCATTGCCCAAACCAACATAAAAACTTGGGCCAGGGGCAACGAATCATGGTTATGATAATAAATTTCAAAACTACAATCGAGGTTATAATCAACAACAACAAGACGCTTATCAAAGGCCAAGAAATTACGATCCTAACAAATATTTTGGTTTCCATAAGGTTCGAGGTCATGATTATAGAACTTTTTATGTTTTTACTGACAATTTTCTATAAAGACATCCCAAAAACCAAAGTTAACTCTTTGTAGACATGTTCTTAGCAAATCTGAAAAAAACTCGTAGTACCGACTATACACGATGCATAACTCCTCAGATCGCTAATGTGAGCATATTTCAAGATCCACTCCCTACGCATCTTGAAAATGTCAAGGTGAATCCTAAAAACATAAACAAGGGCATTCCTAATGCGAACAATGAAGATTCAACTTTTGACAACTCTTGAGTTTCCCCCAACATTGGTTTGAACAAAAACACAGATCATGGGATTAATTGAGCTAGAATTTGAACCAAAAATTAATGCAACAACTCGGGAGAAGGAATAATTTCCACAAACCCTACCCACTCTTTCCTCCTCATAGGATGATGTTCCTATAATCACAAAACCAAGTAGGAGCCTATGATTTAATATCAGATTTGAACAAGACCTTCTCTCACATCTTGTTCCTAGATTTGTTGAATAATTCCCCTACACATTGTTTTGCATTGTTCGATCACTAGCTCTTTGTCATCTAATACATGTTATGCCTCCTCCTATTGCTCAAATAAATAATATTGACTTTGATATACATCCTCTAGGGCGAGTGATAGGGATACTGGGTTTGTTTTCAATATAGACAAGATGCCATCTAATGCTGAAATAGCACAAGAGGTGATCCTTCCTTATATTTATAGGTCTGGGTTTATAAAAATTGCATTAAGAGAGCCATGATTGATGATGGGGCTGTTATAATTGTGGTTCCCTTCTCTTTCTTGCAGAAGTTAGGATATAAGACTAGTTTCTCCTCTACAAGAAACACATTCGAGGGAAGGACAATATTAAGGATACTTTAATCGAACCATAATTCTTCTTGTCACCCTTGGGCCAAAAACCATCTTGACAGAGTTTTACATCATCGACAGGGAAAAAAATTACAACATGATCCTTGAGAGACCTTGGATTCATTGAATGAAGGCTATTTGTTCTAACTTGTTCCGAAAGTTAGATTCCTCCAATTGGGTAAGGTTTTCATCACCCAAGGGGATCTTAAGCCATTTGATATACACTTAGAAAACCTCAAGAAGAAAAGAGGAGTCCATTCGGAATATGAACTCCCTAAAATCTATTTAAACAAGTTTTTGCCGTCAAACCAATTGGTTATGATAGCCTCGAGTATTCCAAAGGGTGAAGTTGTAGACCCAAAAACAATTGAGGTGATCAAAATTGATAAGGGAAATCAATATATGTGGAAATTGTGTCCACCAAAAAAATGACATATATCATGAAAATATTGGAGAGTGATGAACCGATCTTCCTCTCATTTGAACCGTAAGGAATTGGTAACCTTCTTAGTATGACCTCTCTTCCCACCAATGGTCTTGGCCTAGGTATAAACATGATAAAATTAACAAAGGAAGAAGAGAGGGATGAAATCAATATGGTACCCATCAAATCCATCCCTAGGGCTTTTTCTATTCCGAACCTTGGTTTAGATACGAACATGTCAGAAATCAAGTATGTCATCTCCATGGGATGTGATCCTATTGTGCAATGAAAGTCACGTAAGGTCACTATTCTTCACCAAGTTGAGCAACATAGTCATGCCCACTTACACACGATGTGTCGAGAACATGACAGAGAGGTTATTAAACACCTCCTTCAAGAATTGGATAAACATATATACATGATCATGGGTAGGGGTTGTAAGTTTAAACCCCGGATAACAAGTCCTTGTCAAAAGAACATAAACTTCAAAGGTGGTGTTTCTTCACTTGTGTACTCTTAGGGGTGAGGAGTTTGACATCCTTCAACTCTCTTCACCTTAGACATTCAATATGTAGTCCATCTGCATCTCCACATGTATATTATTGCATTCTCATTGCATTACCATTAGTTAGCTCATCTTGTGAAATTTTTAATCAAGGAACTTATTTTCAAGTAATTCTAAAAACTTCTACAAAATGTTGGAAATCTTTGATATCATATCTCTTCAAACATTCATCAACATTTCTTATCAATTCAACAAGACAAGACATAATTTTGACACTAATCCTACCAAGGCCTGCATACTTGGATCTACCTATAGCTTTTTTCTAGCATATTTGTTTTTCCATAGTCAATTCTAGAAGCTTCATGATGTCATATCTTTCCCTAGAAAATCCTCTTTGGTACAAAAAAATTCTAAAAATTTTCACCCAAAATGCTTGTTCGCCTATCTCAACCTTTGGTGTTGAGCCCTTGCATCTTCTTTGGTTGCATGGGGCTGAGTGTAAGGGAAAGCTTTCCTTCCCAAAAGTAAAAATTAAAGCTTAAAAAAAAAAATATATATCTCAAATCAAAAATCAATCAAATTTTTCATTTACACACTTCTTTTCCCTACCAACCTTCGGTGTTGAGCCCGTGCCTCTTACAAGTTGCGTGAGGTTAGGAAAGGAGAGAAGTTCCCTTACTCACCTATGCCTTGTCCTTGGTGATGAGCCCATCTTTGGTATCATGGGGTAAGGTGTAGGGGGCTTTGCAAATAAACTAATAAATTAAGAGCAATTTTAATGAAAAAAGTTCTTTGAAAATATTAAAGATCCCAATAATAATGAATTAGATGTGCATGTTCTAAAAGAGTGTCAAAACCTTAAAACTAGATTGTGTCAATCAAGAGGCCATATTAAGATCTAATTCTAGATAAAATTACAAGCAATCACAATTTAGGTTGTGTAGTAAGCTATATGTAAGGTTAAGTTGTGGGTTCCCAATCGGGTTTATATTAAAATCATGTGTTTCTCTCATCATTACCATATCTATCAAAACCATACAATTTATGTCCCTCCCGGCTCTCGGTAAGACCTCACATCTTCCTCGTTGTGTGGGGTTAGGAGTGGAGTGAATTGATTTTATCATCATATCATTATTCATAAAATAAACAATAATAAGTACTAAACATTACTTGAAAAGCTAAATTTCAACATTACATTGTGTCCACACAATCATCAGATATCATCATTGCAAAATACCAAAAAGAGATAATTCTAATAAGCATTCATATCCATTGCATACATTATGAAAGACATACAAAATCGCAAGTTTTAAACATCTAGAGTACACATGTGAAGTAAACCACAAATGAAAGTCAACTCTATCCAAGGGATATCCAAACCAAAAAGAGGTATCTGTATATATATCATTATAAATCAAGTTTTTATACAATGCCATCACACATAAGGCATGGTCAGAACACTCACAATGAGCCTAGAAATACAAAAAAATCATATATGTGCCTCACAAAATGGAAACAAAGCAATAAAGGCTCAATAGCCTATCAATCCCTATGGGATCCCTGAGAAGGTGCATGCATGACTCCAAGGCTCCTGCTATGGCTACAATGTCATGAATGCACTGAGTGGTGTGAGTGGCCGTGAGTACGGCCACTAGTCATGGTCTCACTGCATGAATGGTTCTGCCTCATCTCTCTCTCACTTAGTTGCCACATACCTCGTAACCCTTGTCTTCGGATAAAGAATGGTCTCCACCGCCTTCCAAAGAGGCACAAAAATGTTGGTGTGGTGGTCATCCTATAAAGGCTATCCCACGTCCTTCAATAGCTCTGCTCTGGGCCTCCTCGTAGGAAGTAACAAGGTATTCATGCAAAACCGAAAAATAAGATCTCGCCACTCCAGAGCATTTGCTACAAAACAAAGAAACAATGGAGAATTAGAAAAGAATAAATAAATAAATATATAGAAGTATGGTACATAGTGATTAACATTTCTATCTAACAAAGTTGAAAGAAGAGTATTTACATACTCGATTATCTAGGCATCCATGAAGGATCAACCGGTGTAGCTAGTATAGGTGCCTGTGGTGCCTCCCCACCTCTTGAGGAAATGTGTTGTCCCATAACAGACTCCTCATCTCTATCTCCATCATGAGGAAATGTCTCCTCTCAAACTAACATCTTCATCTTTGCATCTACCTCCTCTTTCTTAGCCCTAGATATCTCCCGAGTGTTGTGGAACTCGGTGTCACACTATCCTCTTGATCACCTCCCTCTGCATGGGCCTCCTTTCTTTCCTCCTCACCAATATCATCACCTTTTTCCACCTCGGTCTCATAATCTATACCAATCAGTACCTCATGCTCCTCCTCCCTACTATGAGTGGGTGTGACCTCGATTTGGAGAAGCGGTGCGGGCCTAGATTCTCAATGAGCACATAGAACCCGTATCACTACTATGGGAACTCCTGGAGTCACAACTCTCCAACCATGATCACATGTAGGGCTGGCTCAAGACTCCTAACAATCATATAAACAAGTGTCACAGGGAGGAAGGACATCGATGTATGGAAGTCCAAATTGCTTTGAGTAACCACCCGCCAAATGGGTGAGTCTCCACCCTAGATGATCTGTCAACTAACTGATTGGTGGTGGCACAAGCTATGATGTGCTCCCATCCACTCCCCATAATCTTGTCATGTATTGGTAGTTTGTAGTAATAACGTCATCTCGTAGTCAAGGTAACCACTGATTGGTGTGGCACTCTAAGCACCGGCATCCATTTCCATCTCACACGACCACGACCCTAGATCTGTACATATACTCCCTTGTGATAGGGGATAATCCTTTCATAAACCTAACTCGATCACGAGCGTGGGATGATTGAGTGATCGACCGTAGTCGACCATCCGGTATAAATCATGGTATGTAGTGCTGAGTATATTTGATCCCCGAGGCATAGGTATGCTCATACTGATCTATCTCCATCACTATCGGGGCCTAACAATACAAAAAATTGTCCCCACCCTTATCCCCTATCAACAGTAAGGCCAATATACCTATGATGGCCCTATGGAGTGCAGGGGTAGGAGCTAGGGGACATAAAGAAGCCTCATACCCTATTTGGTGCCTAGTGACACCCCATCATCTCCCAAGTAAGTGGCCCACAGTCTTGCCCTGTCTCAGAGATCTCTCTTGTCTCAATTGTTAATCATTGGACAAATATGGGAACACTGAGTATCCTGTATACATCCTCAAGAGTGATGGTCCACTCTCCTCTAACCCCTAGAAACTGGAAAGTGTTCCGTCTACATCCTAATAAGAGAATAAATCACACAAGATCTAACTAGTAGGTATAATGTGAGGTACTAGTGATATCCTTCAAATCCCTTCTCTACGTAAATGTGTTTTCTTGACCTATGTCAACTAGTCGAGTATAGCTAGTAGCCATTCACTCTCTCTCTCTCTCTCTCTCTCTCTCTCTCTCTCTCTCTCTCTCTCTCTCTCTCTCTCTCTCTCTCTCTCTCGGATCAATAGACATACTCCTCCTTGTGGATTCATAAAACAACAAAAGAGTAAGTCGGTGACATATGCAACCTCATCAAAACAATACAAAACAAAACAAAATCCAACAAAATAGTCTAAACATGTTAAATTACTTGCTGTCCCAAAAATGAAAAAACCACTGCTCTATGCAGAGCGGTGATTTTGTAACCTCCATTTTGCTAGGGAGGCAATTCTATATCTGCCACCCCGATAAGGCAATGATCTTATAATCTTTGCCTTACACAGGGTTACGGTCCTGTCAAAATCAGTTGGGCTATCCCTTAAACCCTTAAAACTCCATAAAATGCATAAAAAGACTATTTTAATGAAATAAATGGCTAACCCGTGTGTGTGCCCCCTAGAGACCTTTTCAAAAAAATAATTTTTGAAAATCTCCCCTAGGCTTATCTTTTCAACTTTTTACATTTTAGGTTTCAAAATGAGTAACCGAGAAAAAATAAACTTTTTCGCGGTTGGGTTCCTCTGTCTTGGAGCCATGATCACCTTCTCACATCATTCATTTTGACTAAACTCTCGCTTGAAATGGTCATCGTGGGCCCAGAGCTAAAAAAATGCCAATAAAATATGTTCAAATGAATTAGAAAATGAGTTGTTTTGATATATATATATGTGTGTGTGTGTGTGTGTGTGTGTGTGTGTGTGTGTGTGTGTGTGTGTGTGTGTGTGTGTGTGTGTGTGTGTGTGTGTGTGTTGTGTTTTAACTTCATTTTGAGTGTATGTGACCATAGAAATTTGGAGCGTTGGTGAAGGTATATTCTTATCCTTGTGTAAATGGTACGTCCTCTTGTCGTTTTTATTTAGCATTTATTTTTGACATTTTATCTATCTGCACTTGAATTTTACTTTTGTCTTGCAGGGTAGTGGGAGCTTAGACAAAGTGACATTTTGGCACACGGCGTATCAAGTATGACTTCTAACTCCCCATTTTGGGAATGCCATACTCAAACTCTATGTTTTACGCCTCTTCATGGCTAAAATGCTTCTCTGAGGGGGCAATATGTACGCACCCAATTTTACATGTGATACATTGTCAGAAAACAGTTACAAAAGGTCCCCAATGATATATCGTATCCTTTCGAAGGTATTCGAGCTCTTAAAACCTACTTGTAGTTTATATTTGTAGCCTAGTATGTCTTACTTAGCCTCTACATGCTTTGTTCTAGCTTCCCTTCATTTTCCTTTATTTTTGGCCTTTAGTGTCAAAACCGTCCCGCTCTGACCGACGGATTTATAACCGACGCCGAGCGAGGCAATGGTTTTGTAATCGCGCCAAAACAGGTGGCGGAGCTGTAATTGCCACTTTGCATTGGGTGGCGGTCATGTGTAAATTTTCCAAAATGTTCACTCATGCTTTGTACGCATGTAACTCAAATCTAGTTCAGTTTTTAGACACGTTTCTTAGTCAAATTTCCTAAATTTGGGCTTGATTTTTTCATGCTTAACTCCTCTTTCACTTGTGATTGTTGATTGCATAGTTAACTACCTCTTCATGTGATGATTTGACATCCCATTACTACCAAGTGTGCTTGTGCACTCTACAACTAACTTTCTATAAATTGATTGCTTTTTTCGAGAAAATGGCCAGAGAATTAATTTATTCTTCCTTGTTATTATTAAGCTACCTTCTTTCCTACTAGAAACTACATAGCCAATCTCATCTTTATTCTCGCTATCTTTCTTCCACTTGTATTGTTCTAGTCTCGCCATTCAATCTGTCCATTTCTCTAGTGCTTTCCTTCTATTGTTTTCATTGCATTCCCAACCTCTGGACTCACGTGGACACGAGGAATTGAAAAGATAAACTGAGGGGAAAAATTATCAAACAATTGGATTTACCTTTGTTATGTGAATTCTAGGTTGGAGTTGTTGTTTGATTTCCTTCATTTATGTAATTCATTACTGTTGTATCATATCAAATAGAGTAGAAATAAATTTCCTTTCATCTACAAGTAGTTAATTAATTTCCAAGAGGATTAACATCTTTCATAGCAGCTCCCAGTGATGGATCTTCTTCTTCTTATCCCTGTGGATTTGGAGGGAAGAATATCTGTAGGAAGTTATCTACATATCATAGATTAATTGGAAAAGTTCTTGTTTTAAATTTGTTTAGACTTAATACACAACTGCATACGAAAATAGCCACATCTAACTATTTTGCTTATTTAGGATTTAGTTATTTAAAGTAAAAGCAATTTTTTGTTTGTGATTGTAATTTACAAGTTTTGTGAATTTGTTTAGATTAGTTTCCCATTTTCAATATTACAATAGATTGTTAATTTCATCTTAGTTAAATGGAAATTTCAATGTAGTTTAAGCAATTAGATTCAATCAAGTAGATCAAGCCATAGGGAATTTACGCTACCCACTCATAACCACTAAATCTCCCCTTTGTCGACTCAACTACTAGGAATTCACACTACCAGGTCTTAGTCACTGATTCTCCTATAGTTAGCCATCCACATTTCCACATCGGATACCCCTGCATGACCTTGGGGGGTTGAGTGTGAATTGAAGGTCACGTGTCAATTTTCATCCGTATAGCCACCCTTACCCCTCCTTTTCCGAAGGATTCTATTTTAGAGACCTTAACTTTTGTACGATCTTACTTGCACCTTGTGATTTATGTTGCAAATGTTATCACCATTTTACAAGTTTTAGGTTGCAACTTTGGATATTTGGATATCTTCTTTAACCTTGCATGTTAAGGTCTGTAGACACTAAAATTAGGTCACACTCCTCTTTGGTCCCTCGACAAATAAGTACCTTTCATCACATTCACCTAGTCATGGCCCCTTTCACATCACTAATATTAATTTAATTTAATTAATTCATTATCCTCACTATATTTATTATTTAAATATCTTAATTTAAATAATATCCACACATACACTTCACTTAGACACCTCATCAAGCTAACTCAACCTAAAACCTATTCTTAGTAAGTTGCCATAACTAACTGAGACTTACCCAAACCCTAAAAATCAATGCCTACATTCCCTCTAACCACATTCCCGCATGCTTACAAGAAGATCCTATTCTAATCCGTGGGTTAACAACATGAGATCTGAGGAAATCAAGAGGATCTCCCTAGTTTAGTAAACCTAGGAAATCCCACCTTGATCGACACCGGTTACCCCTAACCGTCACCGGTTAAGCCGGAACCGCCGTTGGTTACCCTTTTAACCCCAAAACAACCTTATTCTCAAGGTTGGCAGAAGGTTGGGAAAATATTGGAAAAGTTGGCAAACATTATCACATTCCAGAGAGATATCACATCTTCGAGAGCACATTCCAGCAAGAACACGCATGCAAGGAAGGAGATCAAGCATCTTTTCCTGCACAGCCATCCCAACAATGATCTGATCTAACCAAGCAAAGAGGAATGTACATGCAGCCCATGTAGAAGCTTTCCTTCAATTGGTGATCACCTGCAGCCTTCAAAACCTCTCATCAAGCACCTCCAGCCCTCACTCACAGGCATCTAAGACCAGAATCCAAGTAAGTAAATGTTATACTTCTCTGGTTTATTCCATTTCATCATTATATTATCATCTTTTGTTTACCTAGCCACCCATTGACCTCCTCCAACACTCACCCCTCCATATACCCATTAAAACCTTGCCAAATCCCACCTAAATCACCCAATACCTCACACCGACTAACCAAAGTTTTTTATGCAATCACAAATGAGACCTAAATCTCATTTTGTGGCATTCTCGAGAACTCCACGATGAAACGACACTAGTTACACCTAACTGCCGTTGGTCACCCTTAACCGACATTGGTCTCTGTATTTTCCCATATAACCTAGAACAATGACCTACCCACTTAATTCCCTCTCACCCTCATTCACCTGTGATCTACCTAAGACCTCTATTAGACTGCGCAAAGACCCAAAACCGCTTATTTGACCTTCAGATCCTATTCTAACCTAGCCTATTAGATTAGATCTATTTCTTATTATTTTTAAGTGAGATACCTAAATCATTTCAAATTACAATAGGATTTTCCTTATTTACCACATTAAATTGTTTAAAATAGTGGACTGACAACCATCTAGGAAGTATCACACTTCTGGATCTAGCATACGCTAGCGGAGTTCCTTTGCATATATATATTGTTTAACTTTTTCTAGTGGTCTTGCTTTGCATTACAGGTAGTTCCTCCTAGCCAAAAGGAAGCTCTCACAATCAGCTATGGATTTAGAAGTCATACGCGCGCAACAACCCATTAACCAACATTTGAACATGTATTCCTCCTACGCCCGTTACCCTATTTGTTTCATCAATACTTCAAAGAAACGATCTAGAATTAGGTGAAACATTTTGGCATGCCCGGTGGGACCCATTCGGGGTTCCTTGCATTTCATTCATTCCTAGGAAAAATTGTGTGTTTGTTTCCCTTTTGAAAAGCATACACATTAATTTTCTTCCTTGGTAACCCACCTTTTCTTTCTATTTGCTCTAAAGGAAACTTTTCTTTTGGTGTAATTAAAAAGAACCATTTCTTCATGTTTTTTGCATTGTAGTGAAAGAGCATCCCTCTTCCTCTTCATCTTATTGTGTCATCCAACTTCACACTTCGATTTGGGCTTAAAAATAAGTGCATTGCATTCTGATTTATTGCATTAGCTCACATTAATTGAGGGCAACCTATACGCTAGAAGTCATGACCAGCTGATGGTTGAAAAATGAATCGTAGAAAGCACATCTCTCTCTCTCTAAGTCTTGCCAAATTGCAAAAATTCAAAACAAACACATATTCTTAAACATATTTCCTAGAAACACCATCAATGATTGTGCGATATGAGGATTGGAAGGTACTCCCCATCTCGCTACTCTGTTAATTCATACTTCGGAAGGAAGCCCACCCCCACCATAGCATACCAAACCTCACCTTTTAGATCTCCTCCTTCGTAGAGGAAGCCATCCTCACCAAAAAATTCTATTTCACAGTTCATGTGTCAGTCCTTAAATAACATAAGCTAAACAAACATAATAGAAAAGGCACTCCTAGGATCGCATTTTTCTTAGTGTTTTACGCTTGCTTGCATTTTGAGGTGAGAGATCACGTTCTTCATTTTTCTTGTTCATCCTTGCACACTCCTCATCACACAATGGTGTATTCTCGGCTTTACTTGAGTGTGTCTGGGCCATATCATCCCGATTCTCGAAATTCTTGGTCCGATTCTACTTCAGATTTTAATTTACAACCACTTCTCTTTCATCAATGTTTTCAATTTCACATTAACCATCGTCGGTTACCCTCGATCGTCGCCGGTTATACCCAACCAACGTCGCCTCGTGTCCTTTTGTTAACCTACCAAAACAAACATTTTATTCATTTTGTTCTACTTTTCACAGTCCCTGTCACTGCCATCATTCTCATTGACGTTGTAAACATCATCATATTTGGCATCCCTATCAGATTTGACCTTCTACTTGGTTTTTTTGTATATATTTACCCCAGGGTAAATATAGATAAACTCAAAGGCAAATCGGGTTTAAAAGGTGGAGAAACAACGCGAGAAAAACACGCAAGAAGAACACGTCAGGGGGTCTTCAAAACCCGACAAAGAAACAACATGTCGGGGTCTCTAAAACCCACCAACAAAGAAAAGATGTCGTCGGGTCTCCAAACCTGATGCAAAGGGAATCGGGTTTCGGTGGCGCAGAACATGTCGCAAGGGTTGTAAACCCGACATCAAAGGCAAATCATGTTTTGGGTTTCGGAAACACGAAACATGAAGCATCTGATCGCAAAGGATGTCTCGATGCTCGAGGGTTCCGCAAACCCGACAAAAGGAAATCGGGTCTCGTAGTCGGGAAAACATGGCGCAGAAGCATGGGGCGAAAACATGTCGAGGCATCCTCCAAACCCGATGCATATGCAAGTTACATCTCAGAACCCGAAACAAAGGAAAAACTTGGAAATAGTGGCGGAAGCGGGTTTCGGGAAAACGCAGGCATCAAACATATGTCGAGGCATCCTCCAAACCCGATGCGAGATCTAAAGGAGAAACTCGAACCCGATCGAAAGCAGACCACGACGCGAAAATATTCGATCGCCATAGCTTTTCACAGGAGCTCGGATTCACACAAGGTTGGACTTTTCGGAAAGCTCTCGGCGTCCTCTACGCAACTATGATTTGGATATCTTTAATTGGGTGGGAACAAGTTCTTAAAATGCAAAAATACAGCTTCGCCATAATTTGGGTTGTTGAGATTCTCACCTACCGCCATGATTCGTTGAAGTTAGGTGCGCTTGGAGGTGGTTGGGGCGCTCCGAATCATTCTTTCCTCCCTCATTTTTCCTCATATAAATTGTAAAGGAGGGCTCTTGTAAAGGGTTGGACATTTTTGTTTTTGGCTTCTCCCTTCTTTTCTTTGGCAGGTGGAGTTGTGGAGCTCAGACCTTCCCATTTGGAACTGTAATGCAACCTTTGCCTATTGGCATTTTTGCAGTTATGTATTGTATCAACCTTCGGAGCAAATAAATAAATGACTCGTGATGTTTTCTCAACCCTCTATGTGTTTCATTCTCGCATCCTCCCGATCTTTCACTACGAATATTTTTATCCGTGCATGATATTGCATTGCATTTCTATGGTTTGTGTTTATTGGCAAAACATATGTTCTTCATTCCTCGGTGCATCACCTCCTTAGCTTAGGTTTATTTTTATGCATTTCTCTCTCCCTGTCTCCTTGGTAGTTAGATTAGGGTTTTTGGGTAAACCTCTACATTTCATTGGTGCATCTGAACAGAGGAATAGGAGCCGGCCTTCATCCGGAGAGATTTTCCGATTTCGCAAGGTCCCACACTTGGGAAAAGCTCCATGTTGTGCAATCGCACTGAGACTTTCAACCCATCGTGTTGCAGAGTCCCAGGGGTGTTGTGATTCGACACCAATAGTTTTGGCATGCCCGGTGGGATGAAGAGGTCACTCCATAAAAATTTGAAGGAGTTTTCATGAAAATTGCACTAAAATTGCAGTTTTTACAAGTTTCGATTTTGCACCTCTAGCTTTGAACTCCAAATCAATTTTCAAGGGCTTATCTTGCTCAAAACAGTCAAAATTTCAACAAAGTAGATCTGAGGGAAATCTTCAAAAGGGTATTTTTAGTTTTTTGATATTTTGATTTTCAAAATTTCGGGTTTTTAGTGATTTCGGGTTTTCGGGATCCGAGAGCATCAAAGCAGCTTTTCGGGTTTTGAGGGATGTCGGACATGTTCCAAGTTCCGACACATAGCAATTCGGGTTTTGTGAGTTGCATTGCATGACCTGAGTTCACTGTACTTTTCAAGAATCCGCAATGCCAACAAAGGCTCGAATTCGAATTGAAGATTGTCTCCTCTGGGCCCTTCAATTTTTAAATTATATTTTCAATACTATCGAGTTTGGTGTGTAACTTGGCAAAATCCAGCCTTTTAGAGGCTTGTTCTCCAACACATCTGGTGACTCCGAAGGGATAGAGTTCAGCGGTGTAGCAGAAGTTGCCCAGGCACATGAGAAGAATTCGGACAAGGTCTTATACTCGAGAAGAAGGACTATTTTCCCACTTGCAACTTTCACCAGGTTGGGGAAGGAGAGGAAGAAGATCACAAAGATCACCATCTCCACCTAACAGGACTTTGTCTACACCTCCACCTGGTAGGCCTTTTCTCGCATCAACCAGGGTTCTAAGGCCAATCATAATGGCGCATCTACCACCAAATCCCTTTGTCAATTTCATGGGTAGTAGTCCACTTGCCCTAAATGCTCAGAATCAAATTCCAGTTGCAGCGCTAAAGAATATCCCCTATTTTACAGGAGAAAATCATACTACTCCTATTGATCACATCCAGGATATTGCTAATGTATGCGCGATCCACGAAATAAATGAAATGGATGTTGCAGTCAAGTTGTTGGCTTCATCTTTCAAAGGTAAGGCCTTACAATGGTTTAGGAGCCTTACAGCAGGGTCTATTACAAATTGGGACCAACTTTGTTCTGCTCTTTGTAGCCAATTCGGGAAGAGGGTGGACAATTTGTCCTTATTAGAACAATTGACAACAATCAAAAGGGCTCCTAACGAACAAATGGCAGATTTCAACTTCAGGTTCCAACGGACATGGGACAGGATCCCAATAGCTGTTAGACCAACCGCCGAAGGAGCATTCCTTTATTTCTTAAAGGCTATAAATTCAGACATAGCCATGATGATCCAATCAATGGGAGGGACAACGCTGCCAGGGGCCTACGACACAACTGATCAGAGCAGAGAACTGTTTGATCCAAGCTGGCAAGCTTGCACCAAGGCCACCAATGCCTCTCTATCTAGATATGGGAAATCCTACAACCAGTCAAGCACCAGAGTTGAATCCCATTCCAACTCCTAGAAATCAAAGCAATAATGAGGCATCCACTTCTTCAAATACTTCAAAGGAATTGCAGGAGGTTATGAAACAGTTGCAGAACCTCGGAAATGAGCTAGTGACTATCAAAAGACAACAAGCTCAAAGTGCTAGACCATATCAGCCTCAAGCACAGTACTAGGCTAGGCCCTCATACCAACAAAATAGACCACCACCTCAGGCTGCAAATCAAAACCAAAACCAAGGACAACCTCAAGCTGCTAGGCCATTTCGGCCGTATGATCCAAATACAGCGACGTCCTCAAGAGCCTTGGTCCCGACACAAAATAACATGGCACAGGAGTACGACTGGTGTTACCCTTGCAATCTACCTCACAATCAGTCAGCATGTTTCAATGGTGCACTGAATCAGGCCTTGATGGTGCAAACCATTGGTGTGCCTCAAGAACCAAGCCAAGAAGGGAACCAACAGCAAGGAACGCAACAAGAAGGACCTCCGACAGAAACCACATTGGCAAATTGGCAAACAGAAGACTTCTGTGGAGTTAACCAACAACCTTTTCAAGGCGTGGCTGCCAACACACGGTCAAAGAAGAGAAGCATAGAGAGGGACAACCGTCCTAATCCAGTTGTTTCTCAACCCACTCTTACACAACAAGGGGTCAGTAGACCAAACGCAGCTCCAAATGTGCAAAATCAGCCTAAGGTACCTGTTGTAGCAACACATGCACCCGTTCAAGCTCCAGAAAAGCTTGCACCGAGTAAGGGACAACAAAAGGACAATTCATCCCCCTTCAACATCATCGATCAAATGAAGAAGACACATGTGAACATTTCCATGTGGGAATCACTTGCGATCCCAGGGCAACGAGATTTATTGCAAGCTGCAATGGCTAATTGGTCTGCCACAAATGTATCAAACCAGGGACATGAGAAAGTTCTCACTAATGCAGTGCAACATGATGGGGGCCAGACAAGGAAAAATTTGAAGCCTCCACCATTCTATGTTTCATTGATTGTTGGAAACCACTTGGTACACAACTGCATGATAGACTCAGGGGCAAGTAGTTCAGTGATGCCGAAGCAAATAGCGGATCAACTGGGTTTGAAGTATGAACCAGTGTTGAAAGGAGTAGTGCAGCTAGATGGAACGGCAGTGGGAACAGTTGGGGTCATCAAGGGGTTAAGCCTAACACTACATTCATGTCCTAATGTTACAGTTCTACAAGATGTGTCTGTGATTGACCTTCCGCCACTCTTTGCGTTGTGTCTATCAAGGACTTCACTGCAAAAATCGGTGGATATTTATCTGCAGATTGGTCACACATGATTTTTAGGACAAGGTATGGAGCCAAAGCAACAATCAGGTCAGAGCCAATTGCCAATTTCCATATTGAGCCTCATGTACCAAGTCCTATCAATGCAAATTGCTCAGCTTTTGATCAGGAGGAGTGTTCAAGTGATCTAGAAGCAGGTACTAAGGTCGAGGGAATTCCTGATTTAACTTTGGATGAATGGGCAAACAAAAGTCATGAATTTGACCCATACAAGGAAATTGAAGAATCTGAATTGGGCGTGTATTGTATACACGAGGAAAATTCACCCATTCCCGACATCATTCAGCCTGAACAAAAGGATGAAGACAAAGTTTGGAGATTATTCTTCGATGGTTCGAGAAGCAGACAAGGTGCTGGAGGTGGTGCAGTGTTGATTTCACCACAAGACATCAAGTATTATTCAGCTTTTCGTTTCCAGTTTTCTTGTTCAAACAACATAGCTGAATATGAGGCATTGATTCATGGAATTCATTGGGCCAGGAAAAGGGGCATAAAGAACTTACAGGTGTTTGGAGATAGCGAGCTAATCGTCAACCAAGTTAGGGGACAACATGCTACAAAGAACGACTTGCTAAAGAGCTACAAGAATAGGGTATGGGACCTCATTGAGGATTTCGAAGCTTTCAACATTGTGTCCATACCCAGGAAGAAAAATGAAGCCGCAGATAGGCTCGCAGCAGTTGGAGCAACTTTTGATGTGGTTGACAACATCAGAAGGGAAAAACGCAGCCACACATCCATGTGGTTGTAAGGCCAGCAGTTCTAGATAATAACACAAGCTGGCAGGTGTTTGAGAACGATCAACAGATCGTCAATTTCTTGCAAGAAGAAGCTGAATTCTCAGCTAGAAATCAAGATAGGCTAGAGCAGCAAAGATGGGGATCAAGTAGTGCAGTGCATGGACAAACAAGCTTCCCAAGGGTTTAGTAACGTTGGAGTCTATCTTCAACCCTAACGACCACTGCTTTTGTATGGAAAAGGCTAACATACGAGTCAAGAGGGAAGATTCAGAGCCAATTCTAGTTGGGGAAGGCAAAACACTTCAAATTGGTAAGGTGGCCACCGAGCAAGAGAAATCAGATTTCATACAACTTTGCCAAGAATTTCCAGATGTCTTCGCTTGGAGCTATGAAGACTTAAGAGGATTCTATCCAAATTTGGCACAACATACCATAGAATTGGATCCAGATGCTAAGCCCATTAGACAGAAGCAGAGACTAGTCAACCCTCACATTGAGCCTCTAATGAAGAAAGAGCTAAATAAGCTAATAGAGGCAAGCATTATATTCCCGATCAAGCACTCAAGCTGGGTTGCGAACTTGGTTCCGGTCAGGAAGAAGAGCGGAGAAATTAGGTTATGTGTGGACTTCCGAGACCTCAACAGGGCATCTCTCAAAGATCATTACCCACTTCCTTCAATGGAACAAATATTGCAAGTAGTATCCGGTTCAGAGAGATTCTCTCTCCTAGATGGCTACTCAGGGTATAATCAGGTGATGGTGAAAGAAGATGACCAATTCAAGATGGCTTTCACCACCAAATGGGGGACATATGCCTACAAGAAGATGCCATTTGGGCTATCAAATGCTGGAGCCACCTTCCAAAGGGCAATGGATATGGCATTTAAGGGGTTGATCAATAAAATAGTTCTAATATATCTTGACGACATCACTGTATTCTCAAAAAATGCAGTGGATCACCTCTTTCATCTAAGGCAGGTATTTCAGAGGTGTAGAAGATTTGGGGTATCATTGAATCCCAAAAAATGCATATTTTTGGCTCACGAGGGAAAACTTCTAGGCCATATTCTTTCAAAGGAAGGATTGACGATTGACCCAGAGAGAGTCGAAGCAATTCAAGCTTTGCCATTGCCAAGTCACAAGAAGGCTCTTCAAAGCTTCTTAGGAAGGATCAATTTTGTCCGTAGGTTTGTTCCAAACTTTGTAGCTCTCGTAAAGCCAATAACGCTAATGTTAAAGAAGAGCATGGCATTTAAGTGGACATCTGAAGGAAAGGCAAGTTTTGAGGCAATAAAAGAGGCTATATCTCAAGCCCCAACTCTCGTCAATCCAGACTTCTCTAGGGACTTCGTGCTATATGCCTTCGGTGGTGGAGACACAATTTCTGCAATCCTAGTACAACAGAACAAAGGAGGATTAGAGCAACCAGTTGCTTTCTTCAGTCAAGGCTTGGAGGAATATGAAACAAGGTACTCTTTCATTGAAAAGCATGTCCTTGTAATGATCAGGAGTTTAAAGAAATTCAAGCACCTAGTCTCAAACAACAAAATCCAATTGTTGGTCTCTCATGCGGGAGTCAAGGACTTCCTTCTAAATAAGGATCTGAATGAGAAGCATGCAGGATGGATCACTCGTGTCATGGAATATGACATCGAGATCAAGGTCACAAAACTAGTACGTGGAAAGGGACTATGTGAGCAGCTAGCCTCGAGTCAACAAGTTGAAGCAGGTAATGAAAAAGAAGCTGTCTTGGTACTACAGGATGGCCAAGAACATGAAAATGATGATGTGCCTACTCTTTGTTGGACTCAGAATATGATACACTTCCTACAGACAGGACTATGCCCTCCAGAAATGAGCAAAGCAAAGAGGAGATACTTTAGATTACAAGCTATTCCATATGTGCTTGTTGATGGTGTTTTTCTCAAGAAAGACATCAATGGAGTTCTATTGAGGTGCATTGGGACTAGTCAAATTGAGAGGGTGTTACGAGATTTTCATGATGAATATTCTGGTGGACATTTTGCCCCACGAGTAACAGCTCTCAAGATAATGAAGGCAGGGTATTATTGGCCCACAATGTTCAAAGTGATCATGCTATACATGGATAAGAAAGTGCAAGAAATGTGCACTCTTCACGTGCAAAGAAAGACTAAGCGACTTCCATTGCACCCAATCTTGGTTGACCAACCATTTATGCAATGGGGATTGGACTTCGTTGGGGTCATCAACCCAAACTTAAGCCAAGGCGACAAGTGGATTCTCACGGCAACGGACTATTTCACCAAGTGGATCAAGCAAAGAGCGCTCAAAGAGGCCAACGAGTCTAATATACTAGAGTTTTATGAAGGAATAGTGACCAGTGTTTGGTGTGCCGCCACTATCATATCGTATAATGCATTGGCATTCATAGGTTCTAGGATTACAGAATGGGCTATCAAGAATGGAATCTATTTGAGCACCTCTTCAAATTATTACCCGCAGGGTAATGGACAGGCAGAGTCCACGAACAAAAATTTGCTAAGAATCATCAGGAGGACTCTGGATGAAAATCAAAGAACATGGCATACCAAGCTAAAATCAGCATTATGGGCTGATAGAATAACACCGAAGAGGTCTACAGTAATTCCCCTTACAAGTTGGTCTATGGAAAAGAGGCAGTATTGCCTATATCATTAGAACTGCCTGCATTGGAGTTCATGAAGCAATTGGAGTTGGCTGAGTTCGAACCAATGGAGGCTAGGTATGCAGAGTTGATGGAATTGGAAGAAATTAGAGAGCATGCAGCTCAAACGATTGAGAAAGATCAGGCCTTAGTGAAAAGATGGTTTGATAAGAAAGCAAGAGCAAGGACCTTCTCGGAAGGAGACTTAGTTCTGAAATGGGATGCAGATCGGGCAAAACCGGGAAGGCATTCCAAATTTGATGCCATTTGGAGTGACCCCTACACGGTCATGGGATGTAAGAATAGCAATGCCTTCCAATTGTCTACATTGGATGGAGAAGAACTCCCGATTCCGGTCAACGGAATCTATCTTAAACATTGCTACTGAAAAGAGAAAATTTCTACCCTTGTAAATATTAGCCTAGTTTTCAATCCCTCTAAGTGCGTGTGCACATTGTCTTGTTGTAGTTAGGTTTCAGTTTCCCTAAGTGCTTTGGCACAGGTTTTGTTGCTCCTGGGTTGGTTTTCTACGGTTCAGCGTGTTCTCGGAGAAGGAGTTCAAGTATCAGATCGGTTTCAAGGTTGCTTATGACTCCATGCCCAATGGATTGCTAAAAGGTTGTTGATCTTCTACCTAGCAGGCAGGTAACCCCGTGAGTCGCCAAGTTGTTGTATATATTTAACCCCCGGGTAAATATAGATAAACTCAAAGGCAAATCGGGTTTAAAAGGCGGAGAAACAAGGCGGAAAAACATGCAAGAAGAACATGTCGGGGTCTTCAAAACCCGACAAAGAACAACATGTCGGGGTCTCTAAAACCCACCAACAAAGAAAAGATGTCGTCGGGTCTCCAAAACCCGACGCAAAAGGGAATCGGGTTTCGGTGGCGCAGAACATGTCGCAAGGGTTGTAAAACCCGACATCAAAGGCAAATCGGGTTTCGGGTTTCAGGAAACACGAAACATGAAGCATGCAGATCGCAAAGGGTGTCCAGATGCTTGAGGGTTCCGTAAACCCAACAATAAAGGAAATCGGGTCTCGAGTCGGAAAACATGGCGCAGAAGCATGGGGCGAAAACATGTCGAGGCATCCTCCAAACCCGATGCATATGCAAGTTACATCTCCGAACCCGAAACAAAGGAAAAACTTGGAAATAGCGGCGGAAGCGGGTTTCGGGAAAACGCAGGCATCAAACACATGTCGAGGCATCCTCCAAACCCGATGCAGATCCAAAGGAGAAACCCAAACCCGACGAAAGCACCGACGCGAGAAATATTCAGATCGCCATAACTTTTCACAGGGAGCTCGGATTCACACAAGGTTGGACTTTTCGGAAAGCTCTCGGCATCCTCTACGCAACTACGACTGGATATCTTTAATTGGGTGGGAACAAGTTCTTAAAATGCAAAAATACAGTTTGCCATAATTTGGGTTGTTGAGATTCTCACCTACCGCCATGATTCGTTGAAGTTAGGTGCAGTCTTGGAGGTGGTTGGGGCAGAATCCGAATCATTCTTTCCTCCCTCATTTTTCCTCATATAAATTGTAAAGGAGGGCTCTCTTGTAAAGGGTTGGACATTTTGTTTTTGGCTTCTCCTTCTTTTCTTTGGCGCAAGTGGAGTTGTGGAGCTCGGACCTTCCCATTTGGAACTGTAATGCAACCTTTGCCTATTGGCATTTTTGCAGTGTATTGTATCAACCTTCGGAGCAAATAAATGCATGACTGTGGATGTTTTCTCAACCCTCTATGTGTTTCATTTTGCATCCTCCTGATCTTTCACTGTGCGAATATGTTTATCCGTGCATGATATTGCATTGCATTTCTATGGTTTGTGTTTATTGGCAAAACATATGTTCTTCATTCCTCGGTGCATCACCTCCTTAGCTTAGGTTTATTTATATGCATTTCTCTCTCCCTGTCTCCTTGGTAGTTAGATTAGGTTTTTTGGGTTAACCTCTACGTTTTATTGGTGCATCTGAATAGAGGAATAGGAGCCGGCCTTCATCCGGAGAGCTTTTCCGATTTCGCAAGGTCCCACACTTGGGAAAAGCTCCATGTTGTGCAATCGCACTGAGACTTTCAACCCATCGTGTTGCAGAGTCCCATGGGTGCTGTGATTCGACACCAACATGTTTTTCACTCCGACCATTTTCTACGATGACCGACAAATGTTACCCCCGTCCATAATTGGGTTTTCCTTAACTAGCATTGGTTAGCTTGTTTCACTTTCTAACCACCATTTGGTACCTAATCCACTATTTACCATCGTTAACCTATTCATGTTGTTTTCTCAGTGTCATTCACAGAGAAGCTCCCTACGATCGGTAATGGTTCACATGGTGCTGACCCGAAGACAAGTAAGCACACTCATATTTCACGCCAGTTGTCAACCACTCCCACCTAGTCCTTCACCACCTTCCATTTTATCACCAGCCATGGATCCCATCCAACCTATCACTATCGCTATCGGAGATGAGGAGTTCGCACGACTCCTTGACCAAAACCCCGCCTTGCGGTTTACCTTTCTCACTCATCCACTCGAGTTGCCTCGGGTCGCTTAATATACGACATGCCCGTATCTATCCCCCCAACTCTCACTCCCACTCCTACATTAGCCCCATCTAGCTCTGCATCTTTACTCACATCTACCTTACCCCCAGCTTTTTTCGTAGCTGGGTCTTATACCCAATATGACTATTGCATCTCCACCTCCGTTACACCTACCATATCCACCATACACTCGACAACTATCCAAAACTCAACCTCATCTTCCCCTAATGTCTCGCACATACCCGTAGCTACATTACCACCTCTGGTTTCAGTGACCCCTACCCCTTTTCAGAATGTGGTATTTTCCATTCCACAATCATTAGCCCCCATTGCCACTAGGGTTACCATGACCCTTCCACCTCCATATACATACTATCAACCACCTCCCATTTCCTCCATTATTCACTCGGGTATGTACCCCTATTTCACCGCTTTCTTCCCAATCAACCTACATGAAATCACCATACACTGGAGTGCCATCCCCATTATATGCCCAAAACCAACCCTCTCATGCTACAGGAGGCACCCAATCATCGCAACCTGCCAATGACCTAATCAAATTGATGTTAGACAAGATGCAAACATTAGAGGCATCGGTTTCAACTCCCGTAACAATCTCACCTATGATGAGATTTGCAACGAGCCCATCCACCCATCCATTCCTATCTACCCATACCTTGTGTATTGAGAAATTCCTAAATTCAATTGTTTTAATAACAAAGAAGACCCGTAGCAACATTTGTGGTCGTTCAAACATGGGTGTTATCTGATTACTCACGATGATGCCTTGCTCTTGAGAACCTTTCCCATGTCTCTGACTGGACCTACATTAGATTGGTATAGTGGGTTACCTAGACACTCCATATTCTCATTCAATCAAGTAGCCCAAGCCTTCTTGGATCATTTCTCTATCAATATCATCAAGAAGGTTACCATGACCAACCTATACTCCACGCATCAATATGAGGATGAATCTATCGCATATTTTGTCCACGTTACCAACTCACCTTCTAACTACCATAAATAGAACTCATTGATCTCTTCACACGGGCTTGTGCTAGACATATCTCACCGACCTTGCAGGTCCAAACCTTCCGAACATTCGATGAAGCATTCACTATGGCACGGAAGTTAGAGATTTGTGCCATCGAAGAGAAGAAAATCCAATTACACAATAAGAATTCGACATTCAAGTCGAATGATACCTCTTCTCCTTCTAAACCACAAACTAATTATTCAAAAGCTAAGGGCACCGCTAACGTAGTGGTACTCAAGGCTGGTGGCCCAACTCCTCCATCAAATCGGCTACCCCTCATCTAATCTCTCACCCGTCCAGGACTTTTCAATTCGGAAAAAGAAACAAATATACCCCAATTAAGGAACCTTACTCTTCTGTCTTAGAAAAGCTTATCAAAGCCGGAGCCATCACTCTTCCACCTATAAAACCACACACTAGTTTTGACCCTGCTCGCCCCATGCCCGCATGGTATAAAGAACATGACTTCTGTAACTATCATCGAGTAAAGGGTCATAGTGACGGCAATTGCATCACTTTCAAAAATATTGTCCAAGAAATGCTCGAGAAAGGCAAGTTAACCGTGGATAATCCTAATGCACCTACCAACCAAAACCTACACATCTTCAAGAAACCATTTCCCAACCATGCCCCTTCATTTGATCAAACCGGTGAGACCTCAACTCATGATACCCATACCCGCGAGGTTCACGCTATCTTTAATGACATACCTGTCACCTCCCAATTACCTCACATTCCTTCCATAGAGGAAATCCTAGCCCAAACTCCTCCTTCGCATTAGAACCCACCGCACCTACTCCTCCACCCACAGAGGATCACCTTTCATCTCCTTCATCACCTATGGAGGAGTCTTCCACTAACATCGAGACCATCTCACCCCTGGCTTCTCCACTTAGAGAACCTTTACCCACAGTACCTCCTCCACCCATAGAGGAGAACCTATCCATTCCTCCACTTGTAGAGGAGATTCCATCACCTTCTATACCTACCTTAGACCCAGTTGAGATACCTTTGCCTCTTGGTGAGCATTCTTTATCCGCTACCCAAAATATTGCAGACCTACTTTCGGCTCTCTTACCCATGGAAGCTGAAGCTAGCTGATTTCCCATCTCTAAGACACATTTTACGGGAATTTCCATTAGGTTTTCATCGAATCCACCTACATACATGCCATTCTCATGTCTAGCCGATCCGCTTAGATTATTTGGATAGAGCCCTACACATGGGGACACCTTTTTCCTTCTGTCTTAATGCGGATGAAGAGGTCACTTGCTGATACTTCCACTATCTACCCAAAATTATTTCAACCAATCCAACAAAACACAACCACCTCTATCACAACTCCTTCCATGACACCCGTCATAGCTCAAACCACATCCTTACCCATAGCCCAATCTATATCTAAACCCAAACCCACACCTATGACATCATCCTTGACTAAACCTATTACCACTTTTGGGGTCACCCCAACCACTAGCCTTACTCATCCACCTATCAAACTAGAGTTAGCTACATCCTCCAAAGACAACACCACACCTACTCCAAGACCCAACGAAGCACCAAACCCATAGAACTCATACCTTGGCTATGCCAATCACACCTGCACCTGTCCCATCCATCTTAGGATCTCAGCTTCCCCACATGGTCAAGCAACCTCCACCCATCAATAAACCAAAAGCACAACATCCCATTCCTCCCTCACAAACCTCTAACCTACCCAAATGCCCAACACAACTTACACCAACACCTACAGTATCTTTACCACCCATACCTCCAATACCCTCAGCTATTGCTTCACTACCCACTACACTTTAGTCGCTGTCTCTCACACCCCAAGCATGACCTGCATCATCTACCTTCACATCACCCCCATTATCCCCATGGGTAACATTCCCTCTTCCCCCATATGCTTTTCCTTCTAGACCTCATACACCCATAATGCCTTTACCCAAGAAGGTGCAATCCAAAAAAAAAATTCCATTACCCCACAATAAGGTAGTCAAAACAACCACACACCCTCCTACCCGTTCACCTACTATACCCCTACCTAAACCAACACGACTGACACCCAAAACCACGCCAACACCTAAAACCATAGCTCGATCCACTCCTCCTCTTCCAAAGACCATTCCTTGACAATCAACTACACCTATACCCAAACCCACGTTCACTTCCCATTACGATCCACTAGCGGGGTCCTATGCCAAAATTTTAACCAACCTCCTTAAGACTTCTGTCATCACATTACCGCCACTCAGGCCTTATGACCCCCTCAAACCCAAGCCAAAAGGGTTTGATGATACTAAAATTTACACCTACCATTGTGTACCAGGGCACGATGTGGAAAACTACAAGGCCTTGAAAACCGTCCTTATCCAGTTGTGTCCCCGTAAGCCAACTTTGATGATGATGACCTTCTCGATGAGGATCCTGCTTCACCGACACCCATTCCCACACTGCTCACTCAACAACCACAAACTCCACCCTCATAGCTCCTAGAGCCACCCCCAAGATTTTAAATTAACATGGTTCACATCAGAGAACTTGCCATGCCACCACCCAAATGTCGTTGTGCCCAACTCACCTCACAGGGTTTTTCTCCTCCATTAGGTTTTTGCTCATTGTGTCGTTATACCACTCACCCTACACCTTCTCTGTTTGCCAATTTCCCTCAGATCAACATGATACACATCACTACACGTGCTCATAAGGATAAGGGCAAAAAAAGGCAACTGACCCACCAACCAATCCTATACCCAACATACCATCTACACCCATACCTAAAATCACTATTCATGGCCCCACGTACCCCATTTTTAATGGTGTCACACATCGCTCCATGCTCAAACAATTATACCAATCTCCCCTCGAAATATCCTTATATGACCTCATCCAAACCTTGAATCCCATCGTCAAGCTCTCATGGAGGTTCTTCAATCTATTGAGGTTTTACCCAATGACCCTACACCTGTAGCCTCCATTATCAAACCCCATCATGTAGCCTCTCTCACCAAATTACTACCTTTATCTTCACCCTACCCTATTCACCAAGTGGCCTCCCTAGCTTCTTAGAGGAAGAGATCGCACCAAACCAAAATGATCACTCAAATCGCATACCACATCGATAATTACATGCATAAACATCCGGTCATGTTTCACATTCATTTAATGACGCTTGCCTACAATCATCTCTACACTAGATGCATCACCATCATCCATCCCACATTCACATGGGCCCCCACACTGTTCCAGAATTGTTTTACATTTTGGAAGGGGAATTCCAATATAACTTGTTGCTTGGCATACCTTGGATTCATTTCATGGGTTGTGTTCCTTCCACTTTGCATCATTGTGTAAAGTTTGAACACGAAGGACACACTTATACCATTCCAGATGACCCCTCACCTTTCAAAACATGTAACATGCTTTATTGACCCAATGATGTGCTCATACCTATTAAGCCACTACCTCCACAACCTTTACTTCTTCAACTACACCTCCACTTACCAGTATAGCCACAACTTCTACCGCACATACCTCCTCCATTCCTACCGCTGTCATAAACCTCCACAACCGACCCATCACTTCCTAATCCATTAACTCCACCTCCGCATCGACCTTCAACAAATCATCTATTCCATACCTACACTACATACCACCATCCCTTGAAGGTGTTTTTCAATGCCTCACTTTAGGGAGTACCGCTTATATAGTGTCAACACATTCTTTACTCCACAAGAGTATGGAAGCCTTCACCAACACCCTCGCTTATGATCATCATCGCATAGGAGAACACCTCATTTATGGTCCTCCTCATCTCCGTACTCAGTCTCACTTATGGGGACTTGATACTACCACTTACACACCCAAACCACCACCACAATATAGCCCCTTTTCCGCTGACTTCCAATCACTTACCAATCATCGTTTTCCCACACCTTCCTACATCAATGTGTGTGGAAGGGTTTTTGTTTTAGCTTTTATGAGCAAGGATACCATACCATTATTCCATGTACCACCCAAAAAATAATCCCGCATTGAATTTTCATTAAGGATACTAGCTCTTCTCCACCTTCTTCACCTGCTCCTTCCCGAATCTATCCCTCCTAACTTGTTTGTTTTCATAAACAACATTTCCTTGGGGCCTCTCGACTTATCAACGGGAGGGCGAGGCTTTTTCCACTCTTCCCTTCCTATATCCTGAAATGATCGATGGCAATACACCTTCAATTAACGTTGTTCAATGTCGGATGTTGAATCCATACTCACATACCTTGGTGCGAGAATTAGGCTCATATATTCATTTATCGTTACCTTCGAGACACAAACCATATTGAATTAATCAACTATCGAGATCAACATTCATACTCGGGACGACCCGCACATCCTAAAGATCAGACAATCTTTAGACATTGTTGTCAGAAGCCATCACTTCTTTTCTCAAGGACCATAATCACACTTTCTCTTGTTCTTACGCAGACATGCCTAATATTGACCCCACCATAGTGGTCCACTCATCACTATTCCCGATGCCAAACCCATCAAAAAAATGTTGAGGAAAATGCACCCTCGCATTGCCCTTCTCGACAAAGAAGAACTTCAGTGCCTTCTTCCCAATTCCTTCATCTTACCCATTGATTATCCTCTTTGGATTTCTAACATTGTCCCTGTCACTAAAGTGAGGGGGACTCTACATTTACACGGACTTCCGTGACCTCAACCTAGCATGCGCAAAAGATGACTTTCCCTTACCCTAGTATTGACCAACTGGTTGACCTTACTACTTGCTCACGAGATGTTCTCACTCATGGATGGCTTCTCGGGTTATAACCAAATTTTGCTTTCCCCAAAGGATCAACACAAGACCTCGTTCATCACCCCTTGGGGAATTTCTCTCGCTATTGAGTCATGCCTGTTGGCCTTAAAATGCAAAAGCCACATATCAATAGGCTATGAATTACATCTTCCATAACATCATGCATCGTATATTGGAAGATTAAGTGGATGATCTTCTGGACAAATCTAAATGCCACTTTGAGCACCTAATCGTCCTCAAAACCATCTTTGATCGTCTCATTAAATATTACGTCTCGAATTCAGCCTAAAAGTGCGTCTTCACAGTTCTCTCGGAAAGCTCTGGGATTTATCATTTCCTTATGTGGTATAGAAGTTGACCCTGCTAAAGTCAAGGCCATTCTCGGAATGCCTCCACCTACTAACCTTTGATAACTCTGTAGCCTACAAGGAAAGTTGTGGTCTATTCGCCATTTCATTTCACAATTATCGGATCGATTAAACCATTTCATCATTTTCTCAAGAAGGATGTCTCCTTTAAATGGGATGATGACTGCCACAAGGCTTTTGAGGCCCTACAACAATACCTTTTCCAACCACCTGTACTCATCCCACCTAAAGACGATCAACCTTTTTACCTATACATATCAGCTACCGATCATTCCTTGGGAGCCATGCTCGCTCATCGCGATGAAAAACACAGGGAGCAGGTGGTTTATTACATAAGTTGTACTCATTTGGACTATGAAACCCGATACAACTATCCCTCAAAAACATTACTTAGCCTTAGTTTTTGATGCCACCAAACTTCGTCATTACCTACTCAACCACAAAACCTATGTTGTGACCAACACCAACCCCTTACACTTCATGTACGCCAAACCTTATCAAAATCAGCGTGCCGCATGATGGATTATGCTTTTAGCTGATCTTGACCTCGAATTCATTCATCAAAATTCCATTAAGGGCAAAGCTATCACCACCAATTGGCCGATGCACCACTATTTCTAGGGATTAACCCTCTAATTTTGACTTTCCAGATGAGTCAATTTCTACCCTCTCCCTAGATGAACCCCCTTACCAAATGACACTCTTCTTCGATGGTTCCAAGTGTCAGTGTGGGGGCGGGGCTGGTATTATCCTCATTCCTCTTGATGGTGAACCCATGCCTTTGTCATTCAAATTAGATTTTGAATGTACCAACAATATTGCCGAATATGAAGCACTCGTACTAGGTTTCTAAGCCGCCTACACCTTGATGTCAAATCAATAAACATATTTGGTAATTCTCAATTGGTCATAAACCAAGTCAATGGTATGTACCAATGTCGTAATGAGATACTTCAAAAGTATAAACATCATGTAGACATACTTTTGACCACCTTTAACCGTTACACCCTTCAAACCATCCCACGTTCAACCAATAAATTTACAAATACCATGGCCTGCTTAGCTTCCCAAATACCCGCTTCACCCACCGATTCTAAAATCTTTGTCACCGTTAACGCCTCCAATCACCTTCTTATCTACCTCACGATGTTTATTTTGTCGAAACCACTACCCCTGACCTTAGTGACCTTTGGTATAAATAATACTTCGACTACCTTTCTGTCTCCATCTTACCTCCTGATCTCACCCCTAACGGACAATGCGCCTTCCTAAAAAAGGTATCTCGTTATGTCATTCTGGGGGGCCTCCTTTATAAGCTTGACTTTGATGGTATTCTCTTACGATGCCTCACAAGTTTTGAAATTCCTTATACCATTAAGAAAGTTCATGACGACATATGTGGAGGACACTTGAGTGGCCTTGTTGTTGCTTAAGCGTATTCTTCACCTAGGATATTACTTGTGACCCTTAACCATGATTATTGTGAATACATCAAACCTTGTGTAAAATGCATACAACATTCCAATCTTCATCATACACCCAGCTTATGCCTTATAGGTCACTCAAGACCTTTGGCCCTTCTCTCAATGGGGTTTGGATCTTGTCAAAGAAATAAATCCCCATTCTTCCTAACACCATCAATGAATCATCACTACTACCAAATACTATACAAAATGGGTGGAAGCCATCCCACTCATCTCCATAAAAGCTGAGAAAATATGTGAGTTCATTAACCACCACATCATTTGTCACTTTGGTGTTCCACATCACCTCATCACTGACAATGGAACACAATTCAAAAGAAAACATTGTAAAACTTTGCAATGCCTTCGGCATTCAGCTTAGTTTCTCATCACCTTACTACCCACAAACCAACAACCAAGTTGAATCCACTAACAAAACCCACAACAAAAATTCTTATGAAAGTGGTTGAAAATACTAGGAAGGATTGGCATATGCACATTCCTTTTTCCCTGTGGGCATACCGCACTAGTATTCGCACTTCCACTTGCCGCACCACCTCGTTTTCTCTAGTTTATGGTATGAGGCGGTCCTACCTCTCAAAGTCCATATTCCCTCACTCCGCATTTCTCTTTATAACATGCTTAATGATGATGACTTTCGTTAGGACCGTTTAACACATACTAGAGTTATTAGATGAAGGTCGTCTTAACACTCTGGATCACCTTTAAGTTTACCAAAAATAGATCAAATGTGCCTATGACAAACGTGTTCATAAACGAACCTTCCAAGTCGGTGATCTTGTCCTCGAAATAAAATAAACATGTGACCAAAGCATAAAAAAGTAAATGTGGAAAATTTGCTCCTAATTGGCTTGGACCATACATCGTGACTCATACCTATGGATCAAGTGCTTATCGTTTATCTTCACTTGATGGTAAACCTGAACCTGAGCCCCTTAACGCCTTGCATCTTCGACCATTTTATTGTTGATTTGTAGCCCTACCTCACTTTTGTATATTTCCACACTCGTCATCCTGAGCACTATTTCACTCCATACACCTCACCAACGATTAAACAAGAATCATGTGAGTACCCTCACACTTGTTATCTTCTCTTGAATATGTGTACCACGACGCTGCACATAACATGATTCTCATGGATACTTTTCATCTACCTTTAGATGAGATCCCATGGTCATTTCACCTTGCCTTTTGAACAAGAGTCTTATTCTCCACCTTGGTCTTGTCCATGACTTCAAAGACCTCACATGGGACCAAACTCCTTGAGTCAAACTTCTACTAAAAAGATGATGACTCCCTCAAAAGGACATCTTCCTCTCGAAAATTTATGCTATAAATAGACTTCTCCCTAGAAGGACAACTATGTAAAGCTCTTCAAAGAAAAAAATGAGAGCAACCAAAGCTTCCCACATCGATCAGCTTCACGAAGACCTCAAGGAGTTCAATTTTATTCATCCCATATAGAATTCCCGCATCGATTAGTCTATCTCAACTATAAGTCAAAACACTCAACCTTTTTGTCATGGACTTGCCCATTGTGAGCTAGGTTCTCTTGCTCGAAATGCATGCTACCTATACCATATGCAAAATTACCTACTTTTCACCCTTCAAACCATGCCCACTCTCATTTCCTACTTCCTCAAGGGACTTCTTGGAACTTAGACCTTTGGTGATCATGTGACTACTTTTCACCATAGAACAGTTAATCATGCAATGTCTTTAGGGTCTTACGTTCATCACCTCTACCAAGGTCTGATCTACTCAGTATGATCCTACCCAATCAGGTGGCTTTATTGCCCCATCTTATCTTCTGAACCGTCTTTGTTTACGTTTTGATTACCTTATACGGACTTGGTCCTCGACGCTTACTTTTGGGGTAATCTCCTTCTTTTGTCACAATCGCCCTCACCTTCATCATTTTACCTATAATCTACCCACACCTAACAAACCTAAACCCACAACATGCCCAAAACCTACCAACTCATTTTCATACCCCCTCACATTCTTCCCTAGCTCATGGGAGAACTACATCGGCCTGAGGTCCCTTTTCGCTGGGACTATGTAGGCAACACTCTGAGGGCATGGGGCCCTTGGAGGTTAGCTCGCCATCCTCTACCCTAAAAAATTCATCTTCCATGTACCTCACATTACATCACACCTAACTTCGTCTCCCTTTTATACCCAAAATTGGAAATTAAACCACATACATAACAAGTTGTTTCATATTTTAAACATTATCACAACATACATTTATTACGCCTACCATTTCTCTATCATCACTATGCATAGATTATACCACATCTCACATAGGACCCATATTATCATTCATTGCATGAAATACTGACTCATAACTTTACTTACTTTAAACTCAACCATGCCTATAACTCCTGACTCGATCCATGCCTAAATCGACTCAATCGATCCATGCTTATACCAACCCGACTCCATTATGCCTAACTCACCTAATTTCCCCATACATATAAAAATTATAAATCTACTAATCCCATGTATCTCATCAACACATCAACAAATACAAATATACCATGTATCTCATCATATAAATAAATCAATGTGTATCTCCAATATACATGGCTATCTCATCATGTCCATCATCTCAAAATCATCGACACGCAGGCCAATATACAATACATGAATGTCATCGGCATACAAAGCAAGATTATCATATCTACAATAAAATAATGAACCAATACAAAATCTCTTCAAAGACGTAGGCGGTATATGCTCGAAATATACATAATCACTCATACATTCTCACTATCTCTCGGCACACAAAGTAGGTATAAATCACAAAATAAACTATCATACATCAAGAATCGGTACCATATCAAGCATCTCGGTGGATGTCCTCCATCTTGGAGTCAAATGTATGCTCATACTCCCGCATCCTTGTTGGTGCCTTCTGATCGAGTGCCTTGAGCTCACTAACTCGATGTTCTCTCCACACCGTGAGTGCGGGATCTTGTCCTCTCACTTTGAACACCTACCGTGCCATGTACTCGGCATAGGATATGAAGTCTATCCCGACCACCATTAGCTGGTCCTCGATAGTACTGCCTCACCTAGGCCATCTCATAACCTGGATATAGGCACGGTTTGTTGTGGTCCTATAGGTCTTGGCCTCGTACTCGCCTCTGCAGACCCCGCCCCACGCCTACTTGTGAACTGGGACCTGCTCTCGGTTCTTGTAGTGGTGTGCCCCGCCTCGTGCCTATATCTCGGGCTTGTAATACCCCAATTTGTGCTCGTTGTGGCCAAATGGCCCTGTAAACCTGCCACCTGAGCCTGTAAGGCTGCCACATGACCATCCCCTCCTCTCCATCTCCATCTCCTCCACTAGCCATTTGGGCCTGCAGACGGGCCACTTGTATGTGTAGCTTTACTACCTCCACCTCCGAGACCTCTAGCTATGTCTATAGTATACCCAACTGGGTAATGAGCATAGCTACTTTCCCCTGTAGGGTGTCTCTCTACACTATAATGGTAGCTAGATTCGCCTCGCTTCCGATGCAGGTGGTATGGCTCAGAATCGAGCCACCCACCACTACCTCGTACCTATCTCTGTTTGTGCATCCGACGTCATCTATCTGTTGATCCACTGCTACTCCTCCTACCCTATGGGCACTGTAGGCTATGGTAGAGGTAAGGGCCTCTCCACATCATCTCTCCGATATTGTGGGAAGGGCAGAGGTATGTCTGTACTAGCCCAAACTACCGTCAGACTCTATCTACCTGGGATCATCTTGTCCTCCCCAAAGATGACGACCACCTTATCCATCTCTCTAGCTGGAGCTCAGCTAGCTCCTCATGCATATTCCTATATGAGGGGAATCCCACATATGGCCTCCATATAATGTCCACCTGCACAACCCCTCGAGTAATTGTTGTAAATGGGCCACAACATGTGTCACCTCTTAGATCTTCACTCTCCTATTACCGCACCCTTCTCCTATACCCCACCTAAACAAATAATGCTGGGAATGTATCTCGCTGGGGCATCCCTATAGGACGCACACAAACTATGTGCTCGTACACCCAACAATGTAGTATAAATGTACAACACAGGCTAAACTTGCGCAACCGCCCATATGCCCACAACTCCTTGTATAGCTGCACCAAGAATGCTGGTGCCTAGGAAAAGTGGGTCTCATCCACCATCATGTCGTGGAGTACCCCCATCAGTGATTGGGGAAAACATCCACCCTCTCAGTATCCTGCAAAGGTGTGAAGTAGGACACTACCTCCATCAACAAAACCACTAGCCTCATCTCCTCCGAGACGGGCTAGGTACATCTCTCCATAGCTCAAAATGGCGCTATGGAATCTCAGATCAGCCATCCCCTCTCCAAAAACAGACACAATCAGCTCCTTTGAGGCCTTAGAGGAGATAGAATAAACCTAGGCACCCAATATGGGTAACCGAAGAATTTGAAACATGTCCTCCAGGGTGATAGTCATCTCACCCATCGGTAGGTGGAATGTGTTGGTCACAGAGTCCCATCTATCATGAGTGTGACCATCGAATTGGGATGCTCGGACTACATGTCTATAGTGACAAACCCCACTCAATCCCATTTCCTTCACATGTTGCAGCTCCTCCGGTCACTATGCCACACACACACTTCACTAGTAGAGGCGGAACCCTATCCCACATATGTAATTGTGCTCTCCCCTACATCCAATACAAACAAAACATTAATTTACATGTATCATCCATATTCCACCACTATCATTTCCCTATACCTTATTTTCACCCTACCCATCTCAACTACCTAGCCCACACCACTTTTGAATCCTTGTGCCTAATAATCCGACCGGTATCGGTTCATCATAACCGACCCCAATCACCCTTTAACCGCAACATTGTCAACTTTTTTGGTGACTGATGCCGGTTCACCCTTACCAACCCCAATTACCCCTTTAACTCGCATCGGTCACCGCTTTTGGTGACCGATACCAATTCCACCTAACCGATGCTAGCCAACCTTGTCCGACGCAGGTCACTGCACGTGGAAAATCCTGTGATTTCCCAAAACCCCTTTTCTAAATAACCTCCCCTACCCCTTTTACCTACCTACAATGACCTAAACTACCGTTGGACCTCCACCGTCCACCCCCATCCCATTTATTACCCTCCCCATTCCTCCTTTTACCAAATATTTTCCCCTATTCCCAAATTTAATTTGTGCCCACCCACCAAACCAAACAACAAACAAAGCCCTAAACCAACACTAAAATAATCCTATAATCTATCAAATCAACAACGTAGAGTAGGGCACTTACCTCGTTGCGTTGCCTGCTGTCTCGGGCACGTCTGCCGCTATACCGGTGTCCCATCCGATCCCTCTCTAGCATCTACCATCACCGAATAGCTACCCGTAACCTCCACCCAATCGAATCCCTCGCAATGATCCTGTGGACCCGCTGCTCACCAACTAATCACTCGTCAATCACACTCGCACGATCATTGTTTTGTTTTGTTTGACACTTTTCTCTTTTTCTCTCTTTTTTGTCATTTTCTCACTTTGAACAATAACAAATAAATAACAAAAACGTAGATTTTTTATTTTTATAACAAACTTGACCTAACCGACGTCGGTTACCCTTGACCGGCGATGGTCGCGTGCCTACCTAACCGTCATCCATCGGTTTATCTATACCAACGCCGGTTCTCCTTAACCAGCATTGGTCACCCTCACTTGCACATTGCCCTCAATGTTTTACCCCTTTACCATACCCATTTACCTCACCTTTCCCGACCTCATCATTTACTCCATCCCTTTGTCCTCATTTGGGAGCTCATTATTTAACCCCTACCTTGCCCTTTACCCATCCCGTGACCTATATATTTGGCACTCTGGACCATCGCTAGTGACCTTTGACCTCATGTGTTCACTATACCTTGCAGCACTATTACCTGTGTTGTTGACCTAATGACCTTACCTAGCCTATTACCATGACCGTTTATCCTAACCCTACCTTTGGTGTACCGGAACATACCTAAACATTCATGCGCCTAACCTACGTCGTGTTTCTGACCATATCCTATACCTTGGATATCAGAATCACTTCAACCTTGTTTGGATAAACCTATCGACCTTAGACAATGTAGAGTTTTCCTGCTCTTCAACCTGGTAGCATGCTGCAGTTTATACGTGTGCATGTGTTTGATTGTTGCTACCTTTGACCCAGACCCATTACCTAGCTTACCCAAGTAGACCTTGCTCCCTTTTTCCCCTGTTATCCACCTTTCTTTTCCTCACATTCACCTTTTTATCAAACCACTCACCAATTCTGCCTTCAGCCTCATTAGTTCTCAGTTTGAGGGGGATCACCTTCACCCACACATGGGGCAACCACATCATATTTTTGTTAGTGTTGCTTACCAATACAAGCTACGCAACAAAAAGGGGCAAAATGTAGACACTAAAATTAGGTCACACTCCCCTTTGGTCCCTCGACAAATAAGTACCTTTCATCACATTCACCTAGCCATGGCCCTTTGACCTCACTAATATTAATTTAATTCATTATCCTCAAAATATTTATTATTTAAAGATCTTAATTTAAATAATATCCACACATACACTTCACATAGACACCTCATCAAGCTAACTCAACCTAAAACCTATTCTTAGTAAGTTGCCATAACCAACTGAGACTTACCCAAACCCTAAAAATCAATGCCTACATTCCATCTAACCACATTCCCGCATGCTTACAAGAAGCTCGCAGTCTTATCCACTGGTTAACAACACGAGATTTGAGGAAATCAATAGGATCTCCCTAGTTTAGTAAACCTAGGAAATCCCACCTTGACCGACAACAGTTACCCATAACTGTCACACGGTTAAGCTAGAACCATTGTCGGTTACCCTTTTAACCCCAAAACAATCTTATTCTCAAGGTTGGCAGGAGGTTGGGAAAATATTGGAAAAGTTGGTGAACATCAGACATTCCAAAGAGATATCACATCTTTTGAGAGCACATTCCAGTGAGAACACGCATGCAAGGAAGGAGATCAAGAATATTTTCTTGCACGGTCATCCCAACAATGATTTGATCTAACTAAGCAAAGATGAATGTACATGCAGCCCATGCGAAGCTTTCCTTTAGTTGGCAATCACCTGTAGCCTTCAAAACCTCTCATTAACACCTCCAGCCCTCACTCACAAGCATCCAGGACCAGAATCCAAGTAAGTAAATGTTATACTTCTCTGGTTTATTCCATTTCATCATTATATTATCATCTTTTGTTTACCTAGCCACCCATTGACCTCCTTCAACATTCACCCTCCATATACCCATTAAAACCTCGCCAAATCCCACCTAAATCACCCAATACCTCATCCCGACCAACCAAAGTCTTTTGTGCAATCACAAAGGAGACCTAAATCTCATTCTGTGGCATTCCCAGAACTCCACAGTAACTGGCACCGGTTACACCTAACCACCGTTGGTCACCCTTAACTGACATCGGTCTCTGTATTTTCCCATACAACCCAGAATAGTGACCTACCCACCTAATTCCCTCTCACCCTCATTCACCTGTGATCTACCTGAGACCTTTGTTAGACCTGCAGAGACCCAGAACCAGTTATTTGACCTTCGGATCCTATTCTAACCTAGCCTGTTAGATTAGATCTATTTCTTATTGTGTTTTAAGTGAGATACCTAAATCATTTCAAATTACAATAGGATTTGCCTTATTTACCGCATTAAATTGTTTAAAATAGTGGACTGATAACCATCTAGGAAGTATCACACTTCTTGTATCTAGCATGCTAGTAGGCGAGTTCACTTTGCATATATATTGTTTAAATTTCTCTGGTGGTCTTGCTTTGCATTACAGGTAGTTCCTCCTAGCCAAAAGGAAGCTCTCATAATTAGCCTTGGATTGAGAATTCATACGCGCGCAACAACCCATTAACCCTAGTCGTCGATTGTAACCCCGGAGCCGTCACCATCGACCCACCTAGGTTTGATTAACTTTACATATATTTAAATCAAGTATGCATTTTCCATCTTATATAGATCATCTCGCTTTCTATTTTATTTTAGATCTAGCTAATCCAATTTATCAATATCTTATATTATCTTATCTTTATCAAAATGAGGGTTGACATCTATCCTAGGAATTTTTCACTTCTAGGACTAACTTTGTCAAGAAATCCTCCTATCTATATATTAATCAATTTTTCGTTTTAATATAACTTGATTTGTAGGTCATCTAGCTCGTTGCGGAGAAGGATCCATTATTTTGCGCCCATACATTGTCATCCCATCAAGTTTCTAGCTTTCTTGTTGCATTTTCACTAATCAGAAACATGTAGTGAGGAAAATTGTACAACAATGGGACTCATTTGATGAACTGGTGCTCTCCAACACCAACTTCCTACCTATGACAGAATCCCGAGTATCCCGCAAAATCCTCCAAGGTGATGGTCCACTTTCCTGAACTCCGTGAAACCGTAAGGTGTTCCGATCCATATCCTAGTAATTTAAGAATTCATAGATAATATGACTTGTTGGGGAAATTGGTCGTGTCTATGCCAATCTCCATATCCCGCATCACTTTAATAGGCCTCTCTCGTCTGGGTGTCGATAAATGTAGTACTTTAGGTAACTACTCTTACTCTTGAGCTCTACTCCATCTAACATTAGCCCCTTCACCCAAAAAAAAAAGCATATCGAGTTTGGTAAACATATGATTGGCTCCCAAAAATAATAGAAACAATCATAAAAAAACTTTTTTCTTACTTAGCTCCTAAGTTTCAAAATTCGTAATGGTTATGAAACCGATGCTCTTAACAGAGTGGCAATTGCACAACTATCACTTTGCATAGAGCGGAAATTTTGTAATCACCGTGAGGATTCTACAAATTTCACGGTTGTTACACAACCAACACTTTGTGAAGAGAGGCGCTTGCAACCACCGTGACGGTTGTGTCAAACAAAAATAGGGCCATGCCTTAAAAAATAAACATGTAAAAAAACCGTAAATTGCCAAAAACATTCCAAAAATTGTAAACTATACAGGGGCACCCCATACAAATATTTTTACAATAAATTTAATAAAAATCTCCTTTCCTATAGCTAGTTTCAAATAAAAATGACAAATTGGGGCAAAAATGAATAATTGTTTATAACTTACATGTTCCTAACCCTCTACTTCTATTGTTGGGTTTTCCATCATCACAACCAAATTCTCTTCAATTTGATTGTACTTGTAAATGAAACAGTACAAGAAATCTAGAGCTCCAAATTTAGCGAAGTGGATATACACAAATGATTTCAAAATAATAAATAGTTACATATATATATATATATATATATATATATATATATATATATATATATATATATATATAAACTCATATTTGGTTTTATAATGTTTCTTTGAGTGAGTGTATGTATGGTTGGCTCATGTGGAGCATGCATATTTCTAATCCTTGTTGATATGGTAAGTAATCTTGTCTTTTCATTTCGAAATGTTTGGCTAATTTTGTCTTATAGGTGCACTTGATTCCCGTTTTATTTTGCAGTGTGAGAATGCTCGACTAGCATAATTTTAACACATGGTCAAGTGAGGTAAAATTTCTAATTCTCCCACTTGGGAGTGCCATACTCATAAATCATGTTTTACGCCCATTCATGGCTAAAATGATCCTATGAGGGGGAAATATGTACACACCCAAAAATTACACTCTGACAACATTTAAGGACACTATAAGTCTTTGATGATGAAAGAATTATTTTCCAAAATGATGATGAGATACAAATCCTCTTCCTTTTATTTTAGCATGCTTGTTATGACTGTTTGTTAGTGATTTCAAGTTTAGAAGTTTATTATGTGGTTGCAAAGCCATATTTCACCCCCTTTGTGCTTTTTGTGGCTTTAGTCATGTAACCTCCATAGCATTTATGTAACCACCAGGTCATTGGTTACATAATCACTGCAATATTTGCATAACCATTGGTTTATCAAGACCGGTGATTTTGTCACCAAGTCCCATGAGATAAAAATGTGTGTTTTACAATGAGTGTCTTCAGTTCGGAAGTGATATTCTCAATCATTTCTTGACCATTTCACTTAATTTTGAGCTTGTTGGAATTGTATTGATTTTTTATTCCTAGTTAAATATGTTTAGAAGATTTACTGCCTCTTAGGTGGATGTGTTGTCACTTCTTATTGGACATGTTTTGTAGACTCTTTATTTCTAAGTTTTTTTATAAAATCCCAAATTTCATTTGAATGTTGGGTTATAGTTTTCATATTTGATTTGTAAATTTATTTTGCCAAAATATTGCTAGGAATCACATAAACAATCTATTCATTGATTTATTCTTTCCTACATTGCATTTTCAACCAATTTCTTGCGACCAACCAACTACAACCATTTTCTTGATTTTCTTGCTTCTAGCCAACACTTTGTACACCTTGGATCAATTTGAAATCATCTTTTGAAGAGTAAAAAAATATAAGCACACACAAACACAACAACACACATAGAATGTTATCTCATATCAATAGTTAGAGTTCGGGATGTTTCAAATTCTTTTAAACTTTTATTTAATTGTAGTCGTTAAAGTAGAAGTACTTTGTTTTAAAATGATAGAATTAAATCTTTATTCATTTCTAGTATTGTCTGTACACGAGACATATTTTTTTGTTGATATCTTCTTCCTTACTTATCCTGTGGATATGCAAGGAAAGAAGTTGGAGGAAGATTATGAAGGTGCAACAATAGATTAACACTTGAAATTATTAATATCTTATGTATTTACCATATATCATTCGGGGATACAATACAAATATATAGGAATGTCATTCCTATTATCTCTCCACCGTTTTCTTATCCCAAAATCCTATACTTCAACAAACCACTAAATACGATATATTGTTACAAAAATAAACAATATATATTAACAATATAAATTCTAACCTAATATTTAATATTATATATAACAATATTAAATATTAACTAATAAACTACTTATTTACCTTTCAGTAAATATCCCATTATAATGTAAACATTATATTTCCTAATATCCCCCTTAATGTTTACATGGTAGTAAAAGAATTTTCACACTTCCTCTGTAGCTTGTCACCTCTGTGTGCTCATGATCTTGGCACACACTCGAACTAAAGGTAGAAGAAGGAACACATCAAATTATTATCGACCATGCACTGTCGGGAACACATTTGACCGATGAGGATGGGAACACACTTAGGAATCATCTACTTATCAACCAGTCACTCTAGGGAACACATATGACCTAACAGTGTGGGAACTCAAGCAGGAACACATCTAAACAACCTTCAATGGTTTTCCGGAGGCTAACCACAAACCTAGGTCTGAACATGAACACATTTGACTGTTCTACCTCATCAAGACTCATGATACAACATTTCTTGTGCTATTTTTCTCTTCACTATGTTTTTTACACAGGGGAAATAGGAATAGCCACATACAAGTGAACAAGAATGAACCACATATGTTCTTATTTTTCACACCATGCTGAAAATCACACCAAACTGAAATCCAAACACAACTAAATCTGGAACACTGCAAAACTCAAAAACAAGTACTCACACTACACACACGTGCCACCAAAGTAGTGAAGCGGTCTCATCGTTAGCGGTGATCGACGAGGTCATGGTTATCCTCCGGACTTCGATGCCTCTATCCTCCAATAACATGCTCCTAACTCAACCTAATTTGGATACGAAGCTCAAATATTTGCTAATAATTCGACAACTAGAGCTCCGTTTTATAAAAAATGGGTTGGAAAGGTACTTTCAATATCTCTGCAATGCTACCAACAAAATTTGATTTCACCACCTAACTTAACCTAAAAGTTGTTCATCACTAATTTTTACTTGAATTTGGAGATGTTCTTCATGCCAATGAAATGAAATCATCGAATAACTAGATTTAACGATTAAGTGGTGTTGTTGGCAACATCGTGGAAGTGAAGGACTCAACAATTGTGTTGTCAAATATGTTTATTTAATGGATCTGACAACATAAACATTACAAATATGTCAAGAATATAGGCAGAGCTTAACCATCCATCAACCAACCTGATAAATCCATGGTGACATGCAGATGTGGATGTGTATATAGATGCTTTGAGAATAACAAATACCAACACAGACTTCGTACACAAATTTGTAGAAGCCAATTTTGACTGCAAGGATTGTACTACAATTGCATTGAGATGATAAATTATCCATCGGGAGGAGTGGTACGCTATTCAATTGCATATGGAGAGAGGGTAACAAAAACAATATCATAATGCTTCCACAGAAAAACTTGAATGCCAATTTCTTTTCCACCTTACTTGCATATAGATCTGGCCCTTGTCAAAATGGTAATCTGCATGCATAGGAAGTATAGACTGGTATTTTCTCTTATTCCTCCTCTTGATATGAAAATAATAATCCTCAATGAATCACGTAGGCACTTGATGAAGCCAATGAATGTATGATTGTTTCACAATTCTGATCAGACATAAATGGACAGATAAAATGCTACGGTAGGGGAGTTAATGCCTACAACTACTCTCTACAAATTCCTAAAGCTTTGAAGATTAGAAATAGAATTCATTAGTTAGGGCAACCATAGCAAACAACATATCTTCCCCCTTATCAATTCTCAAAATCCCATCTCGCTCTGATGCCAAATGAAGGTGCGGGAACAAATTAACACTGGAAATTATTAATATCTTCTCTATTCACCATATATCATTCGGGATACAATACAAATATATAGGAATGTCATTCCTATTATCTCTCCACTTTGTTTTCTTATACCTAAATCCTATACTTCAACAAACCACTAAATACGATATATTGTTACAACAATAAACAATATATCTTAACAATATAAATTCTAACCTAATATTTAATATTGTATATAACAATATTAAATATTAACTAATAAACTACTTATTTACCTTTTGGTAAATATCCCATTATAATGTAAACATTATATTTCCTAACAGATTATGTGTCTCTAATATTAATCATTTCTTCATTTTTTATTCTTTGTACAATTTATTTCCAATATTCCCAAGAAAACTTCGGTGAAAGTAGAAATTGTGTGTGAGAATATATTTTTTCCTTTCTAGTAGATTTCAGAAGTGAATTTAGTTAGAAGAAATTTCATTGCTAGAATAATAACTTTTAGAATATGTCTTCTATTTAGAGTAGGTTTTATTTTATTGTCCTGTAATTGAGGAATAACTACATCTTGCTATTACGTGTTTTATTTTATTTTATTAGAAGTAGCATTTTATTTTAATTTGTTTCATGTGTCTATAGATGTATATTTTATTTTATTTTAACTAATCTCAAACAATACAAAGTCAATAATTGTTTAATAGTTTCTTTCAATTCATTTCTTTCTCAGACAAATAGAGTAGATGTTTTATCTTATTTTATTTAATTAATCATGAATTAATTAAGTTAATTAAAAGATACAAATGTTCAATTTCTTTTTATATTTAAACTAAGTTTATTTCCATTGTTTATTTAAAACTAAAAATCAACGTAGTTTAGAAATCAAATTAAAGAAAAAAATAAAACCACGGGGAATTCTTGCTACTTGTTCATAGCCTCTATTTCCCCTTTTACCAACTCAGCTATTAGGAATTAATGCTACCATGTATTATCCCTTGATTATCCTTTAATTCCATATCAACTTCCTTTCGATATTACACACTTTGGCTATTGCGACATGACCTTAGGAATTTGAGTACATTGGGAATCACGTGTCATTTTTCCGGTGTACAAGGAGCAAATTTTATTTTTGAGTTTGTGTTATTGAATGTGACACCCACCAAAATTTTTATATGTCATCTTCCTAGTTTCTTTTACGAGAGGTTTATTTGACAATTGAGGTTTCATCTTGTGTGGCACTTATTGGAAGTATTTCCTCCCTTTTTCCCCTTTTAATCGGTTGTGATAAGCCATGTAAAGAGACATTTTTAGAGTATTCCCCTCATAACAAAATAGCTTCTATAGTGCTTTATACATCCTTATCCATTTTTTCTTTCTTCCTCTTTTCCTTTTTGGATTTTTTGGTTTCTATTTTTCTCCATTTTTCTTCTTTGTTATTATATTATTTTTATTTCTTCTTGTTCTCTTCTTGTCTCCTATTTTATTCTTCATATTTCTTCCTCTCTTATTATTTCTTCTTCTCTTCTTCTCTCTTGTTTTCTCTTTTTTTGATCAGGCCTCTTCTTCTTTTCTCACCTTCTCTCTTTCCTCTCGCTTTGGCCATTAATTTTTCTTATTTTATTTGCTTCTCCTCTTCTTTCCTCTTATCTTATTCCTACCAACTCTTATTTTCTTCTATGGCCTTCTGATCATTGTCTTGTGCAATTTATATATTTTATTTCTCAACCTCATGCTCTTTATATTTTTATCTCCCATCCGATGTTTGTACGTTTAATCAAAATTTATTTTCTACTCTACGTTTGTGGCTTCTAAATCATACAATTGCACTTCTATTTATTCCTACACAATGTGTTCTACCTCTACTTTTATTGTTATATCTTGTTGAGTCCTTTCTCTCTTTAATACTATTTTTCTTCACCTTCTCGATTGTGTGGTTGCTTCCAGGATGTTCTAGAATCATTTGTGTACTAGATATTGTAGCCAAACCATATTCTTGCATCAGTTTTGTAGTTGTTTCATCCCTTGTTCCCATTTTTATGGGAGTACTTAAGTCTTGAGGGGATGAAGGAATAGAAGGTGTACCAAATAATTTTGAATTACATATTTGGGGACTACATGCTTGATTCTTCTATGTGCTTTTTCTTCTACCTCTTATGTACTATTTACTCTATCTCATACTTAGACTTAGTTTTTGTTTGGTATGCATCATATTATTAATGTATTTTATCCTATGTGCATGAGGATCTTCTCCATATTTACTCCATAACTTAATAGCGATGTTTATTCTATCACTAATAATCACACTACTATGAAAGGGCTTGTTTCGTTCCTCCTCTTCTTGAATAGAGATACTAGGATTTATTATTCATACATTGCAGCCTATAGTCTTGCATCCCTAATACATTTGTTTATGTTTCAGCCCAATTATTATTTTGTGAAATATTTTCATCCAATGGTAATCATGAGATATTTGGGAAACAAATGTATTTCAAATCTATTTTTATCAACCGTTCTTGGCAGCCTGCTCCATTGCTATTTTTTCTAAGTGTACTATTCCCATTCTTTTGAGAGATACATATTAAAGCGTATTTTTTGAGTTCTATTTCATACAATATTTATTTTTAAATATTCATTTGATCAAAATCCAACCTGCAAACAATCTTCGTAACCTCGAATCTATTTTGATTCATGGGGAGGATATGTGCATTTTCACATTGTCCTTTTTCTTTCCTTTTTTTACCTAATCAATTGTGTAGATTATTGTATTGGGGATCACACTCTAGTGCGTGGTTTTACAACTACTTTTCCATGCAATCCTCCCATAATCAATTCATTTGGCCTTTCGTATACAATGTTTGAACACGAGTTTGGCTCAAGCCATGTTTCTTTCTCCTTCATCTTCCTTATGTCCAAGGTGAAAAGTAATGGGAGTGGCTTTGGTTTCTTGGTGTGCACACATTCAAATAATTATATGATTGCATCATGTATCAAAGTGATCTTTACATATGGATCTCTCGTATGCGTAGACTTCTATAGTATCCAAGATTTATGCAAAATGTTTATCTCGATCCACCCGAACCAATTTCCCATCTTCTCGCATGTCTTAAAAAGTTGTATATGGATTTGCTTTGGGATGAATTACACAAACTTATCGTTAGGGTAGTATGCACCTTCAACTTCAATGATTCCCTAGAGGGTGAGTCAGTATGTAAAGAAGAGAAATATTATCAACCATTGATACATAAATATTGTTCTTCCAATGTATTTTATCTTCTTCACCTTTTTTATGAATAAGACTTTAGGTACATGTTTATTAAATTGAAATTAAAATTCATCAATACTAGAGGTCCCAAATAATTATGGAGTCTATTTTTCCTTTACCTAAACCATTCTCATTATTCATACACCATGCTCTCTTCACATCTAATGATTTAATACCACATCCAAATCTATAATGATTGATGATTCTATCTCCCATAGGATATGGATTTCTCCACTTGTCTAATAATAATCTTGATCATGTTGTACAAATGCATATACCTATGATATTTCAAACTTATTTGGTGACCTAATAGTGCACTACAATTCTTCATCTATGAATGGATTCTTCATTTGTGTAATCATAAGAAATTCTTATTTTTTAGATCATTTGTATTCTTCTCCCTTCTACAATGCAAAGTTATAGCCTTTTTCCTAATGTTTAACCTTAAACCAAATTTAAACATCATGTGCATATGTAGAAATGGGTTCTTTAAGAGTGATGCATGGTTTTTGTTAAAACTTATTTATTAGAATTCTAATAATAGAGTAATAAGGGTGTGTTTTTATCGATTTGTTACTATGTTGATTGTCATATTGCCATCATATACCCATTTCTTCCCAATCAACACAAGATAGTTTGATTCATTGGTATGCATGTCAATCACATTAAAGGACCCTTTTAAACTCGAAGATCGTACTTTTATGTCCACATCATCAAGCCCACCAATTAGATCCATCGTCTTGTAATTTGTAAGGTTGAGAATGACCATATGATAAGCTAAAACAGGTGATCCCATACCTTCCCAAGTGAACCTTGTCATCATATTAACCGTGCTTTCAAAATTTAAAACTACATATTTTATTTCATACCCTCTAAGGATTATATTCATTCAAGTATCCATATCCCATGGATTCTTAGTATTTACATACTAAATATGTTTCTTTTCATGACTTGTTCCACTTTATGTACTTTCTAATAAAGGACAAAGAAAATTTGACATGTTCTGCGAATTATCCTCATTATCTAGAACAATTACTATATTCATTAAATCTTATACTACAACAATAACTCCTTATTATACTGCGAAGGCAAGTATATATGCTTCACCAATACAATTAACATTTTCTCTCCAACCAATCACTTTGTGCCACATGACAAATTTAATTTTTGATTTTCAAGTTCTCTAATGTTTTTAAAGGAATATACCTCTACCCTTTATTGAAGTATATTCTGTCATTTATTGTTTGGGTAGCTTGTTGAACTTATCTCCTAATTTCTCACATAATTCTAGACAATATATTTTTAAATTGAAAAACTTCTGTTGACTTAACTGTTTGTGCAACTTTTTCAAAGAAATTAATGTTATTTCACATCAACCCATAACAAGTGGCTGGGAGAAATGCTTTGAAATATTAAAAAAATCATAACAAGATTGTGATCTCCAAATGTACAGTGTTCATTAATGGACAAGATTGAGGGTATATGGTTGAATAAACATGTCAGTGTTTCATTTAATGTCCATGGAACATGGCGGATTGTGCAGGGAAAAACAAAGTTTTATTTTTCTGGTTTTCTATCCAATATCAGAACTTGTTTTAATTCAGATGAGGGTGCAGAGCAAGAGCAAAGGGCAAAAATTGGGTCTAATTCTTAAAGATATAGCTGCGTGGGGGTATGGCAGCATGACAAGGTTGAAATTATTACTGACGAGCAGGGAAACAGAACTACTCCATCAATGGTTGCTTTCACCGCCACCGACAGACTCAGTGGAGATGCTGCCAAGTTACAGATTTCATCTAATTATCACAACATCATGTTTGATGTTAAGAGAATAATCGGAAGGAAATTCACGGATGCTTCTCTGCAACTTGACCCAAAGCTCTGGCCTTTCACTGTTGTTTCGGTGAATAATGAAAAACCCATGATTGAAGTTGCTTACAAAGGGCAGAAGAAGCTGTTTACAGCGGAGGAAATATCCAGTATGGTGTTAGCCAAAATGAAGATAATAGCTGAGCAGCACCTAAAGTCTAATGCGAAAGACGCTCTCATTACTGTGCCTTCCTATTTTGATGAGGCCTAGAGGAAAGATGCAAGAGATGCTGCTAAATTGGCAGGCCTTAATGTCATGGCGATTGTGAATGAACAGATGGCTGCAACAACGGCTTATGGCTTCGGTGTGGGTGGATCCAAACCCATGGGAGGAGGGGCAAGAATTATTGTGATTTTTGACCTTGGTGGGTGTACCTTTTATGTTTCTGTTCTGGGTTTTAAAGGAGGGAAAAGTGACGTGAAAGCTGTTAGAGGGGACAGGCATTTGGGAGGCAAAGATTTTAACAAGAGGATGGTAGAGCATTGCATCAAACTATTCAAGAGAAAATACAAGGTTGATGCGAGTAAAAGTCCCAAAACTATGTGGAGGCTCTATTCAGAATGTGAGAGAGCAAAAAGGATTATGTCCTCGGCCACAGAGACTGTTATTGCCATTGACGGTCTCTTCCAAGGAATTTCAATGGATATTACAAACATATGTGATCTGAAGGAGGTTAATTGTTTGAGTCTGGGCATTGCATTTGACGCCAACGCTGAAATGGAAGTAGTTGTTCCTCGAAATACTCCTCTTCCAACACAGATGGAGATATCTGTGAGCACAAGTTATGACAACCAGAAAAAAGTTCATTTTCGGATCTACGAAGGCATGAGACCATTGACTGCAGACAATAATTTTACGGGTGAATTTGTATTAAGACGGATTCCGCCTTCCAAACGTGGGGTGCCCCAAATTATAGTTTGCTTTCGAGTAGATGCGTATGGAAGCCTAACAGCATTTTCCCACCATGTGGGGAGCGGGATTACTAGGTCTGGAAGTCTCATTGTGGATGAAGGTGGCAGATACGACAGTGAGGAGGTTGACAGAATGTTGGCCGATTAATTTTTGTTTCCAAATCAATATCATTTTGCCATGTATAAATGATTGAAAGGACATACAACACAACAGGATTGAGTATTACTCCTTTATAAGGGATATACGATACTGATGATGGGTGGGTTGAAAGAAAAATAGTTGCACCACTTGCTCCAGTGCCAAGAAAAACTTATACGCTGACTTGAGAGAATGTTATGACAGCTAACCATATGTTTGTTTCATTTGCACAGCTAATCACAAAATTGAAAATCTCTGTTTTGGTTCAAAGAGCTCGCCCATGTAGCTTTAAGGAAAGCAAAGATCTGTTTTATATTTTTTTCCTGAGAAAACAATTTTGTATCATATACATGTTGTACACATTCTTTTAAGCACTATGCATCTAGATTCTATCTACTTTTAATTGCCAATTTTCCATAGATTTCTTTGCAATGATGGAAATATAGTCACAGCCTTTATCTCAGTTGTCCAGTTGCAAACCCCTTGCGTGTGACATTTTTTATTTGTTCATTTTGCAGTGCAGGTGCTTTTCGTTTTGTAAATGAATGGGATTTTTCAACAACTTTCTTGAACCTCACCAAGTATAAATGTTATTAGTCATGGACCGTCAAAGCTTGGTGTTTTACTATTAACTCCAGAAAAGATTCATCTGAAGAGGCCTCGGCAAGAATCAGTGTGGCAAACTCAGCAAATTGTGTTACTGTGTCCAAGTTAAGCTAGCCATGTTGACAGTTAAAAGCTCATCACCCCTACTCATCGTGGTCGGATAGCCATCTTAGCGCCAAAATTTCAAAATGGCTTCAAGAAAAACTTAAAAGTATCACCCTTTTACTCACACTGAATATGCTATGTATATCATGTGTGCTAAAAATAATTTTAGGCAGTCCATGAGAAAGAAATGTGATTTACCTATGTTCTATTGCTAAAGCAGGAGCACTTTTGGAAAAATAAGTTGTTCTTCACCGTCTAATGTCATTTTCATGCCTGCGATGGATAGAGACCATAATTATATTCCTCCTTTAATAGCTATAATAGGGCCACACTCACTAGCCTAAGTTGCCTGATTATTATTTCAATAAACCTCAACCCTGTGGATCGCAACTAGGCATGTGATATGATACCCTTGCTATGTTCAAAGGCATCTGATATTTTCCCACAACCATTGTGTTTTAGGATCATAAAGGTGTTAAGTATAGTGAATGCAACAAGAAGTTAGGATTTTTCTAAAAAATGCCATTATACATGTCTAGTGGTTGGTTAGGAGGTTTGAGGGTGTTATTGGTGACTGCTGGTGACAAACTTGGACTTGCCCCAGAGCAAGCTTTCTGCTTGGATTTTATTTTACCTTTTAATTTAGTCGGCGTTTTCAATATCTTGATAATTATCCTATCTTACTATGACCAACAAAGGTGAAAAGATAAAAACTTAAGGAACAATTCTAAATTTTAAATAATATATATATATATATATATATAATTAGGGGTAGGGCATTATATGTTGGCAATGGCTATTCTCCCGAATGCATGATGTCATGCTCAAACTTAGTTTTTATTCCAAATTTTTGGTGGGTGTGTTTTTCAATACTTTGCAATTATTTTTCTTAAGAAATTTATATATTCCTCTCTTTTAGCATTTTGTACATATATATTGAAAGCAGAGAACAATAATATTATTCTATTGAATTCTTATTTCTCTATGTCCAAAGCTCACATCGTTGTTGATGGTTAATTTCCTCTTTAACAATATATGCCCTCCGATGCATCTGTGCACATCGGACTTTGCAAATTTTTGTATTTGTATATAAAGTGTTGATATTGTTTTTTCATTTTTTCTACATCTTAGACTTTTTCCCGAAATCTGTCATTTTTGTTTGATCATATTCTTCAATGAATTCGCTGAGTATTTATAGCATATGCGTCTGAATGTTTTTGAAAACTGCTTCACTCGATAAAATGAAATGAAACTCGTTAGCAATACAATTTTGAAATGTATTTATACAAGAATCAAATAACTGTATTCAACTAATTTTGGGTGATGGCATGAGTTTATACATCTACATGTTGCAATAAAAAAATATGTAGATATAACACATACAATAGTTCATATTCCAATTACATGCTTCTGCATTTTACATACATATCTACCCAAAACTCGCATCCGATCTCCTTCATGCTTTGGTGTATGTAAAATATTAACTTCATAAACCTAAACTCTAAAGACCATTCGCTTTTCAATTTGTTTAAATATTTTGCATATATAATTTTCCTCCCCACATCTCCAAAATCATCTCCTTCCATGATTTTTGCCATATTATGGCCTTGTTATTTTATAGTTCTCATCGTGTGGTCGTAAATATGTATTTTTGTTTCTCTCGTCTTTTGTGCATTGATATCTCAATTTTATATTAAATCAAGAAAAGCTTTAGGTTCTTCATGCAATGCTTTTACCTTTCTTGGTTTTGGGTAAGTATCATTATATGCTCATGATATTTGGGGCTCCATTAGAATCTCCACATGTTCCAAGCCTTTTTATTTTCTTTGTAATATGGTTATTAGAACATTAATCTTAAGTAGGGTTTAACCTCTCTTAAATTCATAAGGTTTAATTGATTATTAAATCAATTTATTAAATGTGGTGGGGTGCTTCACGAGAAGACACACCCATAAAAATAATTTAAATATGACGACTAAGGTCGGGGAATTTAATTCATGGGAGAATCATTAAAAATGTTATGGGAGAGAAGTGGTGAAGGAGAGTTGTTAAAATACGTTATTGGTAAATAGAATTTTACTTTGTCTCGTGATTTTTACCCTCCTAGGTTTTCCACGTCGAATCTTATATAATTTTTATATTATAGTTTATTTTTCAATATTTAATAAAACTATAATGTTTAAATAATCTTTGGTTAATAGATCCGACCTTGACATGGTACCAAAACATGTTAAACTAAATTTACCTATCAAATAATTTGATTTATTAAATGGTTTAGTGTAAAAAATGGATGGGGCATTTTTACCCCCCTTTAGGGTATAAAATGGGACCCCTACAATTTTATTTACTTGGTCACACATACTTTCTCACAATTTTGTTTTATAAACATTCAAATTATTTGACGTACTTTGAAGTGGGCCCACCTAAATTCAAAGGTATGTAAAGTATTTTTGTAATAAATTTTTAACATTACTATGAATTAAATTATATGCTAACATGTGTCGAAAAAATAAAAAATGAGGGTTTAATAGAATATCTCCCAAGTTGGAAATATTTTCAAGTTTATACGGATCTCCATTTTCTCATTTTTTTAATGGAAAAACATTGGTTTAGTACCATCTCGCATATTAAAATTCTTTAATAAACCTATATAAAAACCCGTGACTTGAGTCTTTTTAATATTTTAGTCTCCATTTGATTGGTCAAAGATCTTTATATAAAAACTTAGATTATATATTAAATAAATGTAATTTTAAATATATACTAGCAATCACATGTGTTTCATGTAATGCGAACACCGAACAATATATGTTATTTGTTTCAGAGGTATAATTATTAATTTTGTAGTTGATGTTGATAAGGGGTGTGATTGATTTCGTAAGTGTAAAAATATAGATGGGCCACTTAATTTTAAGGTTGTTTCTACATTTCAAACTTGTTAAAAATTCATACATGAATACATTTGATACTCTTTTTGATAGTTAATTTATTTTATAGTTGATGTTGTATGTATTTAATTCAGGTTTATTGTGTTAGTTGTGCATCGGTTGTTCGGTTGGTGTTTTGTTGGAAAAACATTTATTGTACAGTTGATAATGTGTGTGATTGATAGTTGTACTGTAGGAATTTAGTTGAAACATTATATTGAAATGTTGTATTTGTACATTTAATTATTACAAATTCATACATTTAAAGTTGCATATCATATTTCACAACATCAAATAAATGTAGATCTGCATGCACATAATGATACATATATACATTTGTAGTTTTTATATCATGAATGGTAGCCTTTAGTGGGATTTTTTAGTTTCAATAAACATGATTACATATGATACCCTTGAACAATAGTGCGCCGGATACAAGAAGTGTTGAGTATAGTAGTAGTGGAGGTGCTATCAAAGCAAAGGGTAGTATTTATGATGGGTTAAGTGATAGAAGTATTTCTTCCTCGTTTCTTCTTGCTCTAAGTGTTGGTACGTGTGCCATATTTGAGTATCTCTCGAATGAAAAAGTAGGTGAAATGCGTAGATTTGCAAGCGAGGAACTCTAGATAAAGTTGAGAAAGTCGACCCTTCCTTTCAAAGGTTCCATGTAGACGGTTTCTGTGCAAAGTAAACCCTTACAACTTGTGGATAGTTAATCCCCAAGTCATTTTAATAAAAAAATGTCTTCGATTCCCTCTCGAAATAGTGGGTATGGGAATATGTAACGGGTTGGAGGGATCCCAACATGGGTCGTTGTATCTATCAAATTTGACAACAACAAATAAAGGTAATGGTGGTGGTTGCATTGATGCGTCATAGACAATGTTGGTAATTGTTCTGTAGCACCATTCACGAGGCCCGGATGATATTTTGTTGTTTGCACAACATAAATTTGTGTTCTAATTGATCATCATCGGGATTTATTGATCCGGACTACATGTTCCTTTTCAAAAATGGATTGGGCAATTGGAACGTTTAATGCCTTCAACATCTGAAGGTTGTGGGTAACACCCGGATCATTTTTACAAACAAATATGGCGTGTCCTTAAAAATGTTGAGCTCTTTTCGAGTTAGGTGTGTATCGTGCGAGAAATTAACATTTCCCAATCCTCGATTAGAGGGGTTGAATCTTGCATGTGTAGCAAAAATTCGGAATGAAACCTATGCATTGGTTGTTCCTTGTTGCAAAAATATTATTTGCATGTAATGGAAGACTGAAATCCCTTCCAAAGAGTTACTCCTTAGGAATTACTTGCATAAAGAGGACTATAAAAACCAGTGGTAATTGGCCAAGGTCACCGAGGAGGATGACTGATCTGTTCCCAAATTTAGATATTCTTGAGTGTGGGAAAGCTTCGCAGAGCCTACAATCAGTTTTTCTTGGTAACTTTGGGCTGATGAAACTCATTTCATCAATAAGAACATATTCTATATGTTTTTATGACTCTTGAAAAGACGATAATGTACTACCTTCAAGGGGTTTTAGTTCTTTGATTGGAATACGCGGGGTTGTGTGGATTGTGGATGCGGAGATGTTGAATGCTTTGAAACACCGTAGGGCGAGCACAAGTAGAGGTGAGGGAGATGTGGTTGATGTTGTGAATGTATTCCAAATTTTATTTATCAGAAATGATTTTCCTGTGCCTTTCATTCCTTGAATTATCAATCTTAGTGGAGGTAGATGGGTTTTGTTTTTGAATGGTGTAGTATGGTATCAAGAGCTAGTTATTGTTCTGAAGAAAAAGAAGTGTTGTATATGGTGGTGTGGCCTACATGCTATTGTTAATTGTGTTTTCCTTCTCTCTCTCTTGATGAATGATGAACCAATTATCTACAAATAATGGGGATTGACATATATGCTCCAATTATTGTGTATGTCAAAATATCATTTCCCAATATGTCAATTTTGTCAAGACCCATGTTATTTCCCAGGAGAAGTTGTGTGAAGACCTGTCATTCTTGCAATGGTTCATGTTGAATATTGCATTCAGGATTTGAGTCGAACTAACATCTCGTAGAAGTCTTGTGTTTGTGCTTGAGTGCTCAAAACATGCCATGGTTTGTAGTTGTGCTTGAACATGTCCTAATTGCCGTTGATGTCATATGGGGTTGAGCCAAATTAGGACATAATATTTCAGAAAGGTTTGTATAAAAGAGTTCTAACCAACAGAAAAGGTCATATGACATTGAATCCTGAGCTGGGACATCCACAAATCTTGGGTGGACCCGAACAATTACTTGTGTCGTTCGTTGATTCCATTTATCACCTTTACTGAGTTCTTGTTGTAGTTCCGATCTCGAGCAACCTGAATAAGTGGTAGGTGTTCCATAGTTGTAGGATGAACTTTATATCCATCTAAAAAAGTGATTGTTTGTTGTGTATCGATGTCACTTTCAATGACACGTCCCATAATCTTTTTCCCAACATTTAATGATACAAATGGACGGCTGCACATAACATGTGGAATTTTTTTGCAGCATGTGGCATGTTTCTTGTGTGCTTATTTCATGATCAAAAATGATTTCTATAAGCATTTTATGGATCACAATATGTGCTTTGGAGAATCTGCGTCAACATCTCTCGAAAATATTGATAACATTTGGTGATATGTTTCGAACGTTACTCGGATTTCAAAGCATATTTTGCAATATACTTAAGAACGACATGGCAAGAAAGTACCGATTGGAAATTGACATTTTCTCTCCATATGTATATCATAGTTCGATTGTGGATGTTCAATCTGTCATCATTTTTGGAAGGGAGGTACTTAATTTTCCCATCACTTTAAATGTGAAAGGAAGAAGTAGGTTGTGTGGCCCAGGGGCATTGTACTGCTGCTGCTGCGGCTATGATTAATTTCTACGTAGGCATGTTTGCTTTGAACATTTAGTGTGGAGTTGAACATGATTAAGTAGTTCTTCAAGGTCTGCATGCGGGGAGGAGGATATAATTTTTTTGTATCTAGCAAGTAAGGGTTGTTTAGGAGTGACCTACGAACAAAATCCAAGCGGTTGCAAGTTGGGTGGGGATTCCAAGACAAGAAATTATCAAAGTATTATTTTGTCACCTCAATAATGGTTGTATCCTCCCGTCTATTTTGTCAACTTTAGGTGCATTCTCAAGCCACAATAAACCGTGGACATGTGCGGAGCCTCTATGTTTCCATTCATACTTGCGAGACGAGGGAACATAAATATTAGATATGTAGTTTGGAAAAAACATTGAAATAAGTATATTTGATTATCTATACAAAAATTCTACTGCTCCAAATTCCTTTTACAATATTTATTCGCGAAATACTATGAATATGTGATGTAGGTATGCTAATACTCGATGAGGGTTAGAGTTAATGTTAAGTGTTCTCCAACGCTCGTGCGGATCGAGGAACAATCTGGAATTCACCAGGCATAATATTGTGGACATCGACCATTTAGTGTCCTGTAGCGCTTAGAGTGAAGAATAAGGTTGGTGTCCCCAATTGTTCCATCATATCTAAAAGCTCGCTTCTAATTTTTCCCTAGAATGAACGTGTCCCTCGGAGGCTTGATCCAAAGCGCATTAAGGCTGTCATCAGGAGGTTGTCTTCATAGATCTCTAATTGTCGAGAGGAATTCCAAATTTGACGTTACGTGTCATAAAAACTACCGCTATGGACTGGCTTCTATGTCACATTATGAGGTTTAGAAGGAAGTAACAAAATATTGGGTGGGAACCGAAGCACCCATCATGGTAACACATCAAATGAAGAGCGTATTCATGCATTGGAACTTATTTTATGTGGGGTTATTTCCACATTGTTTTTCTTGTCGGAAATAAATTTCAGAAATCCATTGAGAACAAGCCCTCCATATTGTATTCATTTATTAGAGAGTACCCAAGCTCTGGTCATGGCATGGTAAATGGAGTGTTACCATCTTGGTTAAGCAAGAACTGTTTGATTTCCTCTTCTTTTTTTTTTCCTATATTATGAGGTGTTGGTGCGAAAGACAATGAGTGTCATAAGTTTCATCAAAGTTAGTGGGAACATCAATACCATGAGTGTAGAGGCACTTTGCATTTGGGAAAGTTACATTGTGGAGGTGTTAAGAGAGGAGGAAACATTTAACGACTTAGATGGTAGAGAGGAAAGGGTGTCATCGTCGATTAAGACATCTTTGTAATAGGGATCATGTTGGATTTTATATTGCAAGGCTTCCCAAACACAAGATCTACTTGACGTAGAAATCATAATTTTTAAAATTAGATCCTTCCCTTTGTATGAGAACTATGTCCAAATCTCCAAGGCGGTGGGGTAGGGTCTTTGCTATTGAAGTAATGTTTTGCGGGAAACTTATGGTGTGTCCTGAGTATTTGTACTACCCGCCACGTACTTGGGCGACTTGCAGGAATGGATTAACTCGTGCGATAAGAATCTCCTCAATTTGGGTTAAAAAAGTAAGAATAGTAGGCTACTTTTCAGGGTCCATGTTGTTCCATGAAGAGAAGCAATGGCCTTGTTTTTTAGTTTTGCATCTGTTACAGGAGGGAAAACCTTCAAAGGAAATTGTTTTAATTCCAGGGTAATTTTCCAAATAAATTGAACAAGTTTGGATGTTTTCCAACAAATCTATTCTTTTGTGAAATCGACGTTGGGCTTCTAAAGTTAGCGAAAAGGGTGAGAATATGTGAAATATCATGTATTAGAAGGGGTGGCATGTTCTTTGAGTTGTTTATGGATTACAAGGTGGAAAGAAGTCAAAAGGAGAGGAGAAATTGGTTATATATGTGCAATGAAATGAAGAAACATCGGTACTTGAGATAGTTTCATGTGACATCCCAGATATTTGGGGAAAAGTGGAAGTTGTTTGCAAATATGGGTTTTTACGGAAGGAATTGGTATGCTTGTGGAAGTTTGTTTCCATGGAGTTACATGTGAAATGTTGGTTAGAAATTATTCGAGTAGTTGTATTTGATGGCAAGATTGGAATGTCAGGGAATCGTAGGTTGTTGGTCAATGTAAGTTGAAAGATATTATAGATTTTCATTGTTATATGCTCTAATTTACGACGTCGTTGCTCAATAGTTATGTGTACTTTATTTTTGCGTAGTTCTCTCTTTGTTGGGCTCGTTTTGTAGGAGTCAACATGATTGTGAAGTCACAGGCTTATGGAGTACCACATGTTAGATAAGGATCATGTGGGTTAGCAAGAACGATACATTGTTTGATGACATACAAATACGAAATAAGTCAAAATATAAAACTATATACAATTGTAATGCATGTGGAGTTCCAATGGGAAATACGTGTAAGAGGTAACAATTTGAGTATCGAAAAACTACATTTTTCTTAAGGAAAAGAGTATTAGATATATAGAAACATACAATGCGTTCACATAGTACACAAGGATGTAAATACTTACCTAACAAAAGTGCATGTATTTTTTATTTATTTTCTTAAAAGTACTTACAATCCACATAGTAGTAGGAGACAATAGTATGTCAGTGTATAAGGGAATACAACAACTTTCTTTTGAAGCAGGAAAAAAAGTGAAACATAGATATGAAATAAGAAACATAGCGGTGATAGTTCAAAGTATAGAATGGGATGGGTGAGGGTGTGATGTTTGAAGGGACGGGTGGGTTGAAGTCCTTGCATAAAGGTTATGGAGGAGTTTCACTATTTTTGGTTTCTTTGAACTGAGGATAACACATTTCAATCTATTGTTTCCACAATATGTCTCTTTTTTTAGTGAAAGTGTGAAGCAGTATTCATTGCCGATGACATTACTTATAATTTCACTAGTCACATATTCATCTATAGATAATATATGGAGGTCGCTAGTTGTAACACCCATGATTAACTCAGTTGTCTCATCAAAAGTGGTAACTGATTGAAGTTCTCCTATTGGGTCCTTTAGATCAATCCTGAGTGCATATCTATAATCATAGTTTTGAACTTGTATGTTGCAACTCGAACAGAACCATGAACCATTACCATTCTCTCTCACCTTTTTCCTACATTGTTTTTCACCTTTTTGAAGAGGACATGCCTTGTAAAAAAGTTTTCCATGCTTTGATATTTGTGATTTCTGCATAGTAACCATGGCCCATTCATTTCTCTCAGTGTTCCCCATATGTAGTACCTCCAAAATTGTTATTACAGAGGTCAGGATTTTTGGAGGGCCCATAAATTTTCTTGTGATTAAGGGCACCAAAAGGTAGTAGTCATCAGAATCTACCCAACTATGAAGTGTATTGGTTTCTAAAATTTGAGGGTTGACATAACATTTGGTACTTGAAACAATGTTGAATGAGCTCCCATTGAAACTGGAGACGCGAGAAAATTTCAAGGCAAGGATCGAGAAGAGGCAGTATAGAAAGCGTGTCTTCAATTTCTTTGCTTATCTCATCTAAGTGATGTCCCCACGATGTGACACGACACTAAATCTCGACATGTCCTTTAATTGTAGAGTTCTCCTCTTAGTCTCTGACTTTTCATGCCTATGAATCGGTGAGAGCACGGTGACATCACAAGAATAATGCCAATCGAATCAACTTTAGAATGGTCAATAGTTGCAGTGTGTCCTTAATGTTTATGAAATGAAAGTGATGGGAAGGTATTGTATACTCATTTACTATGAGTGGAATTATGGTTGGGGATACTTACAAAAAATCTCCAAAGCATTTTTCAAATGGTTGTAACATAGCTTTGCATCAAGAATCCTCGCAATCCTCCCATTAGAAATTGTATATAGCTTCCCATTTTCAATATGCTCATAAAATGCTTTGGCGGCCTCATTGAAACAGGTGATGTGAATTTCCCCTCTTTCCTGATCTACAAAATCAAACCCAAACACAAAACCATCTCCCCTTGCATTGTGATATTCATGAAGGGTTGTTTTTGCTAGGGCACGACCCTCTACGGACCACATGCACATAGATGTATTCAAAGCACTTATTTTAGTTGGTGTTCTCACAAAATATTTGTTAACCTGGTTTGCACTTGCATCTGTTCATGAAAACTGACTATGTTCAAGAGCATTTTTGGTAGTTAGATTGGAGCACCGATTACCAAATGTGTTTCAACAACAACATCCATTTCAATGATAAGAACAATCCTGCAATGGATAAGAAAATCGGGATAGAATTAGAACTGAGCAATGGATGGAAAAAATAAACAAAAAGAAACAATAATTAATATAGGGAGTTTATGTACATTGGTAACTCAGCAGGATATGAAGCTTACATTTCACTTTTGATCATTCTAATGAGGAATTTGTGTAAACACACAATGGATCCTTCTTGTATTGATTTTTTGGTTACGCGACTTGCAATTTTGGAGGGTAGAAGTGTTGTCTGAAAATGTATGCCATATGAAAGGTCAACACGATGTTGGGCACCGGTGTCAAGAATGGACCTCGGGAGGACAAGTGCAATATTTGAAAAATGGAGTCAACATTGGAACCGCCCTCAATCAATTGATAAATGCCTTCGTGTGTCGAGTTATTTCCATGACAAATAAAGATGCTCGAGATAGTGGGAATTCTGCAAATATATGGTGGAAAATGTAAACTTGTAGGGCAGTCAATCATGAAATGAAGGATGTGTTCAAGAAAGCATGCATTTGTAAAGAATGAGAACCTTTAAAGTTGGCTTCCTTATTATTTTATATTTTCTAAAATCACAAACATGAAGTCTAACCCTTTAACAATTCAATATGCAAAAAAGTGATATAACGCACAAAGCTTTGGTTGAAAAGAACTAAAATTTGCATGGTTGTTTCTTGACATTTTAAAACTATATGTATTTGTGTGCAAATATTATGAAGAACACATTAAAAATGTGTTGTTGGTTTACATAAAGAAGTGAGAAATTGTATAAAGGAATAATTGAACACGTATGTTGAAAAGTTAGATTATGTGATCCATATGTTCCACCACAATATATACATGCATTTATTTGAAACGAATTACAGATTATTATGTTAAGCAAATAGAATGGAAGACAATAACAACAATATGTACACTTGAAGTAAGAAAACTATATGTATTTATATGGAGATACAATGATAAAGAAATTTGAAATCCATAGTTGTTGGATTACAAAAACTGAACATGTGTTTAAAAAGTTTGATTCTATGTCCGATATATATTGCCACAATGCATACATGGAATTATTTGGTACGAGTTACAATTTGTTTCAAAAACACTTATAAACAAACACTTATAAACTAACCACTACAAGCTATTTCTTTAAATCAAATTTCTTGTTTTTGCTTGTGCAATTTTCTTAGCACGTTTCTTGTATTTTTGTCCATTTACAGATGCCTTGATTGGTATTCCCATTCTCCTCAATTTTTGGGGTGGTTCATATTTCAGTGCATCTTCGTTAGAATCATAAATCAAGCAGAAGCCTTGTGAATGATCTCCAATTGTTTAGAATTTGGAGAGAAAAATTGGGTATGTTGGCATCAGGTGGAGGTGATCTCTAATCATTTTGGCTATCACTGTTTTACATGGTTTCGGTTTCCTACAATGCAAAACATTAACAACACATTGAATACGCTTAAAATCTTCCTCCCTCTACAAGTGAAGCATAGTTAATGTCAAACCCGGTGTGGGGAGGGGAATTGTGTTCCTAGTCTGCATCATATTAACTGGAGAAGGAAAATAAGTATGTTAGTCCACCAAGATGTTATTAGGTATGACAGGAAACTTTAAAATCCTTGTCACCGATAAGTATAACGTCCAAATTGGGACGCTTGAAATGGCCTCGTTGGGGAATGAGCCCTCGGCACATAATGAATCCTCATTGATGAAGGCATGTGCCCCCACATGTAACTTTGGAAAATGGATTGGAGCCAACTACAAATATAAATGGAACAATCCAAACCAAATAACATGAAAAATCTCTACAATAATTTTTAGTCCATAACATGCAATAAACCGAAAATTGAATAAATACTTCAATCGATGTTGAAACCCACCTGAAGTTCATCTAGAGACAACACTCTTTTCTTTACCGCCAAAAGAAAGAGAATCAAAATATCCTAAAAAATGAAATAGGAAGTTAATAAAACTAAATGTATCTCGTGAATTCAAAAGGAGGGACTCCTCAATTAAGATTATTATATATTATCAATTTCATTCTCGGATATAATACAAAAAAGCCAAAAATATTATAAAGAGTTATTAATTTTTTTATATTAGTAGAGCCATACATAAGAAGATAACAAACCGTATTTTTTAATTATGGTTTAGAAGAAATTACACAAAGGTTTCTCTACAAAAATATTCCCCATTTAGTTTTTGCAATTTATTTTACATCCATAAACTTGAAATTCACCTAATTAACACAATATCATCTCAAAAATAAGAATAACAAAACATAACCAGCAATATCTATTTTTTATTCTTTCTTATTTACCCAAATAATGTAAATATTTATAGTTAGTACCCATGAATGTATGTTATACTCTTTCACTTGCCTATTGTACTGAAGTTTTGTGGTGAATTCAGAACAAAAGAAATGAAGACTTGTTTCATAATGAGGGCACCAACCCTACTCATTTCACTAATGAAGTCACCCTGTTTTTCATTGTTGAGCTCTTCTCTTTTGGATGTGCATAAAGTTAACTTGAGGCAATAAAACCATTCGTTGCCAATGCCATCCAAATAGCATGCCCTCGATTTTGTGTTATGACTCCGAGGTATCTGCAATAGCCGATTCATTCTAACCTGGGTATATATGGGCTTGGCCGGCTCACTGATTTTCTATTTTTAGCTCAAACAACTATCTTAACTGCACTTATCTTCTTAGAATTAGATCATGCATGTGCTTAAAATTATTAAAAACAAAAGCTAAAATTGTTATTAATTAAAAACAAAAGCTAAAATTGTTAATTATTAAAAACAAAATTATTAAAAATAGTAGAGAAAAGCTAAAATAGGGAGGAAAAACACAAATGTCAAGAAAAACACAAACGTCAAGATGACCATCAAACCATCAAAATCAACACGAGTCATAGAAATGTCTGCAAGGGCCTTTCCCATAGGGGAATTCCTTTGGCGTAATTATTCAATACAATATTAAACAACCCTATAACTATGCACTTAAGTTTGAATTTGAGTATATGCTTTGGTCAATATATACACATGACTTATGTTTGTTTTTAACCAACCCCCTCTTAACCACATATGACATTGGTGCTTGGGTATATTGTGTTGGCTACTCCACATGTCTTCTTTTGAACTTAGTTAGGTGAATTTTTTGGTTATAAAGTTTAGGGATTATTTGGCACTTGGTTTATTGACTCATTCACCCCCTATAAATTTGGCATATTTTAAGTATTTAACAAAAATTAAAAACCTTTTCAAACCTTATTACATGTTCTTTTTGAATCAATCTTGGGACTTGCTAAATATTTGCTTTGGTTGTTTATTTGGTTGACCTTAGCATGATTTGTGGGCTTACGTGTCAACTCCCACGAAGTTACATGCCTTTTAAATATTATAAAATTGATTCTTAAGTTAATAACAACTCCCATCAAGGGAGACCAAGGGTGATTAATTTTCTAGAAAAATTAAAAACATTAAGTCTCGATTAGATGGATGTAACTGTGATTTGATTCTTGAGAAACTATTATATTTTATTATTCAAACAAACATCTACGGAAGGTTCAGGTAGCTTCATTTCCATTTTAAATTCAAATTATCAATCTAACAAGATATTTCAAACTTATCTACTCTTAGTCATCTCCTAATTAAGGAAGAACAAGTCATGCCAAACTTTGATTCGAAGGAGAATGTCACTCAAGCACTTCTCACTCAAAATACTAAGAATAAATTTTCTAGGTTTAACAAGAATAAAGAATCAAACTTTAAATCCCCTAGTAAATATAAGAAATTAGGGAATAATCACCTAAATATCGTTTTGATGGGAAATGTCATAATTGTGGGAAATTTGGTCACAAAAAGGAAGACTATAGGATAAACAGATTTTTTTTTTTTCAAAATTTAAAAGGGAACATACCAAATCAAAATCAAAATGAAATCCAAAATAATAATAAAAACCTAATGTAGTTACTTTATATGCTACATTAGTCACTGCGATAAAATAAATAGAAATTAAATAGTGGTGGATCTAGGAACATGATTTACGGATATGATATTTTTAATAATATAAAATAATGTAATGATCAAATCTATCTTGGTGATCATTCCATTCTTGATGTTTAAAGTCAAGGAAAAGCTAAAGTTTTCAATGGTTTTATAAATGATGTTTTGGTTTATATGTATTTATAGTTTTTGGATTTACTTCATGCCATTCCACTCAAAACAAGAATGATTTACAATGATGACTTGGAAGATTAGTTCATGTTAAATGTAATAGAATGTATGAGATATCTTAGTTTAACCTTTATTGGTCTTACCACTTATTTCTCACGATCGAAAAACTTGTGAAGGGTTCTTACATGGTAAGGAATCTGCAAACCCCTTCCATTGTCATCATGAAGAAAAATCCTCATAATCTATAGAAATTATCCATACTTGATGTTAGAACACCTTTAGAATTTCCTTCCCTAAACAATTCATTATATGTTGTTACCTTTAGTGATGATTTTTCTCACATGATTTTGTATTTCTTTATAAAAAATAAATCATATATTTTATCTAAATTTAAAAGTTTAAAGATTTAGTAGAGAATATTTCTAGTCATAAAATCAAAATACTTAGAATGCAGAAATGGAGGAGAATATATTTGTAAAGTAATTGATTCATTTTGTATCAAACGTGGAATATAAATGGAACTCACTAACCCCTACTCTCCTCAACAGAATGGTATAGTGGAAATGAAAAGCCACACCATTATTGAAATGGATAGAACCATGTTGTACACAACTCAAGTTAGTAAAATTTTATGGGATGTAGTTATGAATATCATTATTCACATTTTGAATATAGTCCCTACTAAATACCTGTTTACTACTCCTTGAGAAAAGTGGACGAATAAGAAACCTAGTGTATCTCATATGAGAATATTTAGAAGTCTCACCTCTATCTTCAATCGTAAAGAAAAGAAGAAGAATTTAGATGAAACCTCATATGATTGGATATTTGTAGGCTATGTTGGTAAAAGAAAAGGTCTAATGATTTATTATCCTACTAAACGTGAAGTTATTGAGAACACAAGTGTTAAAATCCTTGAAAACACTTTTTATAATTCATCTTTATCTCTTTTGTTTATAATGAATCTAGTGAGTTAGAAAACAATGATCTTGATGAATTTGATGAACAAATAGATTGTAATTTAGCATTTTTATAATTAAACAAGAGTCTATTCATATATCCTCTATAACTAAACAACCTAAATGGGTAAAATATTTACTTTAAAACTCTAATCCTTATAACCTTATTAATATGACTAGAATTCAACCTACATATCACACCCTAATGACTCTATATGAGATGAAACCCCAATATTTTGGAGAGGTATCTCACAAATAAAGATGGGTAGAAGCCATGAAAGTCAAATATTTTTCCTTAGCTAAAAATTAGACTTGGGAACTTGTACCTCCTTCGGAAAAATGTAGTATTGTTGGCTCTAAGTGGATTTATAAAATCAAATATAAGGTCAATGGAAATACTAATAAGATCGAATCTAGGTTAGTAGCTCGCATGTGTACTCAAAAACTTGGTATCAAATATGTATAAACCATTGTACCTATTGCAAAATAAGCATTGTTAAGATTATTTCTACCTTAACTACTCAATATGGTTGGGAAATCCACCGGATGGATGTTGTACTTGATATTTACTTGCTCGATCTCGACCGGTCTTCAATGTGTAAAGTTTGTAGAACCATATTACAAAATTAAAGTGCAATAGGCCGTTGGTTTTTATCTTTCAGTGATTTCCTTCTGATGATATGCTTCCGAAAGTAGCACTTTGATATGTATATTTGGTTCCCTTTGCATCAAAAGTTTCATTCAATGCTCTCGGTGTAGTTCCTTTGCAACTGTAGTTTCTGTTGTATTTGATGTTTATTTTCTGATGCTTGACTCCTTCATAATACAACTTGTATTTGTACTATTGGTTCATTTGTTCAATTTCTTTGCTTCAGATAGAAGTTATGTTCATATGCTAATGTTGAAGATAATTCTATACACACTTGATTGCTTCATGTCTTCAGATAGCAAGACTTTTAAAATACTTAGGCAGTGTACAATACAAGCTCCTGAAAGAACAATTTTGTGATTGTATACCTTGGATTTCTCATTGAACCTTGATGTGTTTTGTTGCTACTACTCCTGAAGCATGGTTGTTTAAAAAAATTCATTCTTTTGTATATCTCTCTCTTCAGTTCACCTTTTGAATTGATCCCTTGTAACTTGTAGTTGCATTTGCACTCTTTGATTATGAAGTTGATGATTATTGTGATTGAATATTGAACTGAAAATGTCAACTGCAATAGAAATGTATTTATGATATTTTGTACTTAAGATATCTTTGTACCTCGTAAGTGGTTTTATGGAAATTACAAGCGGTTCTTCATGTATTTTTATACTATTTTAGGCACAAGCCTTGATTCGAGATCCTTGTAAAAATCCTTGTAACTTGTTTCTTTTACTTAGATGCTTTATTTCTTTGATAGTAATATTTATGGCATGCTGGAAAATCTGAAATGTTGATTTTTCATGGTGAAGCCATGTCAAAAATTTTCAAAACCTTCTTTTCATTCTTTTCACCGTAACCCTTTCTTTCCACTAACTTCAACTTCTTGAAATCTGATTCTTCCTTTTTAGTTGCAAACTGAAACATGTACTTCTATTTTCCAGTCCCTCTTCTATACTATAACTTCTTCCATTTGTAGAAAATATTGAGTTTGAGTTACATTAATCCTTCTTTCCAACCTGTACTTATGACTTGTCTATTTCTTCTTGGCTGCAACCTATACCTGCACACTTAAGAAAACAATTAGAAAATACTTAGCCTTTTTGGCCTCTCTTGTGTCCATGTTTCTTCTTTTCTTTTGTCTTTCTTCTTTTTGAATGAATAGAGCACGTATGTAGTCTGATCTTCAAGTAAATTATATCTCCTATTTTAAAGAGATTCATATGCATGAATTAGGATAGAAAGGAATATGAATTTATCTCTAAGCTCAGAATCGATAGTTCATCTTTTCTTCTTTTCGGTATTGCGACTTCTACAACAAAGATGAAAAAGGAACAAAAGATGGAAGGGAGCTACTTTGAACAACGAAGAAAACCCCAAGGAAATGATAGGTTCACTCATACTCCTTACTTTATTTTTCATGCATGTGTACCTCTTATTTCAAAAGAGTTGTACTTTACTTTCCATTCACATCCTACGGCTTGTGTGGGAACATTTGAAATTTCCTTATGAATAAAACTATAGATCAATAATTTTCGTGCTTGTTACTTGTCCAAGTTAATGCACCAAACTAAACACAAAAACCCTGAAAAACTCAAATAAAGTTGATACCTGATTAATTGGACAAGATTCAAAGACGTAGATGGAAAGAAATCCTGATGGAATTAAGATGGGCGCACACGAGAAATCCTGTGGAGTAGATCTAAGAAACCTGCGATGCATGAATACTTGATAGAAAAAGATGACATTAGAAGATATAAAAGTGAACTCGCTTGAAAGCGGTACAGAAGCAAATAGCTTCCTCGGTGGATGTCAGTTCATGTTTTCAATTAAGAATAAAGGCATACATGATAAAATATGTAAGCAAATGTTTAGATTTTCTGATTTTAAGTTGTAGACAAAATGTAAAAACAACAGCAGAAAACTAAAAGAAAGCAGGAAACTGTAAAAACAAAGATGAAATTGTGTCACCTGGATTTTGTACCTTTACAGACTGGTCGACGCCAATCGATATGTGATGATCGGCTTCGATGGTTTGGAATGGCATCGATTTGGACAAATCAGCGTTGATTGATGCTTAATCGGCGTCGAATGTACATGGGTCATCATTGACCGAGAAGAAATCACAAAAAGCTTGATTGATGATTGACGATGATTAGATTGTGGAGACTGCAGGAGCTGCAAAGATGTGGACAGAGTTCCACCTTGGATGGAGAAATGGAGTAACCCAGAGGTTGAAGAACCTAAGCAATATCGATATTATGAGGGCAGAATAATGGTGCACCTCTCAGGGATTGATCTGGATAGAATTCTCTCTCTTTCGATTGATAATTCTAAGGCTCGCTCAAGCTTTTCACTATTTATCAAGTCTCTACCGTCTAACCATAACTGAGTTCAGGTCGTGTATTTATAGTTGGTGCCGACCGAGGTAAAATCGGTGCCGTTCCAAAAATCGGCATCGATCAAGGATCGGTCGGCACCGATCAGGGAACAGACTCCCAAAGTGGCAAAAAGGGATGAGTTGTGAGGATAAGAATATTATCCTTCCAACTCAAATACGGGAAAAATCCCGCTGCATGGTTCCAAGAGAGGAGAAATAGGTGGGATGGATGGATAATAGTGACACTGGGAGGTTGGGAAGTGATATGGGGTGAATAAGTAGTTGGAATAAATGTAAAAGATAGAATTACATGGTTAATGTTTAATTATCCATGGGTGAAATATAATGGAGTGGAAAAAACTTAGGATAGGCATTTTAATCAAATATTTAATTAATACCCTAATAGAGAAGTAGTGATACAAAAGTGCATCGAGGTTACCCGAGAATAGAATAGGTAAGCGAACACGGGGACATTAAATTGAGTAACCAATTTTAGGTGTCTACATTTTCCCCTTTTTGTCGAATAACTTGTGATAAGCAATGCTACAAGACAAAAATAAGGAGTTGGAAGAAAAGGAAGAATATTGATGATGCACTCCCCCTCAAACTAGGGATGGGGTGGCCCAAAAAAAGCCAACTGATCCCGAGTTTGAAAAAGGTAGATGAAAAATAATAGAAGAGAGGATGCCCCAGCTAGATGTCTGGAGTAGATCTGATCATTGATGACGCACGTAAAAAACAAAAAAGGTAGTGACCTAAGGAACTCACATTGGTAGGGCAGACTAGATGGTCTTTGTATGAGAGACAACGTTAGTGGCTACAGACTTGTGAGTTAAAGGTGACTGCAAAATAGTAACAACCAAAGAGTGACACATTGGTAGGGACAACTAAACAACCTTTGAATAAGACGGTGTTAGTACCTACAGACCCGCTATCTTTAGGTTGTAAAAATGTGAGTTACCCATGTACAGGGAAAAAAACTTGGAATGGGTGATAACATCAAAATAATGCGCCAAAAGGTGGAAATAAGGTCATAACAATGATTAGATAAACAAGCCAAGCAATGCTTAGATAAGAAGGATGAAGCGACGACCTTGAGAGGAGAGCCACCATGGAAATCGAAATATGGCCACTACAATGGACTTTGTAATAGAAATGCTACTAGACTAGGCAGAACAAGTGTGCTATGGGTGGCACATGCAAAAGATATAATGATGAGATGCCCCAAGTGGGGAACGACAAGCAAAGTTGTGCTACGAGTGACACACACATGGGGCTATGCAAGGTGACAAGGTACAAGTACCCAAAATAAAGACACAATGACGGTGACAATGTGTTACAGGTGACACATGTACAAGACAGATAATCAGATGAGAACGAAGCGCGTCCTGGTGTGATGAGATGACAAAATATATCAAGATCTACCCGATCGGCCTCGATGAGAGACAATCGGTGTTGACGCAAACCTAATCGACGCGATCCGAATAATCGCGTCGATCTGCTCCAAAACCTATAAATACAGAAAAGGTGAATGGTAACGATTCATTTGCATTGTGACGATTGATTTAGAAAAAGTCAAAAGTTGAATTTGAGTGAAATGGAAGCTTCCGGGAGCGGTCAGAAGAGGAAGAGGACGTGGCCAGGGGTAAGTGGTCCTTCCTTAGCCTTGTATGTTTGTGTTGGTTTGTAGTAGGAGGTAAGAGAGTGTTTTTGGCGCTCTGCCTCCCAGTCGGCATCGATTGACAAAATCGGCGCTAACTAGTATGCGATCGGTGTCAATTGGAATACAATCGGCGTTGACTGTAAAGTAAATGGCACCAATTGAATGGGTCGGTGCCAATTGGAAAGATGAAACATTTGGAAGCTTTGAGAAAAAATTTGATGAAATTTTAATGATGTTGATTTTGATAAATATGAACCTAATGACGATTTTTGATGTTGTGGATGTAGGCACGAGAGGTCCTACACATGTGGGATGCTATTCCCAAGCTACTGGAGACTATACTGCTAGATGTGATAGATGATGAGTGGTGCCATTTGGAGTTAGTCGAGACTAGGGTTTTATGTTATTATCGATGGGTACCCCGAGACGTGGAGCTGATGTGAGCGTTGATGCAGCGGTGGGATAGCCAGACATGCACTTTTTGGTTTTAGATGGGTGAGATGACTATCACCCATGAGGACATCTATAGGATCCTTAGGTTGCCAATCACAGGGGACCTGATAGAGATTACTCCATGGGAGTAGCAGAGGAGGGCCCTGGTATGGTTATATGGGGACAGGGCAGATGATTCAGAGATAGTGTCCGGGGCTGTGAGGATAGCCTCACAGTACCGGAAGGATGACCCCAGGAGTAGACTGATAGCATTGATCTAGATGGCTATCTCATACTATGCAAGATTCTAGAGGTGGACCGAGTTCCCACTGCTCCTGCTTGACTGCATCTGTGATATCCTAGAGTTCATGCAGGTATTCACATTCACCGATGCACTATTAGCACAAATATATCATGAGCTGTGGATGTATTCCACAGGAAGACGGACCGGGATAGATGTCAGTTTTGTGCTCCATTGTTGGGCTTATGAGCACATATCAGTGATTAGACCGTCTGGACTTCCATGGATGCCAGGAGTAGAGGGAGCCCTTGAGTATGGGTTTCGGCAGGCATGGCGGCGGACATGGCCCTTGGAGATACAAGGAGATCGTTAGAGTGGTATTCCCAGAGATTTAGGACTCTGACACCATCACAGGTTATATGGAGGCCATACAGGGTCTATCCTACATGGGCGAACAGGACGCCCACTTAGTGGAGCTGAGATGCAGTAGAGTGGTCAGGGGCCACAAGCTAGAGATTTTAGAGCGGGTCTCATTTATACAGGTGATGAGACAGTTTAGATTGATACAGATTATTCGATTGTATATGTGCCATACAGATGGGATAGTAAGGAGACAGATCTACCGATACTGGTCCCAATAGATCCACTCAGGGAGGCCCTACCTCCCATATATGATGATGATGATGATGTAGGAGTGGATGAGGGTTACGAGGCATGGTATCATGAGGAGCTACCATGACATCTCATAACGTCTACAGAGTCAGACGAGGAGGATACAACAACGGAGCTAGAGAGACTGCAGGGAGAGCATGCTACCTTGGTACAGACACACCAGACTACTCTTGAGGAGATTAGGACTCTGAGGGAGGAGAGGGACACAACGATACAGGAGAGAGCCACCACTCATTAGGAGTAGGATACAACTATCCAGCAGAGGGATAGATATCATAGACACAGAGAGGCCCTCAGGGCCAAATATGGTGATACAGGCACCACATCAGAGTCAAGGGCACAAGGCCGTAGCGGGAGGACCACGAGTAGTAGCGCCGATGAGAGCACCCAGCATGGTGAGTCTGAGTACCTATCAGGCTCTCCTTTCCGAGGTGAGATACTACGAGGATGCCTTGACACAACATGCCCTAGATGTGCCTCATTACAGAGTGAGGAGGAGGACAATGACAACCACTGCCAGCGGTGCATCGGAGGGTGCGAGCACCGGGGAGACCGAGGAGGTCATAGGGTCATGACTATGGGCACCTCTAGTTCTATAGGTGATGGTCAGGAGGGAGAGCCCATGTGCCTGAGGAGGGAGGAGGAGACAACATTCTCCATTTGTCTGATTTTACTATATAGAGATGATATTTGTAGAGATATACTTGATGTAGCCTCGATTTGAAGGCATTTTTGATACGATGTATACGGCTCGATTTGAAGCCATTTATATATATATATATATATATATATATATATATATGCATCTTTGTGTTATGTGATTGGACTCATGCTTTTAACTTTGATAGATACAGATGGATAGATGTGATTTAATTTTGATTTGTCATGGATGAATAATTGACTAAATTAACATGTTAAGACGTTAATTCAATTAAATGATATGGATAGATGGATCCACATAATATGTGCTGCTTTGATGATTTTAGATGAAGTAGATAAGATGAGCATAGATAGATGATAGATTTGATTGATTAAATTAACATGTTAAATGTCAATTTAACTGGATAAATAACAAATGAACACGGGTAATGTCTATTTGATTTGATGAAAAGAAAGTGATGCAATGATATTATCCCTTAGAAATAAAAATCACTACACCTAGATAGGAAAAGGAATGATAAGTTAGTCCCTAACCAACCATAAATAGAGACCTTGATGGTAAATCGAAAGACGATGCACATAAGGCCATAGACACGGATAAAATAAACCTAACACTAGTTAGTCACAAACCAGATCTAGGAGGTAGATAAGGACAAGAGATAAGTATGCATCTTGTCGAAAAAATGAAGGATTAAATACATGCCCATATGGGGAAAACAAAGTCTCCATATGATCGAAAAGGTCTCATATCACAGCTTCATGATTTTCCTTTTGATAAAAAAGAAAACTGATCAATGCGGGTAGTTTGCTAGATATGGAAAGACTGATTGATACGGGAAGTCTTTTAGAGATGCTAATAAGTGAACAAACTAGCCAAGAGAGGAATTTTGTTACTGCAAAGGCTCAAAATGCCATAAAACAAACAATCGTCCTTTAAGGGAGCGGTCTGTATTTTGAATTTGATGGTAACCATCCTTTGAGGAATGGTCTACGTTTTTGATTTATTTGATAAGGCATGGATAGCTATCCTTTGAGGGATCAGTCTATCTTTTGGGACTAGGATAACATCTTTTTTTTTTGAGCTTTGGAAGAAGCTGAGTTTAGACCAGATAGATCAGATAGAGGGAAAGAAAACGTATACAAGCACGTACTCATGCCCCAAGTGGATTTGATCAAGATGAACACCTAGGGTAGATGAAGTAGTGATTAAGGTATTCCTACCATGAGGAGGAACAAATCCATAAGGAAAATTCCATGAGTAGAGCCACGGTACTCATATTTAAGGTATAAAAAGAAATAACGCGAGAACCACATAGTTCCAAATCACTACGAAATGCATGACTGGTTACAGATGGATGAAAGACCTGTTTCGCAACTAAGATCATGTAAGATAGATTTTAACAGTAGAAGGGCCTTATATGTAAATCATTAAGAGGTTCCATATCAAGTATACCATCTATGGAAGACAGGTGATAAGCCCTGGACCCATACTTATGAGTGACAACATATGGTCCCATCCAGTTAGGAGCAAACTTACCATGTTGACTCCATTCCAGAGTAGTGACATTTTGGTTTTCTTTAAGAACAAGATCACCAACTTGGAAGTCACGCTACTGCAAATGCTTGTTATAAGCACACTTGACATGCTCAAGATAGACTTGATGATGTTCAAGAGTGTTGAGACGACGTTCATCTAACAACTCAAGCTGTGCTAGACGGTTTTGACAATAGTCTTCATCAGAGACAAACTCTCTGAGAGAGACGCAAAGAGAGGGAATCTAGACTTCCAAAGGAAGGACAACCTCAAACCCATAAACGAGAGAGAAGGGAGTAGCACCGGTAGGGGTACGAATGCTAGTCCGATAATCCCAGAGAGCAAAAGGGATGTGTAAATGCCAATCCCTACTAGCTCGACTAGTTACCTTTGCGAGGATATTATGCAAAGTTTTATTAGAAGCTTTAGCTTGGTTGTTAGCTTGTGGATAGTATGGAGAAGAAAAGCTGAGTTTAATATTGAAGGTGTCACAAAGTTTCTGCAAATTTTTTTTTTGAAATACTTGCCATTATCTGTAACGAGTTTGTGAGGAACACCAAAGCGACAAATGATGTGTTGATAGACAAAATCAACAATAGGTTTAGCTTTGGTCGATGAAAGAGGAATAACCTCCACCCATTTAGTGAAGTATTCTATGGCAGTAATGATAGAGTGATGTCATTGCGAAGAGTGTGGATTGATGAGACCAATGAGATCAAGACCCCATTGTGAAAAAGGCCACAAGTCCGTTGCAAGTTGCAAAGCCTAACAAGAGATATGTGTAAGATTAGCGCGTTGTTGACACTTGACACATTTATTGACATATTCGTAGCAGTCTTGATTAAGAGAAGGCTAATAGTAACCTAAACGTATGATGCGCTTAGCCATGGCCAAACCACCAAAGTGTCCACCATATACCATTGTGGACCTTTTGAATGAACTTAGATTAATTCGGGGTTTTGAAGCACTGAAGCAAACTACCCTCAAAACCACGTTTGTAAAGGCTTCTCCAGAATAGCATAGTGGTTTGTGTGTTGGATAAAATATCTTTTGCCATTGGAATTCAAATATACGGAAGCACTTGAGTAGGATAGATAATAGAAAATGTGCTGATACCACTCATCTTGAGTGTCGGTCGTGACGGTGTTGATTGAAGTCAACTGCCTGAGATGAGATGGTTGGTCTGACACTGAACAACCACATAAAGTTGTGAGTCTTTAGTGAATGGAGGAATAAGTGAGGCTAAAGAAGCCATCGTATCTACAAATCGGTTTGCAGTGCGAGGAATAGCCTGGATAGTAAATTTATCGAAAGATTGAAGCTGAAAGAGAACGATATCATGATATTTTTGAAGGATATCATTTTTGCACTGATAGACACCAGTGACTTGATTAATGATGAGCTCAGAGTCACCAAAGATGTCGATATGGTGAGTGCCGAGATTAATGGCATTTTGAAGACCTAAAATGAGGGCTTCATATTCAGCCATATTATTGGTACATTCAAAGTTAAGCTTGTGTGTGACAAGGATAGGTGCACCCCAAGGAGGAATCATGATGAAACCTGTGCCTCCCCCTTGCTGACACTTGGACCCATCAAAGAAGAGTTTTACTTTAAATGGAGACAAACCAAAATCGATTTGTTGGATGTACTCGTCTGGGAATTGAGTGAGGGGACTTGAGTGTCTGGAAGAGGGGCATCAACTAATTGATCAGCGATAACTTGACCCTTGATAGATTTCTGTGAGATGAACTCGAGGTCAAACTCTGTCATGAGCATGAGCCAACGAGTGATATGATCATTGTGATAGGGTTTCGCATGCATTTTCTTGAGTGGATTGAAACTCATAACAATGTGAGTTTTATGATTAAGGAGGTAATGACGAAGTTTAGAAGTCACGAAGAAGAGAGCACAACACAACTTTTCAGCTTCGGAATAACAAGTTTCATACTCATGAAGAGTGCGACTGATATAATAGACAACCTGTTCCTTACCATTAGCATCTCGATGCGAGATCATGGCTCCCAGAGCATGGTCAGTCACAAAAATATAAAGATAGAATGGCTCCCCCTCACGTGGAGGTGTGAGCATAGGTGGAGAAAGAAGATAAGCTTTGAGATCATCAAAGGCTTTTTGGCAACACTCATCCCATTCAAAATGAATGTTTTTATGGAGGAGATGATGAAAAGGTTGACAACGGTCTGAAAGCATGAGATAAAATGATGCACTGATTGAAGGTGTCCTTGAAGACCATGGAGCTGCTTTAAGTTAGAAGGAGGAGGCATCTTGATGATAGCCTTTATTTTTGTGGGATCGACCTTAATACCCCTGATAGAAATGATAAATCCTAAGAGTTTACCAGTGAGAATGCCAAACACACATTTAGATGGATTTAGGCGAAGACAAAAATGAATGAGTCTCTCAAAGAGAGGTGCAAGGATGAGAAAATGATCCTGACGGTGTTTGGATTTATCGAGGATGTCGTTGACGTAATCTTCTACAGGTTTTGTGTAAGAGGTCATGGAAGATGTAGGTCATTTCACGTTGATAAGTCACCCTTGCGTTCTTAAAACCGAAGGGCATGACGTGATAACAAAAAGTCCCCCAAGGAGTTATAAAGGAATTCTTGTGTTGATCCTCTAGTGCGATGAGAATTTGATTATACCCAGAGAAATCATCTCATGGCCTCATGTAGTTAAGTCCACTTGTTGGTCGATATTAGGTAGAGGGAAATCGTCTTTCGAGCAAGTGAGATTAAGATCCCGAAATTCGGTGCAAATTTGAATTTTCCCACTAGCTTTAATTCTTGGTACTACATTTGAAACCCATTGTGGATAGTCAATGGGTTGGATGAAGTTGGCAGAAAGCAAGCTATGACTCTTCTTTAACAAGGAGAGCTACATGAGGATGCATCTTAAGTAGTTTTTGTTTAAATGGTTTGATGTTTGGAAGAGTAACGATATTGTGGACCATGATGTTAGGATCGAGGCCCGACATATCTTCGTATGACCAACCAAACGCTTGGTGATGTTTGGAAAGAAAGGCGACGAAGTCTCCTAACTCCACAATGGGTTAAGAGATTGGCCAACCTTAATGTTTCTGCACTTGTGCAGAAATGGGCAACTCAAAACTTTGTTACGATGGATAGCATTGGTGAAGTATACCTAAGCTAGGGGAAATTATATCAAAACTATATCGCTACTGTTGATAAAGATTACATGAAATCTGCAGTTATGTGTATTGTTACAAAACGTAACAGATCACATAGTCTGTAATTTCATGATGCCTTCAGCAAAAGAACACAAAATCCCGAAGGACAGCTGTGTTGTCTTGATGAAGACACCGAATTATAAAATAGGTGAAGTGTTTGGTTTTGAAGCAACAAACATAAGTATAGATACAAAAATCAGAGTTCATTACTAAATGTTACAGGTTCTTTAAACTTTTCCTTCATGATTAAGACATTCAATTATGTTACTAAGTTGTTTAGTTCATTATACAATCCATACAGAAAGTAGAAATGTAGAAAGAGATATACAACTCATTTACAGAATTCAATGCTTTATTCACAAGGAGAGTCAAATGTTTCCCATACAAGCCATGGGATGTAACTAAAAAGAAAGATACACATGCATGAAGGAGAAAGCAGGAGAGAGTATGAGGGGGAACCCATCATTGCCTTGTATATTCTTCTTTGTGTAGAGCATCTCCATGCCACCCCTTCATCCTCAAGTCATGGTACCTGAAAAGAAAACAAATCAACCATCAGTCATGAGCTCAGGGATCAAACCATATTCCTACACTATCCTACTTCGTGCATATGAATCTTATCCTAAGCAGGAGATGTATTCTACTTGAAGGACAAATTGCATGCATGTTTTTTCACTCAGAAAGAAGAAAAGGAAAAAAGAAAGAAAGAAGAAAAAATATGGATATAAGAGAGGCCAAAAGCTTAATTATTTTTCTAACTATTTTCTTAAGTGTGCAGGTACAGGTTACAACCATGAAAATTTGACAAGTCATAAGTACATGCTAAGAAGAAGGAAGAGTGCAACTCAAAGTTCAACAAACATTTTGCAAATGGAAGAGGTTAGAGCTCGGGAGAGAGAATGGAAGATATAAATACATTTTAATTTGATAAAAGAGGAAGAATCAGATTTCACAAGCTGAAGTTAAAAGTAAAAGTATTATAGCTGAAACAAGATGAGAGAGAAGATTATGGGAAAATTTTGACAGGGCTTCACCATGTAAAATCAACATTTTCAATTTTTCAGCATACATATCAAAGTTGTAATGAAAGGAAAAGCAGTATATAATTGCAGAAAAGAATTCTTTATAGCTTAAACAGCTGAGAAGAATTGAAATTCCAAGATAATCTCACAAATTTCAGTCTTTCTAAGTTGCAATTTTAAGAATAAAGTAGATATAAGAGCACAAAATTACTACAATATCAATGAAATACATTCATTCAAGCAAGGTTATACTCATCTACAACATAAGCAGAAGCCATTACAGGTGAACAAATCTATCTTCGTGATGACATTTGAAATAAGCTACAAAAGACACAATGTGCATGAAAGATCATCATATACTAGCTATACAAGCAAACCAGATTAAGCTACAGGTCTTCATGAGCTCAATTTCTCATAATAGAGGGATACTTACAAGCAAGGAACATGTCCAGTTTGAAAAGGTTTTTGAAAGAGAGATAATTTAAAAAAATTTGGCAGGGCTTCACCCTATAAAACCAACATTTACAACTTTTCCAACATCTATATCAAGCTGAAATCAAAGAAATACAGTGAAAGTAATAGAGTAAAGTATCTGAATCAAGGATTGCACCTAATAGTAACGCAAAAAGATCAAGTATTGCTTAAATTACTACAGATATCAAAGAGTTGCAGGAGGACCAAATAGTGAGGGATCAAGTATTTGCAGCCCATAAAGACAAAGTCACAACCTATGCTCAACACAACAACAATAGAGAAGGATGATGATATGGAATATACAATGTAATCATCTTGATGAAATAACAACTAGGCTATCCTCTGAGTTACAAATTATGGTTATCCAGATACAGTTCAAAAGATGTAACTATCTACAAAGTACAAATTCAAGGAATGGAGTTGTATTCGACATATAGTAGCAGCAAGTATAGAAGAGAGTCAGGGTTAAATAGAAAACAAATCCTTATGTACAAACTCAGTATGATACAAATAAAATATTTCATGCCAAAGATAGATTTCCATGACTACAGTTCAAAACATCATTCAAGCGAGCTCATGAAGTTCATACCAGGAGCAATTCAAGTAACATCTACAACTATAAAAGGGCCATGAAAAGTTATGATATCCCATATTTAAAGTATAGTTGTCTTTTCAGACAAGTGCATCAATTCAAGAAATGAGCAATGGGATGATGAACCCGAATACACACACCTCGAAATGCACATATCTACGGTTTTGGAAAGTCAATAATCAATAAACAGTGGAAAGTATTTAAAGAGAATCCATAGTTTACCTTCTCCCATAGATGTCAGTGAATCAAGATGGAACTTAGAGTCACAAGTTCAAATCAGAGCCAAAAACATGAGTACCTATAATGATTTTCAGGTCGAAATAACCAAGGTCGAACCAATGGATCACATGAAAATGCAAAGGAAAAATGGTTATCAGTATTTTGAAGTCAAAATGGCAAGAGCAAAGTAGCAGTGGTAATTATAAGGTCGAAACTTACCTTCCCTCATCAAACAGTATAACGGTTACATAGTCCCGAGCTCAAAGGACTTCAACAATGGCGGCCAAGGGACCAAACAGAGATCTCGAGAACAAAGAAAACCCCACAAAGCTCGAAGATCACGACAATGGCGACAAAATCCACAACCACCTTGCTCAAAAAATGAAGATACAGATGCTTGACAACAACAGGGAACCATTTTCATAGTCAAAAACGAGCTCGAAGTTTGCAAGAGAATGCGGCCATGACCACAATGTTTCACTTTGAAATCTCGAGGAAAAGAAATCATACTTCACAAGTACATAGAGCTCGAGGTTCAATACAATGGTGAAATAACCACAATTTCCATGCTTAGAACAAAGAAATACCATAAATAGAGAAAAATGAGTCTCATAAGACCAAGACATTCAGAGGAACCAAACTCAGAAACTACAATAATGATGTCCAATCGAAAATAGTTACGGGAACTCAAGAAATCATTCATCATGCCATTAGATAACAGTGAGTGGAATAACTTTCTATTTTCTTAAAATAGAGTGTTCAAGTGCATTTAAAAAAAAAACTCAGGCCCAAAATGATATATATATAGATAAATCCTCAAAGAAAGGAACAAATCTTGGTTTTAATCTGTAGACACATTATTGCATGTCAAGAATCAGAACAAGAAATGGGAACTTACTAGTTTGTCAAAGCCGAGAAAGTCATCAGGAAACTCAGACAGAGCAAGTTCAACTTGAGAATCGACCAAGGCCGATCCGTAAAAACACCAAAACATAGAGAGAACGATTATCATTATTTCTTGAAATACAAGTGGCAGAAATGAAACAACAATTATTTACCGTGCTCATAGGTCAAGAACTTACAACAATGGTGGCCACCTTCATAATCTTGCACAGAGAGCTCAACAGAGAAAGAATGGGTGGAAATATACCAGATTCAAAGTCGCAGGGCCCACTGACTAAGGAAATGCTTAAGGCTGAGCTCTAACTTTCAAAAATGGCGTCAAACAAAAAATTTGCCAGGATTTGCCCATATAACCAAAAAATCAAATGAAATGTGCTTGTGGGTCGAGTTCTCTTTACCGCCCAAACCCAAGAAGTGGGTTAACTCTAACTTGACCATGATCAAGGATCAACGATCATCATTCAGTGGGTACAAATATCAAGGGATAAGAATCGATCTCCATTATCAATGCAAACCATCATGGTCAGATGCAACCAACCACATTAAATGCTCAGGTGAAACCCTAACCAAAGCTGAAGGATCAACGATCAATATTAAACCAGGTACCAAAATTGATGATCATGGCCAATCACAGTGGCCAATGTATTAAATGCAAAGTGCCAGTGTAGAGAGCGAAGGGGTGAGTCACCATGGAGAAGGGGACAACCCATGTGTCCACAAAACAAATCATTTTCCATGACTTTAAAAGTCTAAACCTTATTGCATGCTTCCAAAAATCAAAAGGTCGACCAAATCATACATAATGATCACTGAAAAGGTGAAATATAACCTTATTTCAATCAAAGGTAAGAGTGGGGCGGTATACCTTATAAACATGCCTAAGTCCACATGGTGGCCAAGTATAGTATGGTGCCCCCTTGTATTATTTCAAAACATAAATTTTCTAAGTCCACAAGGTGGCCAAACCAAGCGAATTAAAGGTGGTCCCCACAAGGAGGTTGGAGTGAAATTGCAAAGTATCACTCATGTGACCACTCAAGAAAAGAAGCAAAATATCAGAACATGTGCACATAAGGGGGTGGTCCCCACAAATAATTATTTTGCAAATATTGCTAAGTGTTGCAATTATTTGCTCACATACAGAGAGTTATATTTTTGCATACTTCACAAGAAGACAGAACAAAGAAGATGACGAATTTGCATGCTTAAAGGAGGAAGACTTTCCTAGCAAGCAAATTGTATTATTAGCAAATTATTCACCCTTTCTTTCCTTAAAATAGAATAGTCAACTTCAGTTTGACTGTATTGTATTTAAGGCCATTAATGCCTATTTTTAAACTGCATGCTCTAGTTTGTATTATTTTATCCCTTTATTTATTATTAAGTAAAGGATAAAATTAGGATGCATGGGCGAGTATAGCCTTAGGCTATTTTTAGGAAGGGGAGAGAATTTATTTTGCTATATATTGTGTGCCCTTGCAAGGCACAAAGGAGGAATTTTTGGATATAAGAGTACTAAAGCAATTTCTGCCAGTTTTGCCTCTCGAGTGTGAAGTATTTTATGCCTTTCCAAGTTATTTTTAGTCTTGTGTATGTTTATACTAATCTTGTGAATGAAAATTCCCTGATCAACCACCTTACCCTGCTGTAATTTCAGTATTTTATGCTTAATTTTAATGTGCATGTTAACTTATTAGTACTGTTGTGAATCTCCTCAAGACAAATCAAGTGTTTTGCCCTTAGATATTTTGCAAAAAAAAAAAAACATTAATTGGTTCGTGCATCAAGAATCCTTCTCAAATCAGTTGTGCATTTACTCAGTCAAAGTTCTCATACAATTTTTGGTGTATCACCTTAGTTTTAATTATTTTACAGTCATCTTTTACCCTAGAACTCCCAAAAATCAGTTTAGTATACACCAACAAGGAACCGGCCTTTTAATCCCAGAGATTCACCTCATAATAGGTATACCCACAGACCTGAGGTGTCTCCATTGTATCTACGAGAGAGAGAGAGAGAGAGAGAGAGAGAGAGAGAGAGAGAGAGAGAGAGAGAGAGAGAGAGAGATCATTTTCATAGGCTTAGAAACACTACATCCATCTCTCTCGTGGTGCACTTTCGAGAGATAACATCGGTGGACCTAAGGAAATGAAATTGACTAAAAAAAAAGTTAGGCGGATGGAAATGGTGTCATCCACATCAAGTGATGCTTCAGACCTGATGGGAGAAGATGGTTCCTCAATGGAAAGAGGCTCAGTGAGAATGGTGATGGTGGCTTTCAAGAGAGGTTTGAACCCTAAACCAAATTTTTGATGTGGTTTAAGAGTTGGAATGGACGCGAGGTCATGCACACCTTGTTCATACTTTCCCAGGCCAAAGCCCTTCCACGCACATCAATATAGATAAGTTTTTACGAATGCAGGATTCTGTAGATAATCAAACCCTGCCGAATAGGGTTTGGCCCTAGGAGGAGAATCTGGATGATAGTGAGGTGCATCAAGACCACCGTAGATGAAGTCACACAATTGGGCACTCAATGGTGATGATGTGGCCAAGACTTGGTTAATATTCAGGTTGTTTGTCTGGCCTACCATACTCGTTAGGTTTGAGATGGGCGTCAAAAGAGACAAGGGGAAGTTCTCCTAGCGAAAAACACTGCAGCGTATCTTCCATATTTTGTAGATCTAGTAGTTTTTTTGCAGGTATGGAAGAGGATGGAGCCTCGTCAGGAGAATCATCGTTCTCCTTTGGAGGGACAGACCCTGTGGTCATGTCACATTGTGCAGAAAAAAAAGGGTCTCATGGATGAGTATAGATTTTGCCCTCATATTGATATTTTATACATCGATGGAGGGTTTATGGTATGCAGTGCATTGTATGGATTCAAGAGTGTCCGAGGATCACATTGTAGTGGAATTTTCCTTTGATAATGTAAAAAGCTCGTATAGAAGTTTCTTGCCCATTTGGGCGGACCACTTCCTAAGGTAACCACCAGCTGATCGTTAAATGATCAAAGGGCGAAAGGCGGTGGTGACACTATGTTCTTTGGTAACTTAAGTTTCTCAAATGTGTGGGAGGAAATGACGTTGAGTGCAACACCACTGTCGATCATAGTGCGTTTTAACGTAGTGTTATTGATTTGAACTATGATAAAGAGAGGAGCCTCTAAATCCTCAGAAGAAAGGGGAGGAATTTTAGAATCCTCAAAGGAGATGGTGGTTGACAATCTATTCAACCCAACAACCATCTCGAAAGGTTGGGGCTCATCTGAATTCACCACGATGTGGTGTAGATTATCAATCAGAGCTCAGGCGGTGCCGGAGATGACTGAATGAGGTCAAAAAGAGACATTTTGACCGGAACATGGGTGAGTTGTTTCATAACACTCTCCTCAACTGACACGGGAATCTGAGCCCGAGGTGAAGCACGAATAGAGACCCGAGGTCTCGGGGCCGATGAGGAAGGAGGAGCTCCTTCGGGGGCAACAAAAATAATGACTCATGGTCGAGGAGCTGTAGAAGACGATGGATTATCGTACCATTGTGTTCTAGTGGCGATATAAATTGCATCAATTTAAGAGGGTGGAATATCATCCAAAGTGATATCAATAGAACTGGGGGCCTGAATAGACATGTTTAGGCTTAGACATAGTTGGGATGATAGGAGACACTTGTTCCTCTTCCTCCTCCAACAGGAGATCATTTTCTTCCAAGAGGCCGTTAACGACAGATTGAAGGGCTTTACATCCCTTGCATGTCATGACCTGGAGTGCGATGGTAAGCACAAATCACATCAGAGTTGAACCATGTAGGTTTTACTCCTTTGGGATTATAGGGTTTGATTGGAGGAAGTGATATAGATGAAGATTGGATAAGTTGCGAAGGATTTCAGTATAAAATCTGGTAGACAAAGATGTGGACAGAGGTGAAGGAGGCACCTCTTTAATCTTAGCAGACTGCTGAGGTAAAAGAGCCTGCATATCTGGTTTGACAGATCTTTTTAGGGACTGTTTTTCTCTTTTGAACACTGGGAGAAGTAGCCTTAGGTGCTTGAGATGGAAGCAAGTGAGGCAAGATTGATTTTAGCAGAGGAGGAGCTCCTAAGATAGATTTTGAAGATGACGAAGACATGACAAGTGTTTTAGTCTTCGGAGATGAAGAAGGCTGCTTGACCAAAACAAATGATGATTTAGATAAGACTGATTTAGATGGGGGAGGAGCTCCCAAAATAGATTTGATAGGAGGCACAAAGGGTGCCTTGGTTTTTGGTGATGAAGATGATGGTTTTGATAAAAGAGGTGACGCCTTTCCAGTAGGTAAATCCACTTTATGAGGCACCGGTGAAGAAGATGGTGTTATAGAAGAAGATGCCTTTTCAGTGGATAAATCCACTTTTTATGAGGCGTAGAGAGGGATTTTTGAGGGAGGGCACCAAGAGTTTTGATGGTCCGAAATATTGGTTTTCCCTTTTCAGGGATGGTGACAACTTCGACCGCATAAGGTGATTGTAACTATTTCGGAGGAAGTAAAGGAGACGATACCGATGATGCGACCTTAGACTTAAATTCCAACTGTTTATGTCTGAGTCCAGGAGTCAAAAGTATGGGTGTCAATGCTATCTCTTTAGATGTTTCCTTAATAGGCAAGGAAGCACTGATGGTGAAAGAGGTAGGTAATGAAGAAGCAACCTCTTGTGAGGAGGGTACTTCAGATGCAGTAATTGTGGGTGTAATTACTGTAGGAAAAGAGATAAGAAGAGTCAAGATCGAAGACACTTCCAAAGGCATAGAAGTTGGTACAACTATGGGTACGTTGACCAAAGGCATGGTCATGGCAAAAATGGGAGCGATAGAAGTAGAAGTATTCGTAGTGGAAATTTGAAGGGATGTAAATGACTCAAGCACCGAAAGAATGTCTGATGACGAGACAGATGAAGATGACATTGTCTCAGGTATAGATGGAAGATTAGATAGAGAGGCAGAGGGAGATGAATTTGTCTCTAACAATAAAGGAAGACTCGAAGATGGACCATCCGAGGATGGTGGAATCTCAGAATTTGAAGGAGCGGAAGGAAGTTCTGATTCAATCAACATGTTTGTGGATGGCTCAGAATTAGAAGAAGAACTATCAGTAGAAATGGAGCTGATAGTATGCGTTTTTGGTTTTTTAGACCTCAAAGCATTATTGTTCGGGAAATGATTTGGAAAAGGTTGTTTAAAAACATCAAGTGCTTGATTTGGGGGGAAATTTGGGTTATCTAGAATGGGCTTGCCTCTATCAATGAATTTTTGGACAAGATTTTTGAAGGTCTAACATCGTTCAATTTCATGGCCTTTGTTTCTATGATAACGATAGAAGTCATTTTCATGATACCAGAATGGTTGTTCTTGGTTCTCATCAAAATTTCTAATAGGAGGAAGTTCGATCATGTGAACTTCCAACATTTTGTCTAAGATAGAAGCATATGATTCCCCCAACGAAGTAAAAGACCGAGATGATGGAGGTCCTTTTCGAGAAGATGGAGAGTCTCTCCGAGGTGTTTGATTAGAAGTGTTATCAGATCGTGATGTTTTTAAGATGATAGCATTTGTGGACCCCTGATTCTTGTCTTTGTTAGAAGAAGAAGGGTTTGATTTTGTAAACCGAGAAAAATCTGGTTTAGACTTAGAGCAAAGTTTTAACTTTCCTTGTTTGATGGTGCGAGACTCAAGTTTACGTGCCATCGTAAAGGCTTCTTCAAATGTATGAAAGGTTTGAATCCTTAAAGTGGAATAAATATGATTGATGCAAGATCGAGTAAACAACTCGCTGAGATTAAGGGAGGGTGAAGGACAACTGATTTATTATTCCTCTCCAACGAGCGACAAAGTCTGTAATAGACTCGTCATCGAATTGATGAATTTTATAAAGATCTGTGATCGAGATCTTATGTGCGATGTTTATTGATAAGTTTTCAACAAACATCTGGGCTAATTGAGAGAAAGAAAACAGAGAATGTTGGGGTATGTTATTGTACCAGTCTAAAGCGGGCCCTACTAAAGACATAGGAAAGGTACAAAGCATAAGCTCCTGGTCTTGGACTATAAGGTAGCAAGCGTGTTTAAATTCTTGTAGGTGTTGTTGAGGATCCTCCCGAATATGAAATTTTGAGAACTTAGGAAGTTCCCATTGGGGAGGATAAGGCTTAAAAGCCACTGATGGATGAATTAGTTCATTACATACTTCTTCAAAAGAGTATGAAGGGTGAGCCCCTTTGGTGGAGGCTTCTAGGTCTATGATTTTCTTGAAAAGAAGTTGGACGACATCAGATTGAGGAGGGGGCATGTTGATATGTCCCGTATAAGAAGTGAATGGTATGTTTTGTTGAGGTGTTAATGGGGGATTCATCTGCTAATTAATAGGATGATAAGAGGAATAACTGGGCATTCTGGGTGACACCTGACGAGGTATTTGGTGTGAAGGAGCCTAAGTATAAACAGGTTGTGAGATGACAAGTGGTTGAGAGAAAGGTTATTGAATGAAAGATGGAGCCTGTGATTGGTGGGTTCCTACACTTGTTAATTGAATTGGAATGGATTGAGGAATGTGGGTGTTGATTTGATTTGATATGGTTTGTGATGTGGGAAACAAACTCTGAATGAGGATTTTGACTTACTGGATTAGTTATTAAGGGTGCCGATGCCAAGGGATGGGTAAAAGCCATTGTCACTGGAGCATTGGAAGAAAGATCAGCTGAATGACAAGAAATAGGAACTGACTGACTCGTGGGAGGGGGTTGGCTCAAAGAGAGATACTGACCTTGAGATGTAATAGATGGCATAGAAGAATTGATAGCAATTTGTGGGAGTGTTGACGTACTCATCATAGTTGTAGAAGAGGGCCACTTGAAAGTAGGTTGTGGGGTAGCTGAGGCAGCTGCTACACTAGGGATAGGCAGTGTCATTTGAGAACCAGTCAACATGGTTGGTGGAAGAGAAAAAGGAGGCATAGATGCACCACCTTCTTTCATGGTTCGAGGAAAGAAGAAACATGCTAACTGTTCTATGAGAGCCTGGGATGGTTCATGAGAATAATCGTAAACTTGCTAGATTGGTGGTCCATGATCAGATATTCGAGTAGACTTATGCACTAAGTAGTCCATAAGGGCTACCGAGTTGTGGTCAAGGAGTGCCTGAAATTTAGGATCTCCGCGAGGAACATACTCTATATCAAGTAGATGGAACCTCTGAAGGATCGGGGAAGGCAATGTGATGGGATCACTTTAGGATGATAGAAAGGATTATACGACCAAGATGGGGAACCAACTAATATTGGTCCTGAAGAAGACCCGAGGGGTGCCGAAACATCCAAATTAGCGGGGGTCTCAGATGAGGAAGAGGCCAGTTGAGCCATTTTTCTAGATTGTGACCGGGTGATGACCGACATAAACAAGCACAAACACAGAAAGAGATTAACCTAATTAATGCACAGATAATTCAAGCAGCGTAGGTGATTATCTCTTTTAAATTTTCATGCTTTTTAAGAAAGAAAATGTTAGGGAAGGCTTTTTAGAACGGGGACTACTCAATCACCAAACTAAGGATGGTTTGGGGAATGTTTTGGTGAGGAGTCTCGAAGGCACTTCAGTAAAATAATGGTACGTGGCTTGATATAGGGGCCTACCCCCACACTTCACACACCGCTATGATAAGGGAGTCGGGTGCTTTGCCAATATATACCAGAAATTTCGTGAATTTATGGTGTGACCCGAGACCGCATAGGCTTTTCCTCTTGGATGTCACTTCCAAGTAGGCGAGGCCAGGGAAGGAGTTTTTGTTTAAATGCTTTATACCTAGTGATTTTGGCTTTGTGTGCAAGGGTGAAAAATAAAAAAATCAAATAGTGTCACTACCGATTTTGATTAATTTTCCAACCTATTTAGAGAACTAGGTGAAGAACATACAACAAAAATGAAAAGAAAATGTTCTTTTTAAGCACTAAAACCGAAGTGTTTGACTTCAATGAAGACAAGTCAAACAAGTTCTTTCCCAATGCGATTAATTCATTTTAAGGACCAAAACCGAAGTGTTTGAGTGTGATAAAAAACAAACAAACAAGTTCTTTTTAAGTTCTTAAAAAGGAGAAAACACCGCAAAAGAGAAATACCTGTAGATTTAGCTCTCCAAGGTGTGTGGACTTCAAAAAGTGTGTTGTTGAGCTCTTCCCCTCAAACAATCCCGTGAACAAGCAAACCACTCCGCAAAATAGGGTTAAGTAGAACACACAAACAAATCCAACAAGATATATCCAGATAACTAGATACTAGTGGAAAGGAAATTTCTATTTTAAGAAACTAGAAAACTTTCAAGGAAATGACAATTTTGCACAAAGAGATGAATCAAAAATGCAACTTTGAAATCAAATGAAGGATTTACTAATCTTAGAAATAGAAATTGGAATTGAGATTTGCAAAAAGAAGGGACCTAACTTTGCAAATTTAGAAATGAAAGAAGCAAGACCGAAACGATGAAAGGAAATGCTTAAGAACAACTGATGAAAATCAGTGAAGAAAAAGAACAAAGCTCAAAACTAGAAAAGAGATGAACTTACCAATAAGGGACTTTGGTAGGGTCCACCGGCATGCTAGAATGTAGATCAATAATTTCCGCGCTTGTTACCTGTCCAAGTTAATGCACCAAACTAAACACAAAAACCCTGAAAAACTCAAATAAAGTCGATACCTGATTAATTGGACAAGATTCAAGACGTAGATGGAAAGAAAGCCTGATGGAATTAAGATGGGCACACATGAGAAATCTTGTGGAGTAGATCCAAGAAACCTGTGATGCATGAATACTTGATAGAAAAAGATGACGTTAGAAGATATAAGGGTGAACTACTCAGAAAGTGGGTCCGAGAAGCAATTAGCTTCCTCGGTGGATGTCAGTTCACATTTTCAATTAAGAATAAAGGCATACATGATAAAATATGTAAGCAAATGTTTATATTTTCTAATTTTAAGTTGCAGATAAAATATAAAAATAGCAGCAGAAACTAAAAGAAAGCAGGAAACTGTAAAAAAAAAGATGAAATTGTGTCACCTAGATTCTATACCTTTCTGCAGACTGGTCGGCGTTGATCGACAAGATGATCGCGTCGATAGTTTGGAACGGCGCTGATTTGGAAAAAACTACATTGATTGATGCTTAATCGACATCGACCGTACTTAGGTTGTCGTTGACCGAGAAGAAATCATAGAAAGCTTGATTGATGATTGATGATGATCGGATTGTGGAGACCCGCAGGAGCTGTAGAGATGTGGATAGAGTTCCGCCTTGGCTGGATGGAGAAATGGAGTCACCCAGAGGTTGAAGAACCTAAGCGATATCGATATTATGAGGGCAGAATAACGGTGCACCTCTCAGGGATTGATCTGGATAGAATTCTCTCTCTCTCGATTGATAATTCTAAGGCTCGCTCAAGCTTTTCACTATTTCTCAAGTCTCTACCATCCAACTAGAACTGAGTTTAGGTCGTGTATTTATAGTCGGCACCGACCGAGGTAAAATTAGCGCCCGACCGAGGTAAAATCGGCACCGTTCCGAAAAATTGATGTTGGTCGAGGATCGGTCGGCGCCAATCAGGGAATAGACTCCCAAAGTGGTGAAAAGGGATGAGTTGTGAGGATAAGAATATTATCCTTCCAACTCAAATACAGGAAAAATCCTTTGCGGTTCCAGGAGAGGAGAAATAGGTGGGATGGATGGATAATAGTGACACGGGAGGTTGGGAAGTGATATGGGGTGAATAAGTAGTTGGAATAAATGTAAAAGATAGAATTACATGGTTAATGTTTAATTATCCATGGGTGAAATATAATGGGGTGGAACAAACTTAGGATAGGCATTTTAATTAGATATTTAATTAATACCCTAAGAGAGAAGTAGTGATACAAAAGTGCACCGGTTACCCGAGAATAGAACAGGTAAGCGAACACAGGGGACATTAAATTGAGTAACCAATTTTAGGTGTCTACAAAAATATTGAATTATGTAAATGAGTTGTATTTTTCGTTTCTAGATTTCAGCTTTACAGTATGGATTGTATGATGAACTAAACAACTCGGTCATATAGTTGAATGTATTAATCATGAAGGAAAGAACATTAATGAGAACCTGTAACATCCAGTAATGAAATCTAATTTCTGCAATCTGTACTTATGTTTGTTGTCCCAAAACTCAACATTTCACCTATTCTGTAATTTGGTGTCTTCATTAAGACAACACAGCTATCCTGCGGGGCCCTTGTTTTCTTTTGCTGAAGATATCATGAAATTACAGACTATATGATCTGTTACATTTTGTAACAACACACATAGCTACAAATTTCATTTAATCATTAACTAATTCAGCAGTAACCAATAATATTAAAACTCCATTAGCTTAGGTATACTTCACCAATGCCTTTCATCATAACGACAAAGTTTCGAATTGCCCATTTTTACACAAGTGCAAAAATTGTCAACATTTCTGGCGATCCTATGGGAAAGCTTCCTGCTAGCTTATAGACCAGTTCCTTGTTCTTGCCCATCGGGCATGGGGTCCAAACATGTAACCAAAATTTGCCTTTTCTCGAAAGGTCCAACCCTTCCAAAATGGAACTAAAATCGGGAAAGGATCTAGTAAACCATATCACATGCACGAATGGACTTATTGAATTAAAAAACAATGCAATGTGTAGAAACTACACTTATTGAAGGGAAATACTTCAGAATAATCACTATAAGATTTTCAATAACACTATTTGAGAAACATACCATTCACGGGAATGGGAAGTTCCTCTCCATTCACTTCAAAAGATGAAAAAATTGTGTTCTTTTCAAGCTAAAATCATGTAAGGGCCACTTGATTGTATCAAACTTCGTTTATCTTCTAGGATTTACACGATCAACATCCCACTTTAACACAATATCTCCTTCATTGAAGATTCAATTTGGCTTTCTTGTCAAAAGTCTTCTTCATCTGCTTTTATGATTCTTTTCCATAGTCAAATGGGCTTTATCTCTTATTTCTTGTAATTCTATCACTTCTGCATAACGAACCTATAATGGTTCATTCTCAAGTAGCTCCATTTGATGCAACAAATCCAATGTAGGTACCTCAACCGAAATAGGCATTCTTGCTTATTTTCCGTACACAAGTTTGTATGGTGAATTGACAACTTATCTTTTAGGAGTCACCCTATCAGCCCAAAGTGTTGAATTCAACATCGAGATACCAAGCTCTTTGATTATCTTTGAGCGTTCTTCCGATGATCCTTAAAAGGTTCTTGTTAGTACTTTCAGCTAAGTCATTACCTTGCAGGTAATAATTAGATGAAGAAATTAAGTAAATTCCATGGTTGATGACCTAATCTATCATCTTTGCACCAAGAAATGCTCAAGCATTATCCGATATGATAGTTGCTTTGGAACACCAAATCTACAAACTATTCCTTCATAAAAGGATAGTATTGAAGCTTCATTAGCATCCTTCAAGGCTATTTCTTCATCCATCATGTGAAATAATCAGTAGCCGTTAAGATCCATTTGTGTCCTTGTGAAAAAGGTGGGTTTATCACGCCAATAAAGTCCAGACCCCACTTTGCATAAAAAGGTGATAAATTGAAATAGGCAGTAAGGGCAGCGAAGATAAATGTTCTTTTCCAACAAAGAAAGCACATTTTTTACACTTTCTGATCCATTCAAAATAGTCCTTGAATATGCTAGGCCAATAGTAACCAAATTTCATAATTTTTAAGGCCGTTGTACATGCTAAAAATGGCCTCCTACGGGTCCTTCATGGAATTTTGACAATATTTTCTAAATTTTATCATAGTCAACACACCACAACAAGATTCCATTTATATCTCTTTTGAACAACACACTATCAATGAAGATATAAGGTACAACTTGTAATCTGAAATATCTTTGTTTATTTTTGTCCATACCTTCCGGATAGGTGCCATGTTGTAGATAGTTAACCAAATCAGTCATCCATCTTGATTCTGAATCTCATGAGTGAGTTCAGGCTACTAATTTTTGATTGAACCATGATTTGTGATTGCTGATATGCAATTTCAGCATGCTATTTTGAATCATTTGGTTCTATAGCTTATTGTATTTCCATATCATTAATTAGATGTTCACATAAGCCTTTCCCTCAAACCGTCTTAGCAACCCGGATATCAACATCATATTCCATGACATTCGTTATCCAAACTTTACCCTTTTCTCATTCAATTCTTTATTTAGCAAGAATGCTTTTACACTTGGATGAAAAATAAGAACATGGATTTTATTGTTCGTAATCATGTACTTGAAATTCTTTAGTCCTCTCGATTATTGAAAGTACTTGTTTTTCAAGGAATGTGTACCTTGTTTCATAATCATGCAATCTTTGTCCAAAGAAAGTAATAGGCTGCTCAACATTTTCATCATTGACTTGAGTTAATATAGTTGAGATTGTTTCAGCTCCTACAAGTGTATACATTGTAAAATCTTTATCGAAATTTGGATTTGCAAGAGTAGGAGCTTTAGAGATAGCTTCTTTGATTGATTCAAATCCTTCTCTCCCTTCACTAATCCAAGATAAAGTTTTCTCTTTCTTTAGCATAGTTGTCAGTGGTTTAACCAATACTGCAAAATATGGAACAAATCTTCTAACAAAGCTGATTTTTCCAAGAAAACTCTATAATATCTTCTTATGATAAGGCAATGATAGCTGTGATATGGCTTCAATTACGAAAGAATCAATTGATAATCCTTGCTTGGAAACAATATGACTAAGCAATCTACCTTTCTCATCTTGAAAAGATAGAATTTAGTGGATTCAAAGATATCCCAAATTGTTAACATAACTTAAAGGTCTGCCTTTAGATGTATCGGTGTTCTTCAGGATTTTTTGAGAACGTGGTAATGTCATCTAAATAAACTAGAATGCATTAATTTAACAAGCTCCATAAAGCCATGTCCATTACACGTTGAAACGTTGCACCGACATTTGAAAGACCAAAATGCATCCTTTTATAAGCATAAGTACCCCATTTAGTGGTAAAAGTTGTTTTATATCTATCCTCTTTTTGGACTAAAATCTGATTATATCCACTATAACCGTCTAGGAGAGATAATCTATCTCGCACACTGCAAACTATTCTTAAAATCGATCCATATTTGGCGGTGGGTAATGATATTTTAATGAAGCTTTATTAAGATCCCTAATATCTACACAAATGATTTCACCATTCTTCTTCCTAACAGAACAAGATTAGCTACCCAAATTAAATGCTTAACTCGGAAAGATAATACCTAATTCAATCAACTTAGATAATTCTTTCCTCATTAGAGGATCTATTTTGGGATTTACAGCCTTTGTTTCTCCTAAACAGTTTTAGAATTTGGCTACAATTCGATAGTATGTTGTGCTAAAATGGGATAAAATCCTTTTAGGACTTAGTATTTCAAAGCGAAAACATCTTTAAATTCCTTGCAAAGATTAAAAAATGATTGTTTTTCTACTAAGGAACATACCTTTCCAAGAAATACATTTTTCCCTTCATCAACTGAGATCTCTTCGTAATTATCAGCATGGGTTGACATCTTAGTCTTGACCTTCCTTAACTGATCGTTAGTGCTAAAGATGTCTTCTAATGTGAGCAAACCTCGAGGCAGTTTATTTGTCTTTAACTGAACAATCTAGTCACCATATAAGTGTTGTAATTTATCTTGATTAACTATAGAAAACTCAGCTTCTTGCTGTAAAAACCTACAGATTTGATCATCAATTTCAAAACCTTACCAATTTGAATCATTATCGATATTAAGGGCCTGAAAATTGGCTTTATATGAGGTTGAATTTTGTTATTTTCAATCTGGTCCAACACTTCAAAACTAGCCCCAACCGCTACAAGTCTATCCGCATGCTTATTTTCAGCTCTAGGAATAAACTGAATATTAATAACATTGAAATCTTTCATTAGATTTGAAACTCTATGTCTGTAAGACTTCATTAATGGATTCTTACAAACATTGAAATTTCTTACTTGATTGATAACCAACTCAGAATCACCAAAAATCAGAGGATACGATACCTCTCTTTACGCCCAAAGCAAGCCATGAATTAATGCTTCATATTCAGCTACGTTGTAGGTGCATGAAAATTGGAGACTCAAAGCTGAGAAATACCTTTCATTTGTTGGGGAAGTGAGCATCAAACCTGCTCCATGTCCTTTCTTGTTCTTAGCTCCATCGAAATGAAGCTACCAAACCCTTCTGCTGAATATTCTATTTTAGACATTAAGGGAAGTGGTGTATTTTCTTCATGCATACAATACCCACCAAACATGTGATCTTCAACTTCCTTAAAAGGATCATGAGCATGTTCTTTTACCGTCTTTTCATCCATAAACATGTTAGAAACACCATCTAATGATGAAACCCGAGCTACCTCATCAAAATCGATTGATCTAAGGCTGAAAATTAGCCACCACATTTGGAGAGTGAGGCTCAATGTGAAATATGGAAAAAGGTTCAGAATTGATGGTAACTTTGATGCCGTAACGAGTAGTGAAAAATAAGAAAGACAAATTGATGGTAATTGGCGGCATTTCTCTCTGCAGAGGCTCGTGTCGAGCTCGACAACTATTAAGATCACAAGAACTAGACAAAAAACCAGAATGAAGTAGAGATTCATCATTCCACGTAGAAGATACAAAGCATAAAAATAGAAAATATTCTATTGATCATATGAAAGGAAAAGCCGAGCCACAGTTCAGAAACAAAAATGAAGAAATACCTTCATTTGTTATCAAAAAAATGCAGGCCGAACCGAGCAACAATGGCGTCGAAGATCAAAGAACAAGTATGCAGGCTCAAAACGTCTAAATCTCCAAGCTTTCATCGAAAAAATGTAGAGCGGTAAAAATTTGCTAGGGCTTCGCCCACAGAGTGAAAAACCAAATGAAGTGACCAAATGCAAGCTCGTGAGTATAAACTTGCATTCGAACTAGGGTTCTAAAACCCTAACCTGTGATTAAAGATCAACGATCAAGCAAATGCCAAGTGCCAAGATGAACGGTGGTCATTCTCCCTAGGTTCCCAGGTGATAAGGTTCACTTAAACGCCACCGACCGCATTAATTTCCCGAGGCCGAACCCTAATCAGGGTTACATAATCAATGGTGGAAACAAAACCAAGGCACAGATCAGGGGCCATTAGTGCTCACAAAGATCCAGGTAAAACCAAGCAGGGTTAGGTTACTAACCACCAAAATCCATGCAAGGGGTGAGTCATCATGGAGAGGGGCCAGCCCACGTGGACAGATCAAAAAATCATTCGCCAAGACTATCCAAAGTCTAAACTATGGTGCATGCCCGCAAAATCAAAGCAAATCATTATATATGCCAAAAGTCCCGAAAAGGGAAAAATTGTATTATGTGCCAAGTCCAAAGGTGGCAAACCAAATATACATGGTGGGCTAGGCAAAGGGTGGTCCCCTTTTATCAAAACACATGCAAATTGCCTAAGTCCACAAAGGTGGCAGCATCCAAAATTTCAAACAAACCAAGGTGGTCCCCACATGGGGTGTTTTTAAACCAAAATTTGCGAAGTGTCACTCATGTGACTAGATCAGTAAAGGGAATTAGAAAACATGTATACCTTGGAGGTGGTCCCCACTTCATCTTAAATTTGCAAATATGGCTAAGGTTGCATCCTTTTGCCTACACACAGGAGATAATTTTGCATGCCTTCACAACAGGACAGAATAGAGAAGACTTGCCAAAGAAGTAAATTTTAAAATTAGCAACTGTTCACCTTTCTTTCTTAAAAATAGAATAGTCAACTTCAGTTTGACTATATTGTATCTAAGGCTGATAATGCCTATTTTCATCACATGCTTTAGTTTATATTATTTTATTCCTTTATTTATTATTAAATAAAGGATAAAATTAGGATACATGGGCGAGTACAACCTTGAGGCTATTTTTAGGAAGGGAGTGAACTTTTGCTATATATTGTGTGCTCTTGCAAAGCACAAGGGGGAATTTTTTTCGAGATTTTTCCCAGAAGAACTTTTGATATGAGTACTGAAGCAATTTCTGCCAGTTTTTCCCTCTGAGTGTGAATTATTCCTTGCCTTTCCAAGTTATTCTGCAGGCTTGTGTATGCCAGTATTAATCTTGTGAATCAATATTCCCTGATTAGTCACTTTACCCTACTATAGATCTACTATTTTCTACTAAATTATATTGTGCATGTTAGCTTACCAATATTGTTGTGATTCTCCCTCAGTAAAAATTAAGTGTTTTGCCCTTACATTCTGCAGAAAGTACAAAATTGGTTCGTGAACATAAATAATTCTTCACAAGTTAGTTGTGTATTCCACTCAAGTCAAGTTCTTTATTCAAATTTGGTGTATCACCTTAGTAATTATTTCATTTTTAGTCACTTCCTAACCCTAAAACTCCCATAAAGTAGTCTAGTGAACACCAATAAGGAACCGACCTTTTAACCCCAGAGGTTCACCTAATAATAGGTATACCCACAAACCTAGGGTGTCCCCATTGTATCTACGAGAGAGAGAGAGAGAGAGATCTTTTACAGACTTAGAACACCTGTTGCCATCTCTCTCTTTGGGTGCACTTTTGAGAGATAGCGGGAATGCTTTGACAAAGGAAACTAGAGAGACAAAGAATAGAGGAAACAGTGGAAAATCAAAAGATCGGGCAAGGTCAAAATCCAAGAGCAAGCTTGTAGGTTGGAACTGTGGAAATTCTAGTCATGCAAAGAAGGATTGTTGGGAGCTTCAGACAAGAAGAAACAACGAGAAAGAAAACAAAGAGACAAATGTGGCATCAGGTAATGTATGTCAGGATGCTTTGATTCTTTCTTTGCATAATATTACTGAATCTTGGGTTTTAGATTCAGGGGCTTCTTTTCATGCTACTCCACATAGACATTATTTTGTTGATTATGTTCAAGGGATTTTGGGCATGTTTTTCTTGGTGATGATGAGCCTTGCAATATAGTTGGAGAAGGTTTTGTTCAAGTTAAGATGCAAAATGAGAATACATGGCTATTGAAGGATGTCGACATGTGCCTACATTGAGGAGAAATTTGATATCGGCGGGGCAATTGGGAAGTGATGGTTGTATTGTGATATTTACAAATTTCCGACTCTTGGAAGGTTACCAAGGGTGCTCTTGTGGTGGAAGGAGGTAAGAAGGTTGGAACCTTGTATTTATCGACGATAGTACTAATGATTGTAATCTTGTGGCTTGAGATGCGATACAACATTATAGCACTATAGGCTTGGTCATATGAGCCATAAGGGCATGGACATCATAAAGAAGAATTTTCATGGATATACAAAAACAGGTTTAGATTTCTGTGAGAACTGCATATATGGGAAACAAAAGCGAGTAAGGTTTATCAAGGTTGGACCTACGAAGAAAGAGAGTAAGTTAGAGCTGGTACATTCTGATGTGTGGGGGCCGGATCAGGTATCATCTCTTGGGGGTTCAAGTTATTATGTTACTTTTATTGATGATGCAACAAGGAAATTTTGGGTTTATTGCATTAGAAACAAATTTGATGTATTTGATACTTTTGTTAAATGGAAAGCCTTGGTAGAGAATGAAACAGGTCTTAAATTAAAATGTCTCGGAGTCGAGATAATGGAGGGAATATTGGAGTAAAGAATTTGATGATTATCGTTCTAAGAATGGAATCAGTAGGTAAAAGATCGCTTCAGGGAACCCCACAAATGTAAATGGGGTGTCGAAGGGATGAACATAACAATAATGGAATGTGCTAGGAGCATGAGGATACATGCGGGACTGCCCTTTATTTTTGGGTAGAAGCGGTGAGCACAAATGGCTATGTACTCGATAAATGAGAGAGGACCCTCAAGTGCCTTGGATGGAGGCATACATGAGGAGGCTTGGTACGGTAAGAAATTCGATTACTCATTTCTTAGAGTCTTTGGATGTGAGGTGTTTGTTCATATTGACAAGGATGATAGGACCAAGCTAGAGGATAAATTAGGAAAATGCACTTTTATTGGTTATGGTGGTGATGACTTTGGATTTAAATGTTGGAGTATTAAGGACAAGAAAATCATTCGGTCTAGGGATGTGGTCTTTAATGAAAAAGTCATGTATAAGCAATAGTTGCAGGAAAACAGGGAAGAATCCAAGAAAGAATATGCAGTGGTAGAGGATTTTCCGGATGGGATAGTGACCCATGAATTAGTTCAGGAACCTACTCAACAGAACTCTAAACTCCTACGGTGAGGAGGTATTTTAGGGTAAGAAAAGAACTTAAATGTTTTTCTCCTTCTCTTTATTATTTATTACTCACTGATAGTGGAGATCCAGAGAGCTTTGATGAAGCAATGCAGGTAGATGCCAGTAAGAAGTGGGAGCAAGCCATGGATGAGGAGCATAAGTCTCTCATGGAGAACCAGACTTGGGATTTGGTGAAGCTACTAGAAGGCAAAAGAGCATTGCAGAACAAGTGGGTGTACAGATTTAAAGATGAAGAAGGAGGAAAGAAAAGATATAAGGCCCGGTTAGTGGTCAAGGGGTTTGCACAGAAACAAGGTATAAATTTTGATGAGATTTTTTCTCCTGTAGTAAAAATGACTTCTATCAGAATTGTTCTTTGAATAGTGGCAGCAGAAGACTTGCACTTAGAAGAGTTAGATGTAAAGACTGCATTTCTCCATGGTGATTTGGAGGAGGAGCTATATATGCAGCAGCAATCATAAGGATATCAAGTCAAAGGTAAAAAGGAGATGGTGTGTAAAGTGAAGAAGAGCTTATATGGCCTAAAACAAGCTCCACGTCAATGGTATAAGAAGTTTGATAGCTTCATGACAGAGCAAGCTTATATTAGATGTCATTCTAACCATTGTGTGTATACAAAGAAATTTGAGGATGGAAGTTATATTATCATGTGTTTGTATGTTGATGACATGTTGGTTGCAGTAAAAACATGCAGAAATAAAAGTACTCAAGAAACATCTAAGTGAATCCTTTGATATGAAGGATTTGGGGGTAGCCAGACAAATCCTTGGTATGAGGATAACTCGGGATAGGAAGGAAGAAGCTGAATTTATCTCAGGGAAGAGTACATTAAGAAGGTATTGGATAGGTTTAACATGTAAGATGCTAAACCGGTTAGGACTCCTTTGCGGACTACCATTTTAAGTTATCAAAGGAGCAGTGTCCCAAGAAAGAGCAGGAAAGAAACCATATGTCCAAGGTACCTTACTCATTAGCGGTTGGCAGTTTGATGTATGCTATGGTATGCACTAGGCCTGATATTTCACATGTAGTAGGAGCTATTAATATATTTATGAGTGATCTAGGTAAAGAGCATTGTCAAGCAGTAAAGTGGATCCTTCGGTATTTGAGAGGGACCATGGGGACAATTTTATGCTACAGTGGATCATACACCACTTTACGTGGTTATGTAGATTCAGACATGGCTGGAGATGTAGATAGCAGGAGGAGCACGACAGGTTATATTTACACTGTAGGTGGGACAACATTAAGTGGATTTCACGACTACATAAGTTGGTGGCTTTGTCAACCACGGAGGCTGAGTATGTTGTTACCACAGAGGCAAGCAAAGAGATGATTTGGTTATAACAATTTCTTGAGGAGTTGGGGCATAAGCAGGAGGAATATAAGTTACATAGTGATAGTCGAGTGTTATAAACGTAGCTAAGAACTCGCTTTCGACTCCGGATGAAGCATATACAGTTGAGATATCACTTCATCAGGATAGCTTTGGAGGAAGATAAGTTGAAATTAGAGAAGATTCATACCGTTAGAATCCTACGAGATGATGACCAAGGTGGTCGAGGGGATAAACTAAATCTATGTTCAACTTTGGTTGGCCTTCGTGGATGACAGGTGAAGGGTTGAGAAGCTTGCTCGGTGGAAATCGGTCTCCAAGTGGGAGATTGTTATGTTTGTGGAGCCTGTTTTCATGTTAGATTTTGGTACACCTTCTATGTGTTACACTCGGGTATTTTTACGGTGGTCCCGCTTGCCGGTGAGCGGGTCAAGGGGGTTCAGGGGCAAAGCCCCCGAAGCAAATTTTTGTGGGTGGTTTATTAACCCATGGGTAATGGGTAACCGTTATGGGCTGTTTTTGGGCCCATGGTTTTTCGGTACCCATTGTTTTGTAAAACCGCCTCTTCGGCTACCCATAGGTTTATGGGACGGTTTTATTTTTTTCCCATTGTTTTGATACCCATGGTTTTGTAAAACTGCTTAAGCAGTTGTCTATTTATATGGTTTTATGCATATGATAGATGTATGAAATGCATTGCAGATGTGCTTTGAATTCGGGTGTGAATTCTATAGAGTTTGTTGAGCATAGCTCCAAACGGATCTGGGCATTGTATTGAGAGAGTGGTGGCTTGTAATAAAATTTGAGCAAGTGATTCTTGGTGGAAATAGCCCAAATTGGGTGAACCACGTTAAATACTGTCTCTCCGTGTTGTGTTATTTTATTACGCACTTTTATTTGAGATCTCAGTAATATTTTCTCGCATATTAGTTTCTACTTGTTATGATTCTCGTGAGGGATTATTCCACATATTTTATCTCTTATTTCCTAACAAAATTAACTTTTGTAACTGCTATAAATATGTTGTGGATCTGTCAGAACTTGCACGCATATTTGATTCGTGGTCTCAACCAACATGCCAAAAACTATTATCTCTCGAAAGAGCACCACGTAGAGAAGTCTAGTTATAGTTTTTCTAAACTTGCAAAATTTGATCTCTCTCTTTCGTAGATACAATGGAAACACATCAGGTATGTGGGTATACCTATTTTGAGGCGAGTCTCTGGTATCAAGGTCTGTTCCTTGTTGATTTATCCTAAATTAATCTCTAGGGTTTAATGGGAAGATAACTCAAAATAATTAAAACTAAGTGATACACCAAATTTGTATGAGGGTTTTGACTTAGTGTATGCACAATTGATATGTGAAAAGGATTCTTGATGCATGAACCAATAGTTCTTCTATAGAATGTTAAGGGAAAAACACTTTGAGGTATTGAGGAGATTATCACAATAATACTACTAAGTTTGAACATTTACATTAATATCATGCGAAATTATCAATTTTGCAACAGGGTAAGATGATTAATCAGGGAATTTGCATTCACAAGACTAATAGAAACATACACAAGACTGCAAATGATTAGGAAGGCAGAAAATAATTCACACTCAGAAGGCCAAACTGGCAAAAGTTTCTTCAGTACTCATATATACAAAAATTCCTTGTGCTTTGCAAAGGCACACAATATATAGCAAAATAAAAATTTACCCTCTTCCTAAAAATAGCCTAAGGCTTGTACTCACCCATGCATCTTATTTTTATCCTTTATTTAATAATAGATAAATTAATAAAATTAGAGCATGCAATTACAAATAGGCATTAATAGCCTTGATTATAATACGATCAATGAGTTGACTGTTTTATTTTTAAGAAAACAAGGGTAAATAATTTACTAATAATAAGCTTGCTTACCAGACAAGACTCTTTCCTTGTGCATATGAATTTTTATTCTTATCTATTTTGTCCTCTTGTGAATCATGGAAAAAAATCAACTCTCTGTCTGTGAGTAAATAATTCAATACTTGCAAAACTAAACATCCAATGTAGGGACCACTTCCAAGATTAGGCTCTAATGTTGACATTCTCTTTCTAAGTGGTCACATGAGTGACATTCTGCAAATCAACTTCAACCTCCTTGAAGTGGGAACCACCTTCAATTTGCTTGGTTTGGCCACCTTGGTGGACTTAGCAATATAAAAGGGTCAACCATTTTACATGGCACATGCCACTATAGTCTCCACCCCCTTTTGATTAATTATATGCATGTGTATACTTTTCGGCCTTTTGCAATTTGGATATACTTGATTTAAATTTCACCTTTTTGGTGATCATAGTTGGCATGCATGGTCGGATTCACATTATTTAAGGTTTGGACTATAGTGAATAAGTCAAATTTGTAAATGATTTTTAAATGATAAGGTGACCCCTTCACGACGATGAATCAACCCTTGGTATGTTTGTCGGTGGCTTGTATAACTCAAGTTGAGTTACTTTGATAACAATGATTAATCTTGGGTCGTTGATTTCTGTCCTTGATGCATTCGATGTCATCAATATTTGACTACGAGTTAGGGTTTACCCCTGTAATTAATATGGCCAGTGGCATCCTGATCATGGTGGTTTGCTTCGAACTTTGAGGATCATTTTCGGCCTTTGATCTTTGTCCTTCTGATCTCGAGCCATTGATTATTGACCCTTGGTTAGGGTTCTGTTGACTCGCCTCTCAAGTTTGCATGGTAAAGGAAAGCTCGACCCTAATGATCATTTCATTTGGATTTTCACTATGCGGGTGAAGCCCTAGAAAAATTCTGTTCGACGCCATTGTTTGAATATTTTGTACTCGGCTCTTTGCAAAAATGGTTCTTTGTCGTTCTTTGCTTCTCTTGAGCTCTCTTCGTGGCTGTACATTTGATCATTCCTGAGCTTTTGAGTGATTATGGGGGTGCCATTGTTGATTATTCTCGAGCTTCTTAGGCTAAGACTTTGATATGCTCATGGAGTTTTCTGTTTCTGATCGATCTCACGACAAAAGATGATGAAGAAACTATGTATAACTTGGCCATTTCTTTTTTTTGGTCTTATGTGAATATTGGCCACCATTAATGAAGAGAGGTAAGGCTCTAGTTCTGTGAATCCCGTAGCTTGTTTCTCTCAGTTATTTGGCTTTATTCGACACTCACACGTCATAACCCTCATGTTTCAATGTGATTTTTTGCACAAACTTGATCTATGAGCTTAGCTTGTGGGTGTCATCATTCTTGAGCATTTTGAGCTTTCAATGAACCTGAACTTGTAAGTCATGCCACCTTCGAGTTTCTCTCAAATAATGTGAAAATATTTCCTTCCAGCTTGTATTTGGGGCTTTTCTTGATTATTATGTTCTAAATATAAAAATGGGTATTCCCACTTTGCTCAAAACTCGCCAGATCTGAATGTTTCTCAATGTGGGTATTCGAACTTGTACTCATCGAGTTTGAAACTTGTGTTTTAATTCATTTTAAGAGTTCATTGGTGCTCTATTTCCATGCTTATAGCTGAGCTCGGCCACTGTTTGAAAGATATTTACTGTGACTATTGTATTTCAATCTTGAAAGCTCTTCATGATGTTGTTGAATGGTTTGACATTTTCATTTCTGAATTTGAGTCTGATTAAACATGAGTTTTCCCCTACCAGTTCATATTTGTTGACCCATTCTTGTCTTGGAATACCACTAATGAGTTTTTCCCTTACTCTGATCCATTGTGAAATCCTTGAGCTCAAATTTCTTTTTCTTATTTTCTTCAATGCTCATAGCTGCACATGCATATCCTTTGCTCTAACTTTGATGTCTAGGGGACCAATCTATATTGTTGTTTCCATTGTAAGGTTGTTTTCCCTTTTCACAATCTAAAATTTGACACTTAATTCCAAGGAATATGTGTTCTAGTTGTACTTGATATTTACTTGCTCGATCTCGACCGGTCTTCAATGCGTAAAGTTTGTAGAACCATATTACAAAATTAAAGTGCAATAGGCCGCTAGTTTTTATGTTTCAGTGATTTCCTTTTGATGATATGCTTCAAAAGTAGCACTTTGATATGTATATTTGGTTCCCTTTACATCAAAAGTTTCATTCAATGCTCTCGGTGTAGTTCCTTTGCAACTATAGTTTCTGTTGTATTTGATGTTTATTTTTGATGCTTGAATCCTTCATAATACAACTTGTATTTGTACTATTGGTTCGTTTGTTCAATTTATTTGCTTCAGATAGAAGTTATGTTCATATGCTAATGTTGAAGATAATTCTATACACACTTGATTGCAACATGTCTTCGAGATACCATCCATTAGCCGTGTCTAGAAAATGAATATGAACAATGGTGAGTTAGAAAATATATAAACAAAAATATATTTCGGTAACATCTAATCTAGGAAGTAAAAGGAAAGATAAGATTATAAGTACTCACTGGGTCTCCAAAGTAACCCAAATTGGGTCTCAGAACTACTACTACACCTCTTGCAAGAGCCACCATGGCCTCCTCCTCAAGCACTCTCCTACTCATCCGCATCCTCTTCTTTTGTCTCCTCTGGATGTCAGACTCCTCTACCTAATGCGGAGGATTTTTAATTATGTATATCTTCCCTAAAACTAGACCATGCATAAGCGATTGTCAAGACATTTCCGATGGTCTGCTGAACTTCAGAAACGAAGTCCGTATGTAGATTATATCGCCGATCAAAGTTAAGGTCTTAAACGGGTCAACCATGGTCAACAATCTAATATGGACGTGACGTGTGGCAAGGTGTAAGAAGACAAAAAAATTTGATATGGTTTCGAGCCTCGATCTTCGACTCACGTTGTGGCTCGGTGGAACAAAAGGATTAATGCTTTTAATAGAAGGGTGCCCAATTGTCGTGAGAGCTTCATATTGTTTTCCGACTTAGTGGGAACTCAAGTCACCATGTGGCTTGCCACCATGAGCATATTATTTTCTGACTTGATGGGCCCTCATGCCACCACGTGACTTGCCACGATGAGCTCAACGAGATCAATTTTGTATTTCGAGTTCACTTTACACTATGAGTTTATGTTTTGCATTGCATGACTCTAATTGTGCCTCTCAGGTTGATAATTGGCTCGAGCAAGCTATTTCAAGCTCGATGGGGTGATCAAATCCCCACCGAGTTGATCATGGTTATCTCCACAATGTTTGGGTTTTATCCCATATAACTCGATCAAATACCTTACAACTTGGAGGGATCGGTTTTGGCTCGACCCACGGGGTAGTGCATATGACTCGCCAAATTACTCGCGGTAGTTCAACACAATACACAATGAACCAATATACTCAGCCCTCACAATGGCCGGATAACCAATGACTCAAATCACATAGTGGACATGTGGTCAAACAAACCCACAACACATGGTCCAACAAATGCCCGACCCAAGATTTGGACATACAAGCAATACACCGGCCAATATATTTGGCAACAAATGTGGCTTATGACACGTAGACATTATCCTCGACAACCTATTTAAGGTTTAAATCGACCAACTCGTAGATAAATGTGGGACTATACCCACATAAGTATAAAAAAACCACCATAAAAGTTAAACCAATAGGATTTGAACCCATGTCCTGGGCGTCCAAGGTGGGTCGCCCAAACCAACTCACCTAATGAGCACAATGTGTAGGAACTTGAGCTCAATGAATTTTATAAAAGCACGGTGAGCAGACTATGTAACCAAGTGAACATGGTATTAAACATTCATCTTAGGTTTTGAGGAACTTAAAAGCACTTTCAAGATTTGGTGTAAAAATTAAAGTTGCTCGAAATTCAAAGCAGAAGACAATGGTGGTCTTATTTTTCCATGAAGTGTTATATATTTTCTGTTGTAGATATTTTACAATTGCATTTTCACGGGAAAAACGATGTGGAAGCACTATAAGAGCCACATATCAATCTTGGAACAATTTTTGATATTTTTTAGAGTTATTTAAGTCATAGATGAGCTCATATGCAAGTATAAATATCTATTAGTCATTATTGAAGGGTTAATTGTACTTCATTGGATGTTGAATAGATTGATTCTCTTTTTGAGAATCTAGAGATGTAGCCTTCGGGTGAACTCCATTATCAATCTAGTTTTTGTGGGTTCATTTGTAGTTTTTGGAAGCTTTTGATCAGATAAAACATTTAAATTAATTTATTTGATTAATTGATAAAAAAATCACATAAGCTGGTTAAATTTTATTGAAGGAAAAATTTTCAATATCCATAACCCATAATAAACAATCTGAATGCACATTTCAATTTTGGGATTTAATATCAGATTGAGTGCATTGTAAGATTCAACTTGTGATCAGATTGAAGGATTTGTACTATTTCCATTTGATTACGGAAGTTGAAATTTAATTTGATAATTGATCATTAAGATAGTGTTTTGAAAATTGGGGTTTCAAAACACCCAAATTGGTTCAATTAAGCACACTTGAGATTAATTTAAAATATGTTCAAATTAAGAATATGGAAATTACAAAGTAAAGTGAAAAAGTACCATTTTCGAGATCACTACCTCATCCTTGGCTCAAGCGATCCGATGCCTCTCATGTAACCTGCCACTCGGGGTGTGATTCTTACCTTGAGCCCGAGTCTTTCTCAAATTCCTCTTCACTCCCTTCCAAACCCTCAACAATATATAAAACATGACATGTCCTAACTCGACGCTAGTTCTATCTGGACTGGTGCAATTCGTGGTGTCTTAATCACAATCTTTGGGAACTATAAATTTCCATTGGAGTTAGAATTTATGGCTAGTTCTTTCCTTGTGAATGCCTCTATACTTGGTGGCAAATTTGGAAGGGCATATGAGAAAGGTAACCATAAATTTTGGTGCACCCATATCACGGGATTGGTCTCTACTCAATTGATCCATTCACCCAACCGAGAAGTAGTGTTGCACATGGTAAAAGTAATTGTCTCCTCCCCACCGGTGTAACATATCTGGATATGGCTAGACCGCCATATCTGATGTAGTCAATGTCTCTCCTAGATATGGTTTATCCACGAGTAGAAGCATGTTGACCCATCCGAGAGCTCTAATCTTGCTGGGATCTTCTATCCCAAAACCCCTATAGTAGGGGATAAATCAATTAAAGACCCATGACATAACTAGTGTGGGGTGGCTGAGAGATGTATCCCCACATATAACAATCATTTACAAATCATGATAAATATTTCGTAGTATATCCACTCCCCAGAAAATACTCTCCAATAGATCTCAATTATCTCGATAATAGATGACCAACAAAATAAGACCATGTCCCCTCCCTTATCCCCAATCAATCACGAGGCAAAGATACCAATGATATTCTTGTGTAGAGTGGGAATAGGGGCACCCTAAATATTCACCAACTTAATACCCTACTCATAACCTATGTCAAGTTCCCGTGTATTTCCTAATTAGGTTGCCCATCTACGGATGTAGACACAATTTTTGGTATCACTAGCCCTCACCCCGCATTTACTCTCTCACATCTTTCATGCACACATACCTCTTTTCCCATTCCAATTTACGTACTTCCCTCCTAAATTCAATTTATCCCACCTATAATTATTTCCCATAATTATTCCTCCTTAATCACACCTAATCATGTTTAGTGAATTCTAAACCCCATTTAATTTATTTTCTCTTCTTAAATATCCTACTTTATCCTTTTTTGGCCATTATTTAATGATTTAACCTCTCCATGGAATTTATTTAATAATTTTTACCCACGACCTACCCATTTACTCATTCATCATGACCCTAATTTTCCCTAATCCTTCCAAACCCCAATGCTACCTCTTATTTGATCCTTCTCTCAAGCTCATCACCTTCCCACCGCCTAAATGGATAGATCCCCGCAATTGGTGGTGACCCATCCGAGTCTCCATCGAGATGATAAATCCACTATACGCACCTAATTTTGCATGTGCTACATTATCGAAAAACAGTTACAAAAGGTCCCCAATGATGATTTATATCCTTTCAAAAGGTGTTCGAGCTCCTAAAACCTACTTGCAGTTTATATTTGTAGCCTAATATGTCTTACTTAGCCTTTGCATGCTTTGTCCCAAATTCCCATTTTATTTTTCTCTGTTTTTGGCCTTTAGTGTCAAAATCACTACCTTGCTTGGGTGGCGGTTTTGTAACCGCCGCCCAAGAAGGCGGTGGTCCTGTAATCGCCGCTCTAAATTGGGTAGCGGTCATGTTTGAATTTTCTATAATGTTCATTCATACTTTGTACGCTTGTAAATCAACTCCAGTTTAGTTTTTGGATGAGTTTCTCAGTCAAAGTTTCTATTTTTGGGCTTGATTTGTTCATGCTTAACTCCTCTTTCACTTGTGATTGTTGATTGCATAGTTAACTACATCTTCATGTGATGATTTGGCATCCCATTGTTTCCAAGTGTGCTTGTGCACTCTACAACTAAATTTCTATAAATTGATCACTTGTTTTCAAGCAAATGGCCAAAGAATTATTTTATGCTTCCTTGCAATTGTTAAGTTGCCTTGTTTCATACTAGAAACTACATCGCCAATCTCAACTCTATTGTCATATATTTCTTCCACTTGTATTGTTACAGTCTATTAATTCAAGTTTCCCATTGCTCCAACGCTTTCCTTCTATTTCTTTCACTGCATTCCCAACCTCTGGTCTCACGTGGACATGAGGAAATGAACATATAAACTAAGGGGACAAATTAGAAAACATTTGGATTTACCTTTTTATGTGAATTCTAGGTTGGAGTTTTTGTTTTATTTCTTACATTTATGTAACTCATTACTGTTGTAACATATCAAATAGAGTAGAAATCAATTTCCTTTCATCTGCAAGTAGTTAATTAATTCCCAAGAGGATTACCATCTTTCATAGCTGCTCCCGGTGATGGATCTTCTTCTTCTTATCCCTGTGGATTTGGAGGGAATACTATCTAGGAAGTTGTCTACATATCATAGATTAATTGGAAAAGTTCTTGTTTTAAATTAGTTTAGACTTAATACACAAATGCACAAGAAAATAGCCACATTTGGCTATTTTTCTTGTTTAGGATTTATTTATTTAAAGTAAAAGTAATTTTTGTTTGTGATTATAATGTCTAAGTTTTGTTGATTTGTTTATATTAGTTTCCCCTTTTCAAAATTAGAATAGATTGTTAATTTCATATTAGTTAAACAAACACTTCGATGTAGTTTAAACACTTAAATTTAATCAAGTAGATCAAGCCATATGGTACTAACGCTACTCGCTCATAGCCACTAAATCTCCCCTTTGCCGACTTATCTACTAGGAATTCACACTACCAGGTCTTAGTTACTGATTCTCCTATAGTTAGCCATCCACATTCCCACATTGGTTGCTCCGACACGACCCTTAGGGGTCGAGTGCGGATTGAAGGTCGTGTATCAATTTTCATCCGTACAAATTGGTGAACTTGACGTGAAGGATTAATTCCTTCTTGTTTCCTTTTATTTCATTTCTATTACTTCACCTCTCCATTTATTCCCCTATTTTGGTAGGTATTTTATACTTTCTAAAATATGTCTAGAAGAGAGTTTGGTGGGCCATTTGGATTTGATAGATATTACACCAATGTTCAACCACAACAGCCCCCTTCCCTTTCTAGATGGTCTGACTATTACATAAGTAATGTGCAAACCTCCCCTAGTAACACTTCAAACCCCATTAGTTATGTAAGGATGGAGGAGGTTGATCAATCGTTAAAAATGCAATACGGTCAACCCAATGCAAACCACATTGTTATCACAAATGGAACATGTTTTTACCATAGATTCTTGTCAAGACCTCACATTTCCATGCAATCAACAGAAGATGACATATTTGCATGAATAAATAATCATCTTCGTCGATAAACAAGTCTTTGGATAGAATGAAAGCTACAACCTCTAAGATGTCAAATGCCTATCCTAAGATTCTTACTTCTGAGGAAGAAAAGAATTATAACACTGAACAATTCATGACAAGGTATCATGAGCCTGCTCAATCAAACCCTATGCCACAAGCACCCCAACAAGGGACTCAATCCTCTCCCAACAATTTCATTTCTAATTTAGTAGGGAGGATTAGAGAACTAGAGAGTGCCCAACCATCACAACTAACTCATGTAGTAGGGAAAAACATGGGATATCTAGTTGATAACAAGGGATACATCCCTACCAATGAACAACCAATGCAACATCATGTACAATAAGGTTATCTAGTTCAGACAAATCCAGGTGATCTTCTTACAAGATCTAACACACTAGGGATGGGTCCTCATCCTTCTCAAGCTTATCCTACGTAAGGGGCCGAATGAAAGTGCATTCTCGAATTCCGCTCCATCAAGCAATGCGATGTTCCCTAGTTTTATGCCCATTAGTCCATATCCTGGTATCATCCCACCTTACTTGCATATGTATTCGAAGTCCCCTAGATGGACCCATATGTTGTCCCTGATCCTTATGCACCATATCAAGGAGCTCCATACATTCCAGTCAATGTTTATATTGTAACTTATCGACTCCTCCTCCTCCACCTCCTCATTAAGGATCTTCGATGGTGGAATCTTACGCAATGGGTACTTATGCTAAGTACTTAAAGGAACCTCTTGACTTCACTATACATGGTGTCATGCTTCCATGCCCATTGCCTGATATTCCTAAATTTAAGGGAGAAGGAGACCCAAATGCTCATATCAAGGATTATGCTACTGATATCAGGGAATTGCTTCCTTGGGATGCTGTGGTAGCTAAAATATTCCCAAAAAATCTTGAGGGAATGACACTAGACTGGTACTATCAGATTCTAGAAGCTTCTATACATTCCTTTAAACAACTTGTGTCGGAATTCATCAGAGCATTTGATATGAAAAAGTTGTTGTGTACAGGGATTAGGGAGTTTTTGCATATTAGACAGGAGCAAAATGAGTCTGCCACCCATTTCATTCAGAGGTGGTGTCAAGTTCTTTACTCTTCTACAAGTGCACCAAATATGGACCAAATGGAACTTTGTGATCTCTTCCTTCATTCACTCAATCGAGAGACCAGGGAAGAAGTCCAAAATTTCCTTTCCGTAGTTATGAAGAAGTACTGGAAGGTGCACTCTGAATTGACTAGGAAACAATTGATAGTGGTCAAAGACTTATGGCTCAAATGGGAGACTAGTCACTCCTTCATAGGGTAATTACCCCAACAGTTCCAACAACAATCAAGGGCCTAAGGTCTTTAACAAGAATTGTGGTGTTACAACCGATGGTGTCACTGATTAGGTCAGGAAGTTGAATGTTGGTAACACTAACCAATTAAATAATGGGAACACCAATTGTAACTCGGAAATCATTTAAGCCCTAAGTCAATCAAAGCGGTTGATATGAATCGTCCCCCTTAGAAGAAAATTCAAATCAATGGCCCAAACCAACATTAAAACTCTGGACAAGGGGCAATGAATCATGGTTATAATAATCAATTTCAAAACTACAATCGAGGTTATAATCAACAACAACAAGATGCTTATCAAAGGCCAAGAAATTACGATCCTAACAAATATTGTGGTTTCCATAAGGTTTGAGGTCATGATGATAGAACTTGTCATGATTGTAACAAGTTTCTACAAAGACTTCCCAAAACCAAAGATAACTCTTTGTAGACATGTTCTTAGAAAATCTGAAAAAAACCCGTAGTCTGACTATACATGACCTATAGCTCCTCAAAACACTAATGTGAGCATATTTCAAGATCCACTCCCTACGCATCCTGAAAATGTCAAGGTGAATCCTAAAAACATAAAAAGGGCATTACTATTGCGAAAAATGAAGATTCAACTTCTGACAATTCTCGAGTTGGCCCCAACATTGGTTTGAACAAACAACACAAAGATCATGGGATTAATTGAGCTAGAATTTGAACCGGAAATTAATGCAACAACTCGGAGAAGGAATACTTTCCACAAACCCTACCCACTCTTTCCTCCTCACAGGATGACGTTCCCATAATCGCAAAACCAGTAGGAGCCTATAATTTAATATCATATTTGAACAAGACCTTCTCTCACATTTTGTTCCTAGATTTGTTGAAGAATTAACCTACGCATCATTCTGCATTGTTCAATCACTAGCTCTTTGTCATCTAATACATGTTACGTCTCCTCTAGTGCTCAAATAAATAATATTGACTTTGATATACATCCTCTAGGGTAGAGTGATAGGGATATTGGGTTTGTTTTCGATATAGACAAGATGCCATTTGACGCTGAAATAGCCTGAAGAGGCAATTATTATTTATATTTATAGGTCTAGGTTTATAACAATTGCATTAAGAGAGCCAAGATTGATGATGAGGCTGCTGTAAATGTGGTTCCATTCTCTTTCTTGCAAAAGTTAGAATACGAGACTAGTTTCTCCTCTACAAGAAACACGTTTGAGGGAATGACAATATTAAGGCTACTTTAATCAGAACCATAATTCTTCCTATCACCCTTGGGCCAAAAACCATCTTGACGGAGTTTTACATCATTGATAGGGAAAAAAATTACAACATGATTCTTGAGAGACCTTGGATTCATTGAATGAAGGCTATTCCTTCTACCTTGTTCTAGGAAGTTAGATTCCTCTATTTGGGAAAGGTCTTCATCGCCCAAGGGGATCCTAAGCCCTTCGATATACACTTAGAAAACCTCAAGAAGAAAAGAGAGTCCATTCGAATATGAACTCCCTAAAAACTAGTTAAACAAGTTTACGCCTACAAACCGGGTTGGTTACGATAGCCCCGAGTATTCCAAAGGCTGAAGTTGTTGACCCAAAAACATTTGAGGTGGCCAAAAATGATAAGGGAAAATCAATATATGTGGAAACTATGTCCACCAAAAAAATGACAGATATCATGAAACTCTTAGAGAGTGATGAACCAATCTTCCTCTCGTTTGAACTGCAAGGAATGGGTAGCCTTCTTGGTATGACCTCTCTTCCCACCAATGGTCTTGGCCTAGGTATAAACATGATAGAATTAACAAAGGAAGAAGAGAGGGATGAAATCAATATGACACCCATCAAATCCATCCCTAGGGTTTGTTCTATTTTGAACCTTGGTTTAGATACAAACATGTCAGAAATCAAGTATGTCATCTCCATGGGATGTGATCCTATTGTGTAATGAAAGTCACATAAGGTCACTATTCTTCACCAAGCTGAGCAACATAGTCATGCCCACTTACACATGATGTGTTGAGAATGTGACAAAGAGGTTCTTAAACACCTCCTTCAAGAATTGGATAAACATATATACATGATCATGGGTAGGGGTTGTAGGTTTAAACCCCAGATAACAAATCCTTGTCAAAAGAAAATAAACTTAAAAGGTGGTGTTTCTTCACTGTGTACTCTTGGGGTGAAGATTTTGACATCCTTCAACTCTCTTCACCTTAGACATTTCAGCATGTAGTCCACTGCATCTCCACATGTATATTATTGCATTCTCATTGCATAATCATCTTGTGAAATTTTTAATCAAGGAACTTATATTCAAGTAATTCTCAAGAACTTCTACAAAATGTTGGAAATATTTTATATCATATCTCTTCAAACATTCATCAGCATTTTTTTATCACTTCATCAATTCAACAAGAAAAGACAAAATTTTGATACTAATCCTACCAAGGCCTACATACTTGGATCTACCTATAGCACTTTTCTAACATAGTTGTTTTTACCATAGTCAGTTCTAGAAGATTCGTGATGTCATATCTTTCCCTAGAAAATCCTCTTTGGTACAAAAAAATTCTAAACATTTTCACCCAGAATGCTTGTTCACCTATTTCAACCTTTGGTGTTGAGCCCTTGCATCTTACTAGTTGTGTGGAGCTGAGTGTAAGGGAAAGCTTTCCTTCCCAAAAGCAAAAATCAAAGCTTAAAAATAGTATATATCTTAAATCAACAATCAATCAAAAATTTCATTTACACACTTCTTTTCCCTACCAACCTTCATTGTTGAGCCTGTGCCTCTTACAAGTTCCGTGAGGTTGGGAAAGGAGAGAAGTGCCCTTACTCACATATGCCTTGTCCTTGGTGATGAGCCCATGCTGGTAACATGGGGTAAGGTGTAGGGGGCCTCTGAAAATAAACTAATAAATTAAGATAAATTTCAAACAAATAAAGTTCTTTGAAAATCTTAAAGATCCCAATAATAATGAATTAGATGTGCATGTTCCAAAAGAGAGTCAAAACCTTAAAACCAGATCATGTCAATCAAGAGGCCATATTCAGATCTAATTCTAGATAAACTTGCAAGTAATAACAATTTAGGTTGTGTAGTAAGTTGTATGTAAAGTTAAGTTGTGGGTTCCCAATTGGGTTTATGTCAAAATCTTGTCTTTCTCTCATCATTACCATCTCTATCAAAACCATACAATTTGTGTCCCTCCTGACTCTCGGTGTTGAGCCCTCACATCTTCCTCGTTGTATGGGGTTAGGAGTGGAGTGAATTCATTTTGTCATCATATCATTATTCATAAAATAAACAAGAAGAAGTACTAAACATTACTTGAAAAGCTAAAGTTCAACATTACATTGTGTCTACACAATCATCATATATCAGCATTGTAAAATAACAAAAAGAGATAATTCTATTAAGCATTCAAATCCATTGCATACATTCTGAAAAGCATACAAAATCAAAAGTTCTAAACATCTAGAGTACACATGCGAAGTAAACCACAAACGAAAGTTAACTATATGCAAGGAATATCCAAACCAAAAAGAGGTATCTGTATATATATCATAATAAATTGAGTTTTTATGCAATGCCATCACGCATAAGGCGTGGTCAAAATGCTCACAATGAGCCTCGAAAAATAAAAAGTCATATATGTGCCTCACAAAATGGTAACAAAGCAATAAATGCTCAATAGCTTATCCATCCCTGTGGGATCCCTTAGAAGGTGCGAGCTGAATCCAAGGCTCTTCTACGGATACGATGTCATGAATGTCTTGAGTGGTGTGAGCGGTCGTGAGTACGGCCATTGGTCGTGGTCTCACTACATGAATGGCTCTACCTCATCTCTCTCTCACTTACTTGCCTCATACCCGTAACCCTTGTCTTTAGATAAAGAATGGTCTCACGCTTCCTTCCAGAGGCAAAAAAAAGTTGGTGTTGTGGTCATCCCATGAAGGCTATCCCACATCTGTCAATAGCTTTGGTCTGCGGGCTTCCACAGTAGGAAGTAACAAGGTATCCATGCGAACTGAAAAATAAGATCTCGCAACTCCCGAGCATTTGCTACGAAACAAAGAAACAATGGAGAATTAGAAAACCACAAAAAGAATATATAGAAGTACGGTACATAGTGATTAACATTTCTATCTAACAAAGTTGAAAGAAGAGTATCTACATACTTAGATATCCAGGCATCCACGTAGGATCAGCTAGTGTAGTTGGTACAGGTTCTTGTGGTTCCTCCCCGCCTCTTGAGGAAATGTGTTGTCCCATAACAGAATCCTCATCTCTATATCCATCATGAGGAAATGTCTCCTCCGAGACTAACGTCTTCATCTCTGCATCTACGTCCTCTCACTCAGCCCTAGATATCTCTGAGTGTCGTTGAACTCGGTGTCACTTTGTCCTCTTCATCACCTCCCTCTGCATGGGCCTCCTTTCTTGCCTCCTCACCAATATCATCACCTTTTTCCACTTCGGTCTCATAATCTATATCAATCGGTACCTCCTGCTCCTCCTCCCTACTGTGAGTGGGCATGACCTCGATTTGGAGAAGTGGTACAGGCCTAGCTCCTCAATGAACACATAGAACTGTCTCACACTACAATGGGAACTCCTAGAGTCACAACTTTCCAACAACGATCACATGTACGGCAAGATCGGGACTCCCTAATAATCCTATAAACAAGTGTCACAGGGAGGAAGGACATCGATGTATGGAAGTCAAAATTTTTGAGTAACCATGTTGGATGGGTGAGTCTCCACCATAGATCATTTGTCAAATAACGATTGGTGGTGGCACAAGCTATCATTGTGCTCCCATCTCGCTCCTTATACCTCTTCCTTTCCCTTTCTCCATCCTACTCCACCTCTCTCCCTCTCCATCTCCCTCTCTCTCTCCCTCTCCCTCTCTCCATCCTGCTCCCTCTCTGCCACTCCCACTCCCTCTCCTTCTCTCTCCTCCCTCTCCCTCTCCCTCTCCCTCTTTCCCTCCCCCTCCCACTTTCCCTCACATTCCCTTTTCCCTCTCCCTCCCTCCCTCTCCCTCCACTCTCCTCTCTCCCTCTCTCTTGCTCCCTCTCCCTCCCTCTCCCTCTCCCTCTCCATCTCCATCTCCTGCTCTTGCTCTCTCCCCTCTCCCTCTCTCCCCCTCTCGCTTCCTCTCCCTCTCCCTCTCTCCTCTTTCCCTTTCTCCATCCCGCTCCACCTCTCTCCCTCTAACTCTCCCTCTCCCTCTCCCTCTCTCCCCCTCCCTCTCGCTCTCTCTCCCTCCTTGCGCTCTCCCTTTCCTTCCCCTTTCCCTCCCATTACCTTTCCCCCTCCCTCCCTCCCTCCCTCCCTCCCTCTCCCTACACTCCCTCTCCCCCTCTCTCTCTCACTCTTGCTCCTTATCCCTCTCCATTTCCCTTTCTCCATCCCGCTCCACATCTCTACCTCTCCATCTCCATCTCCCTCTCCCTCTCTCCATCTTACTTCCTCTCTGCCCTCCACTCCCTCTCCCACTCCGTCTCTCCTCTCCTCTCGCGCTCTGCCACCCCCTCCCCTTTCCCTCCCATTAACTTTCCCTCTCCCTCCCACCCTCTCCCTACACTCCCCTCTCTCCCTCTCTCTCTCACTCTCGCTCCTTATCCCTCTCCTTTCCCTTTCTCCATCCCGCTCCACCTCTCTCCCTCTCCCTCTCTCCATCCTACTCCATATTTGCCGCTCCTCCCTCTCCCTCTCTGTCCTCCCTCTCTCACTCCGTCTCTCCCTCTCTCCCTCTCTCTCGCGCTCTCCTCCCCCCTCCCCCTTTCCCTCCCATTTCCTTTTCCCTCTCCCTCCCTCCCTCTCCCTCCACTCCCCTCTCTCCCTCCCTCTCTCGCTCCCTCTCACGTTCCCTCTCCCTCCCACTCCCTCTCGCTCTCGCTCTCACTCTCCTGTCCTACTCCTCTCTCCCCTCTCCTCTCCCCCACTCTCTCCCCATCTCCCTCCCTCTCTCTCTCTCCCCTCTCCTACTCACCCTCCCCCTCCTACCTCTCTCTCACTATCCCTCTCCCTTTCCCTTTCTCCATCTCATTCATCTCTCCATCACACTCCACCTTTTTCCCTCTCCATATCCCTCTTTCCCACTCCCTCTCCCTCCCTCTCCTTCCTCTCCCTTTCCCACTCCCTTTCTACCCCTCCCTCTCGCTCTCTCACTCGCTCCCCTCACGCTCTCCCGCTCCTTTCCCTCTCCCTCCCTCTCTTTCTCCCACTCCCCTCCCTCTCTCCCTATCCCTATCTCTTTCCCTTTTTCCATTCCGATCCACCTCTCTCACTCTCCATCTCCACCTCCCTCTCCCTCTCTCCCACTCCCACTCCCTCTCGCTCTCCCACTCCCACTCCCACTCCCTCTCTCCCCCTCCCTCTCGCTCTCTATCCCACTCCCTTGCACTCTCCCTTTCCCTCCAATTACCTTTCCTCTCCCTCCACTCCCCTCTCTCCCTCTCTCTCTCTCTCTTCATTATCCCTCTCCCTTTCCCTTTCTCCATCTGCTCCATCTCCCTCTCTCAATCCCACTCCTCTGCCACTCCCACTCCCTTTCCCTCTCTCTCCTCCATCTCTCTCCCCCTCCCACATTCCCTCTCATTCCCTTTTCCCTCCCTCTCCCTCCACTCCTCTCTCTCGCTCCCTCTCCCTCCGCTCCCTCTCCCTCTCCTACTCATGCTCTCTCTCCCTCTCCCTCTCCCTCTCTTTCTCTCCCCCTCTCCATTCCTCTCCTTCTCCCTCTCTCCCACTCCTCCCTCTCTCCCCCTCCCTCTCGCTCCCTTGTACTCTTCCTTTCCCTCCCATTACCTTTCCCTCTCCTCCCTCCCTTTCCCTCCACTCCCCTCTCTCCCTCTCTCTCTCACTCTCGCTCTTTATCCCTCTCCCTTTCCTTTCTCCATCCCACTTCACCTCTCTCCCTCTCCATCTCCATCTCTCTCCCTCTCCCATCTTGCTCCCTCTCTATCGCTCCCACTCCCTCTCCCATTCCATCTCTCCCTATCTCTCCCTCTCCCTCCCCCTCCCCCTTTCCCTACCACTCCCTTTTCCCTCTCCCTCCACTCCCCTCTCCCTTTTTCCATCCCGCTCCACCTCTCTCACTCTCAATATCCATCTCCCTCTCCCTCTCTCCCACTCCCACTCCCTCTCACTCTCCCATTCCCTCTCTCCCCCTCCCTCTCGCTCTCTATCCCGCTCCCTTACACTTTTCATTTCCCTCTCCCTCTCTCCCTCCACTCCCCTCTCTCCCTCTCTCTCTCTCTCTCACTCCTTATCCCTCTCCTTTCCATTTCTCCATCCTGATCCACCTCTCTCCCTCTCCCTCACGCTCTCCCTCCCCCTCCCACATTCCCTTTTCCCTCTCCCTCTCCCTCTACTCCCTCTCTCCCTCTCTCTCGCTCCCTCTCCCTCTCCCTCTCATGCTCCTGCTATCCCCCTATCTCTCTCCCCTCTCCCCCTTCCCCCTTCCTTTCCCTCTCCCTTTCCTCTTTCCCTTTCTCCATCCTGCTCCACCTCTCTCCTCTCTCCATCCTGCTCCCTCTCTCTCCCCACTCCAACTCCCTCTCACTCTCCCTCTCCCTCCTCTCTCCCCCTCCCTCTTCGATCTCTCTCCGCTCCTTTCCCTCACATTATCTTTCCCTCTCCCTCCACTCCCCTCTTTCCCTCTCTCTCTCGCTCTTGCTCCTTATCCCTCTCCCTTTCCCTTTCTCCATCTGCTCCACCTCTCTTCCACTCCATCTCTCCCTCTCCTCCCCTCCCCATTTCCCTCTAGCTCCCTTTCACTCCCTCTCCCTCTCCTCCCCTCTCTCCTATCTCTCCTCTCTCTTGCTCCCACTCCCACTCCCACTCCTCTCTCTCCTCCCTCTCCCCTCCATCTCTCCCTCTCTCTCCCCCTCCCTTGCACTCTCCCTCTCCCCCCCCATTTCCCTCCAGCTCCCTTTCACTCCCTCTCCCTCCCCTCCCCTCTCTTCTTATCTCTCCCTCCCTCTCCCTCTCCCTCCCTCTCCCTCTCTCTCTCTCCTCTCTCTCCCTCAACCTCTCTCCCCTCACGCTCCTCTCTGCATGTATCTCTCCTTTCTCTCTCTCTCTTTCCTGCTCCATCCCTCCTCTTTCGCTCTCTCCCTCCCTCTCCTGTCTCTCCCTCTTCCCCTCTATACCACTATCTCTCTCCCGCTCCCCATGTCTCACTCCCTCCCTCTCTATCTCTCTCTGGTCCATCCCTCGCTCTCTCTTGCTCCCTCTCTCTCTCTCTCCCCCTCCCTCTCTCCCTACCTCTCCCTCTCCCTTTGCCTCCCCCTCACACTCCCAATCCCTCCCGCTATCTCCCACTCCCCCTCCCTCTCCCCTATCCCTCTCTTTCACTTTTTCCATCCCGCTCCACCTCTCTCCCACTCCAACTCCTATCACTCTCCCACTCCCCTCCCTCTCGCTCCTCGTGCTCTCCCTTTCCCTCCACTTACCTTTCCTCTCACTCCCTCCCTCTCCTTTCCCTTTCTCAATCTGTTCCACTCTCTCCATCTCCCTCTCTCCATCTTGCTCTCTCTCTCCCTCTCCCTCTCTTCCTCTAACTCGCGCTCTCCCTCCACTCCCACTTTCCCTCGCATTCACTTTTTCCTCTCCTCGCTCCCCCTCCTCCCACTACACTCTCCCTCTCTCTCGCTTCCTATCTAGCTCCCTCTCGGTCTCCCTCTCCCTCTCCTGCTCTCTCCCCCTCTCCCTCTCCCTCTCCCTCTCTCCCCCTCTCTCTCTCTCCCTTTCTCCATCTGCTCAAGCCTCTCTCCATCTCCCTCTCCCTCTCTCCCCACTTCCGCTCCCTCTCCCCTCCCTCCTCCCTTTCCCTCCCATTAGCTTTCCCTCTCCCTCTCCCTCCACTCCCCTCTCTCCCTCTCTCTCTCGCTCTCACTCCTTATCCCTCTCCGTTTCCTTTCTCCACCTCTCTGCTCGCTCCCTCTCCCACTCCGTCTCTCCCTCTCCCTCGCGCTCTCCCTCCCCCTCCCCTTTCCCTCCCATTCCCTTTTCCCCCTCCCTCCCTCTCCCTCTATCTCCCCCTCCCTCTCCCCCTCTATCTCCCCCACACTATCCCCCTCTCCCACTCACCCTCCCCCTCTTCCTCTCCTGCTCTCCCCCTCCCTCTCCCCCTCTATCTCCCCCACACTATCCCCCTCTCCCACTCACCCTCCCCCTCCTACCTCTCTCTCTCCTATCCCTTTCCCTTTCCTTTCTCCATCTCATTCCTCTCTCCATCACACTCCACCTTTCTCCCTCTCTATATCCCTCTCTTTCCCCTTTTCCATCCCACTCCACCTCTACCTCTTCATCTCCCTCTCCCACTCCAACTCCCTCTCACTCTCACCCTCTCCCTCCCTCTCACTCTTTATACCGCTCCCTCGCGCTCTCCCTTTCCCTCCTATTACCTTTCCCTCTCCCTCCCTCCCTCTCCTTGCACTCCCTCTCTCCCTCTCTCTCTTACTCCTTATCCTCTCCGTTTCCCTTTCTCCACATCTCCCTCTCCCTCTCTCCATCCCACTCCTCTGCTGCTCCACTCCCTCTCCCTCTCTCTCCCTCTCCGTCCACTCCCTCTATCCTCTCTCGCTCCCTCTCCCTCCCGCTCCCTCTCCCTCTTTCTCTTCCCCTCTCTCCCTTCCTCTCCCTCTCCTCTTTCCCTTTCTCCGTCTCGTTCCTCTCTCTCCCACTCACACTCCCTCTCACTCTCACTCTCCCTCTCCCTCTCTCACCCTCCCTCTCGCTCTCTCTCCTGCTCCTTTCCCTCCCATTACCTTTCCCTCTCCCTCCACTCCCCTCTCTCCCTCTCCTTTCCCTTTCTCCATCCCGCTCCACCTCTCTCCCTCTCCCTCTCCCTCTCTGCGCTCCCACTCCCACTCCCTCTCTCTCCTCCCTCCCCCTTTCCCTCCCATTTCCTTTTCCCTCTCCCTCTCCCTCCCTCTCCCGCTCACCCTACCCCTCCCCACCTCTCTCTCTCTCCCCTATCCCTCTCCCTTTCCCTTTCTCCATCTCATTCCTCTCTCCATCACGCTCCACTTCTCTCTCTCTCCATATCCCTCTCTCGATCTCTCACACTACCACTCCTCCCTCCCTCTCCTTCCTCTCCCTCACCCCCTCCCTCTCGCTCCCTCACGCTCTCTCGCTCCCTCTCCCTCTCCCTCCCGCTCCCTCCACTCACCCTCTCTCTTGTCTCTCTCCCTCCCTCCCTTCTCTCCCTCTCCCTCTCCCTCGCTCTCTCTCTCTGATCCATTCCTCTCCCTCTACCTCACCTTCCCGCTCTCTCCCTCTCCCTCTCCATCCCGCCTCCTCCCTCTCTCCTTATCTCTCCCTTTCCCTTTCTCCATCCTGCTCCTCTCTCTATCCTGCTCAACCTCTCTCCCTCTCCTTCTCTCCATCCCAATACCTCTCTCCCATTCCCACTCCCTCTCTTGCTCTCCTCTCCGCTCTCTTTCCTACTCCTCGCCTCCTGCCTCCCCCCCGCTTTCCCACCCGATCCCTTTCCCTCTCCCTCTGCTCCCTATCTCCCTCTCTCTCTCTCTCCCTCCCTCCCCCTCCCCTCCACCTCCCTACCTCTCTCTCTCCATCCCCATATCCCGCTCCTCTCTCCTACTCCCACTCACTCTCTCTCTCTCCCTCCTTCCTCTCGCTCCCCCTCTCCCTCCCTCTTTCCCCGCTCTCTCTCTCTCTCCTCTCCCTCTCCCTCTCCCTCTCCCTCTCCCTCTCCCCACTTCCTCTCGTTATCCCTCTTGCTCCTTATGCGCTCTCCTACTCCCACTCACTTTCCCTCCCTCTCTCCCCTCTCCCTCTCCCTCCCTCTTTCCCCCGCTCTCTCTCTCTCTCCTCCCCTTTCCCTCTCTCTCGCCTCCCTCTCGTTATCCCTCTTGCTCCTTACGCTCTCCCTCTCCCTCCCTCCCTCTCCCACTCCCACTCTCTGTCTCTATCTCTCCCTCTCCCTCATGCTCCCTTTCCCTCTCCCTCGTGCTCCCTTTCCCTCTCCCTCTATTCTTCTTATTATTTCACTTTCACTCACTCTCTTTATCTTTCTCAATCTCCCTCCCTCTTCTTTCTTTCTCCCTTTCTCACTCACTCTTTCTCTCGTCCTCTCTCGCTCTCTCTTATTATAACACTCTCTTTCACACCCTCTCCCGCTTCTCATTCTCCACTTGTCTCACACTCGCTTTCACGCTCTCTCTCTCTCTCTCATTTGCTCCCTGTCCTTTTTTTTTTCATTCTCTATCTCTCTCTATCTTCCTCTCACTCTTAGTATCTCAATCTCTCTCTTCTCACACCCTCTTTCTATCTCTCTCGATCTCACTCTCTTATTCTCCCTCTCTTTATCATTTTCACTCTCGCTCTCTCTCTCATCCTTTGATTTCTTCTCATTCTATTCTTATCATTATTTCACTCTCTCTCACTCACTCTCCATTGCCTTGACTCTCTCTTCTTATCGCTCTCATTCTCTCTCTCTCTCCCTCTCCATCTCTCACATTTTCCCTCCCTCTCTGCTCTCTTTCTCTCTCATTTTCAATATTATATTTTAGTAGAAATAATATATTTATTTCTATGTAATTTTATAATATTAACTATCTAATATTTTACATATTAATATCTAACAATATTTTATATATTACTTATAATTATTAGTAAAATGTAATATTAATACTTGCCACTATATTATATTTTTAAATATAATACATATTCGTATAATATATATGTTATTACTAAGAATATTAATATATTATTAAATAAATATGCTATATTATTATTTGATCATATATATATATATATATATACTAGTCATTATTATGAATATTATAATATTATTAGAATATATAACATAAATAATCATATGTATAATAATATCATATTACTTATAACATATTCATTATTATACTAATACTATATAATTTTTTGGTATAAACAATTAATTATATTTATTTAATAAATTTTAACAATTCTTATATCTCTATATATTAGAGATCCTATAAGCTATAGGATAATAATTTATAATTATTATATTAATATTAATTGATATTCTTAATATTATATAATATCAAATAAATATACTATAATCTATTTTATATAATAATACTCGATATTTCATATTGTTATATATAATTATATTTAACAAAATATTATATTGATTTTTATTAGTATATAAATATTATTTTTATTAATTTATAATTTTTAGTATTTTTATCATTTTATTAATTCCTAGCGATTTCTAATAAACATTTATAAGGATTTATAAACACAATAAACTAAACACAAATTTAATTAAACATTCACAAATATATCAATTAAAAATTAAAATTAATATACAAAATAAATACAAATGCGAGATACCAACTTTATTTAATAAGTAAAATCCTCATTAGTAATAAAATCATATCATGCACCAAACAAAAAGACAATTCAATATTAGAATACAACAAACATTCAATATTACATATTAATTACAATATTATAATATAAATATAAAAATATTTTTAAATTAATATTTTATTTATCTATTTTTTTCACATCTTTTAATTATTTAAAACAACTAAATAAACATATTAATTATACACTAAAATACAATAACAACATTCAATAATACATATTAATTATAATATAACATACAAAAATATTTTATTTGAAATTAATATAAAATAATATATAAATAAAAATACAATTATTAGTATAATCATATTAATATTTCAATTCTAAATTAATATTTAATTTAATTATTATAAATAATTAACTAACCATACAAAATTATAAACATATTACTTATACATTAAAATACAATTAACAACATTCAAACATACAAAAATATTTTATTTAAAATCAATATAATATAATATATAAATAAAAATCGACTTATACAATTATAAGTTTAATTATATTAATATTTAATTTAGTTATAAATAATTAAATAACTATAAATAATTATAAACACTATTCAACAAACAACAATAATATTAAAATACATTATTCCGAGTCTAACAACATAGTTCAAAAAAGGAAGATTTGTTTTTAGCATAATTTTAATTTACGGGTGAAAAAAAGTAAAATATCACTGACTGCTACAAGAATTTTATTTAAAACACAGTTTTAACATAATTAAAAATATTATTATTAATAAAATATTTGTAAAAATTATAATCGACAATACATCATAATTTTGTTAATTTATAAATTTTTTAATTAAAAATACAGCAAAAGTGTAAACTGTTAAAGTACAAAATGTCACAAAATTACTGGACGGCGAGACATCATTTGTACTCGCAGCCAGAAAACAATGTTAGAGACGTGCGAATGTCCGAAAAAGCAAATTATCAAATTTCATAATAATATAAAGATAGAAATAAAATTAAGAACTAAAAAAATGATTCCAATTTCCCACAAACACAATCATCCGAATCTTTATATTATGCAAATAATTTCCCACTGACAGACTTTCCAGAGAGATATCTGACAACTTGATCCCTGGGCTGATTTGTTCAGACCACAAGTACTATGCTGCCTTACATAGTAATAAGTATCATTAAAGCTTTGTGAGCAATTCTCAAGAAATATTTAAAGCTTCTGCAAAACTTTAAACAATGCTCTCTAAACACATTGAGATGTAAAAGCTAAAATACACTAAATATTATCATTAACAACATTCTATTAGCATAAGGAGAATAAGGTAATAAGAAAAGAAATTGGCAAGATTTTACCAAAACAATAAATTTCCCTCAAACAGACAATAACAGTCGTAAAACACATTAGATCTGACCTGATAAAAAAATGCCTTTTCTCAAGAACAAGGAATGATTTATTTCCTAAAATCTAATGATATCCACCGACTCTGTACAAGCATTACATTTAGGCATTGCAATTCACATACATAATCTGAGGTTTTTAGTAGTTTAATTCTCATTCGAATGTATAGTCTTCACATTCGATATCTACACAGGATAGAGAAACTAGAAAAAGGACACTAAGAATGCATTATTTTGTTCCATGTAGTTTTTACAACACAATTATATTAGGAATAAAATGAATTTTTCCCAGGTTAATATGCAAAATCCCAGGATAAACAAATCAGAAATGCCTGTAAATATTACGAAAAAGGTGGATCAAATTTAATAGCCGTATTAGGGATTGATGTTCCTAAATAATACTAAAAATGACAATAAACTTGAAAGTTCCTTTGTTAATGATTCTAAGAAAATCTTCCAGGCAGTTCTGTGTTTCTGTGACAACGTTCCTGCAGTGGCCAAAAGCCAATGCATTCACTCACTAATAAAGTATTTAGAATCATTGACAAACACCGAAAAAACACCCCAAAAGCAGGGGTTCCCAGAAATAACAATTAACATAAATAGCATGAAATTTTACAAAATGATGGAAGGAACAAGGTGAGTGACATAGCCACGGTTCTACTAAATTGCATCTTCTATCAAATTAAAGCATGATTTTACTCCTGAAAAAAAAGAAAAATATGAGTGACATAGCATGGCCAGTTCAACCAAAACTTTAAGTTAGAATGACCAAGAAAATTTGGACTCTACAGCATGACCAGTTCAACCGCAACTTTAAGTTAGAATGACCAGTTTAACCTCACCTACACACAACATCTAAGCAATTTAATTCCCTCTAAAAAAAATCATTAAACCTTAAGTTGCAGCAAAGGTCATCCATGAGAAAAATGACATTCAGAAAATAAAAAGTATTACTAACCCTAAGCAAGTAAAGCCATAAAAATAAACTTCACAATCGAAACAACAATAAAGAAAAAGCCTAAACTAGCATAGCCAGGAAAAACAGAGTTCTACAGCACTAATCCTAAGCTATGTCCAATTTATACCAGGACACCTAAATAGTTTAATTCCCTCTTTAAGAATCAGAAAAATAACAATTGTAACTAATCCAAAAACAAGTGAAGCCAAATCAAAAATTACAGAGCATCTAAACTACAACAATAAGCACTGCGTAACATTAAATACATTATAAATCCCAAAATACTAACTACACTAAAACCTACAATAATAAACTGCTAAGCTTCAGAAAGCATCTTTAAATCGTAATCCACGGCAACATCTGTCTAATTTCACAAATTATTTATAAAGCCTACCCTAGAGTGGCGATCAAATAGGAAAACCATAGATGTGAACTATGCGTTATAGAAAACTAACAAAATATAATGCTTCAGATCTGAACCCTGATCTGAAGCGATTGAGTTAGATACAAATGCATTTATCTAAATTAATTTCAAACCAGTCAAGTAGTTAGAAACTTAGGTATCTTTGTGTTTCAAAACAGTCAAACCAACTTGGATCTGAACCTTGAGTAATCCAATTAAGAGCATTAATCTTAACGAAATTTCAATAGCCTAACAAATAACCTAAACACGGGAACATTAATATTAAATTGGCCTAAGCAATAACCTAAAACACAATACGCAGGGGAGGCAAAGAACTAAAAAATTATCAAGAATCTAAAGAATTAGAAGGAATCAAATTATAACAGTAGAAGTTTAGAGGAACTTACCATCCTTTTGGTGTCTGGCTGGTCTGATACGTCGCTGTTCTTCTCTTGCACTGCTCTCTTCCCTCAAACAGAGCACGCGTATTCAGATATGAAAAAACCCAAATAGAAAAATAAAAGACTCTAACGACAAAAATAAAGAGAAAAGAACCAAAAATCACAGACAAAATTGACTCAAAACATACTGAACAAACAAAAACTACTACTGCAAAAACAAACAACAGGGCCCTGCACGCAGACTCCACACAAAAAAAATTGCAAATGCATACAATAATGGGAGGAATAAGTGTTTTAGACATGGTTATATAAATCATTTTGTAACGGGTCTTACATCTAAGAGCCGTTCCCCAACAGTCACCTATGCAACTTTACAGCTGTCTACGCTCCCCTGCTTCTGCGAATCTTCTAGATGGTCAGTTTATTATTAGGCATGCGTGTGTTTTATTTAGTAGAATAATTTGAGATAATCAAAATTACACATAAACCATTATGACTACCCACGGCGGGAGACTATGCTTTAAAACTGATTTATGAGCTCCCCTCGCCATAAATAGATTTCAAAAATTCGTTATTTGTGCCCTTCGTAGAAAGTTTGTAAAGCATTTTGGCCATTGTTTCATGGTAGGGAAGTATGACTATTATTAAGCATGTTCATTAATCTTAATTTCTTTTTAGGAAATAGAGGTATATATTAGCAATCAAATGTGGACATTGTAATACTAGCAATCGTATGTGAAATGTACGATGTGAACGCCGAAGGGGAAGTCTAAGTGGAGATTTATTTTGAGGGACAAAAATAGAAAGGGAGGGAGAGGGTTGTAGAAGAGGGGGTTAGAGGGAGGAGAAGAAATTGGGAGAGGATAATGTTGAGGGGGACCACTTTGCAGGAGATATCTTTCTTACGAAGAAGAACAAATGTATTATGTGTATTTTATGTGAATTGCTCAAAAGAGAAAGGAGATAAGGTGTGCAGGGAATCATGGAAATATAGTCTGGAGGTATCTTAGAAAGCAAGGTGTAGTCAATGAATACTTGAAAGGAGAAGTTCCATATTTTGGTTCAATCTCGAAGCCTACACAACTGAAAAAATAGAACTTTTTGGAAGGGAAAATGGAAAAGGAAGCTTTTCTATTAATTAACTTTTTGGTTGGACAACTTTTAGTATGCTAGCTAAGCTGAAAAAAATGAAAGGGAAGTTGGAAATAAAAACTACGAGAATTAATTTCTTGCGTGGCTCACACCTATTCCATAACTCATTTTTTTAATGTGTTCCATTGTATCAGCTCATTTTAGGTTGAATTATTCGGCGAATGTTTATTTTCTTAAAGGGGCAAAAATACAAAAGAGGAAAAATGTAATAGCTGACAACGTTAAAAGCATTGCATATTGGGTTTCTTATGTCATCAATTCCATTCACATTTGTGTTTAGGTTTTCTTTGTAGATAATAAGATAGCGAATAGGCTTTCCCCTCATCAACAATCATATTGATTTATTGAACAAGTGTGGGGCATGATGAAACAACTATATAAAAAATAGGAGCGAGCTTAAGAATAACATTGTATTGCGTCCATGTTAAGACATATGCAGGGATTATTTAGTCATTAAAATAAATTTGTACGTAAGTTACTGGGGCACTAACAATCGACAAGAACACAAAAAATGATAAAAATATGGGGTAAATGGGCTTTCCTATTATTTTGTTTTGTTTGTTATCCAAGCATAAGGTTGGACATTATGCAAACATGTTTACCAAAGCGTTCGCAACAACATCTAGAAAAATTCATCTATCCTTTATGCTTTGATGTAGGGTTTCTTATAAGATAATAAGATACTAATTATGGTCTCCCCTCATCAACATGCTATTTGATATATGGAAGAAAGGGCAGACATAATGAATTAAGTATTGCTAAACACGAGACAACCATATCAAAAAAGTAGTGACCTTAAGAATAACATTATAATGTGTCTATGTTAAGCGATATTGAGGGTTCAATTTGTCAATGTAATTAAATATTTCGTCGGTTTAAGGGCATTAATAGTTGGTCCGAACATTATAAAAAATAAAAAATGGAATTTATTAATATTTTATTTTATTTGTTATTGTGTCAAAGTTTTGGATTTGATGTTTAATCTGTTACGTAAGATGAAGTCATGAAAGAAATGTTGGAGAAAAAAATTGGGAATTAAATACATGCATGTCCTACATCTATTCCACATCTCAAATTGTTCCCTACCAAAAATATTTTCTATATGTGCTATAATTCATCATCTTAATTTCACTTGAAGTATTTACGTGAACATAATTAATCCTTAAAAAAGCTAAAATAAAATATAGGGAAAATATACCGCAATGATAACTTCTTGCAACACTTTGCATTGACACTTTATGATCGATCATATTAATGTTTGTGTAATGATTCTCGTTCTTCTATATAAGAACATGGTCTTATGAGTACTCGCTATGTTATGAACACCGGGAAAACAAACACACTAATGCCCATCGGGTTTAAATATATAAAACATTAGTGTGAAAATCAAGATATTTAAAAAAAAGCATACTTCGTAATAGGTGATTTAACCGGCAATATCGCCATAATGAGAGGGTCAATTCGACGATCGTTGACTAGGTTGGAGATCTGTTTGTTCAATGTACGGTGAAACAACATATGTTTCGAGACAACTTACATGTCTTTTGTCAGACGCTGCCATAATTGTTTCCATGACAACTTTTCTTGTTCTTTCATTTGGTGAAATGATTTCTTTCAGTAAAACCTATTAACACGTAACATGTGGAAAAACCAAGAAATAAATAGAGCATGGAAAGACTCCCGAGTTTCATTTTTTGCTTATAAAATGTGTTTTCCAAAAAGTAATGTTTAATATGTCTTACACAACACTTTGGAAGGTAACAATGTCGTAATTAATCTCTCAGTAAAATATAAAATACACTTTGTGCAAACAGATACAGAGTTCTTGGGATAAGGAAAGTGTTCTGGAGCACTTTGAAGAATACTTATGTGCGTTGATGACTTCACAATAGCTAGCTCGGGATCTACTTTATGATGTGTCACAAAGTCTTTGCAATTGTTCTCTTTTGATTGGATAATAGTCACACAATGATCACCATAGGTACTTGTAACTTGGAAAATAGAAGTTCACTTGCACAAGCCCATAAACCGCATCGAACCTAAAAATAAAGATACATAATGGGGGTCGGATCAATCTGTGGTTTACCTCAAGAGTGAACTTACGACTGAGCACTACACTACATCTCAGACTCCATGTATTTCTTGTGAGTGTGAAATGCCGCTAAAGACGACAACACCGCCACAAAACATTCGTCCCGAAAATGCGACAATTTTTTTTTTTGTTAACTAAACAAGGTAGAGGTTCTTGTTTGATTTATTTTATCTGCAAGTTTTGTGACTTGGATAATTATAAAGCTTCAATCTTTTACTGAGTATTCCAAACGCAATACTAGAACTGCATGATTTTCACAATTCCGCACACTCGAGATCTACTCCAATATTTGTCGTATTCGTCTCTTCCTTAGCAGATAATTTCGAGTTTCAAACATGGCAGTACTTGATTGCATAAGGGTATTTGAAAGCTGACCCCGTTTTCACTTTAAGAACCATTTTGTAGGAGGATAAAGGTGACCAGGGTAGATGCATGCATTATGACTTTATTGATGTTTTTTTTTTTTATATATTTTAATATATAATTGTAGAAATATGTTACCAGGATAACACGTATATTACTCATTTGTTATTTTATTGTATTCTTTTCCTCACTTGGACATGGTTAGTATTCAGTCGAATGATATTCACTTGATTAGTTGTTTGAAGAACACTATACTTTACTTGGTTTATGTGGATTCAGATATTGACTAAGTAATATTTAGAAACTCTCTATAGGAACTTAGTTGATATTCAAAAAAAGGAAAATACTACGATTGTTTCTTAAGTTAAATTTAATTTCTAATTTGAATTCTTGACTGTAGTGAAATGCAATGAATGGCTAAGTTGGATCATGCATAGTTTGGGCATTTTATGTTTTTTTTTTTTTTTTGTTTATGTTAGAATAGACTCCCGATATACTAAGTGATTTGGTCTCTTAGATATCTCTTAAAGGGATTAGATACTTTTAATTCAAGTGGTATATATATAGATATATTAACAAATTTAAACACAAATCAGTCTATATGATTATACATACATTTTGAAATTTGAAATTAAATGATCAAGGGTCAAATCGGGGGGAAATATTTCAACCATGCTTAAATTTGTTTGGTAGGGGGCGGTGGGTATTCAAACCAACCACCTGTCCACCATTATGTCTCCTCTCCTTGCGTGTAAACAACCAACCAGTCGCCTCCTTCTTTTAATTCCTTAGATCATGCAAATCACGCCTATCATAGATAAGCATGCCGTTTTGCTCGTCCCTAGCCGCACGGACTATCGTGGAGGCTATAATAGATGGAGCCACAGGCGTGGAGAGAGACGTGCAGACCGTGCTTGAAGACCCAGCCGCGTGGACAGCAAGAAGGAGTGTGCAGAAAGAATCCTCGGCGCGTGAAGAGGTGAGCTACCACCACTTTCATTGGGTGCCGCATGGTGTGAGCGGGACAGATTGCAAGGTCAAAGCCCGTAGCTCTCAGCGGGAGGACAGGGACATGAGGCGTCTAGAAGAGCAAAGCTGAACCAACTATGTTGTTATCGATCATTCGATGTCGAATGCACCCTAAAAAAAAAAGACAGAGGAGTTCTCCTTCGAGATATTAAGAACAAGTTCGGTTTAGAAACAGTGAGAGTATCACTAGAAGACCGGGTGAAATTTATTACAAGACCTTCTAATGGGGCTCACCCGTTTTCATCGTCGCACGGGAAGGGAGTCTCATGGAGGTGGGTCTGTTTCATATCAGAACATTTGTGAAGCACACGTGGAAAATGAAGGGATCATGCATAGGTGACCTTGTAAGGGCTCCCGCAAGTTTGGCATGACAGGTTTAGGAGACAAAAGAAATATCATTTCTTAGGGACACGTAGATTTATATTTGTATATATTAGTAATCGTACACTTTTATTAACATATATGAAAGGTAATTAAAAGTACATTGATATTATTAAGTTTAATATTAATAAGTTCCTTAGTTTTAATGTTACTTAAATATGAATACTAATCAAACTATTAATACCTCCATTAGGCATCATGGGGTATTGGATAGTGCACTTAGTGAGTTTAAAGTCTTTGCATTAAAATTTATTTCTACACCATTTAATAAACATTGCATGAGATTTTGAATAGGTTTGATTTCATTTCTTTTTTTTAATTTTGCAATAAGATTTACATTAAATTCTAAAATGAGGAACACATGATAGGGCTAGGACTTAGATTTACTTCGTTAGCATAATGAAAACTATCTAAAAGCTTAAGTCATTCCATTAACAATACAAGAATAGAGATACCCTAACATTCCAATTTTTCAATACATCTCCTTGTAAACAACAAAATGAGATCTAACATGTGTATTCTTTTGTAATTTCTTTCCCACATTCCACAAAAGAATTCAACAACATTTCCAATAAATTTTAGAGTAAAAATACTATCATTTCAATGCAAATTTTCCTTCAAATCTTTTTACAACATACCCTACTTCATGTGGAAACAAATTTGCAATAATGGAAGCTAAAGAAAACAAAGCAATATTACATTTTTCCTCCACTCAAGGTGGGTAAATACATGATGTTTTAACATTGTCAACAACAAGGTTCTTGTGCTCCAAGGTGTTCTTCATCCATGCTCCAAGTTCCAAGTATTTCAAATCACAACCAAGATAGGGGGAGAGGCAACACTCTCCTCCCAACCAAAACTCAATGGAGAAGAGAAGCAATCTCCTCCATTGACCCCCGAGCCCCAAACACAACACAATGAAGGGTGGTCTCCAACTCAAGGCAACAACACTTGCTTCCACAATACAAATTTCTTCACAACATTCAAGGTTAAAAAAAAAAAAGAAACAAAAGGAAACACAAACAACACAATACTTTTCACAACAAGGCTTTCATCCAAGCCAACAAGAGAAGGAACTATGGGAAAGTTTTCCTTATGCCTCCCCATTGAGATGAGATGCCCATCCAAACCCTCCACAATAAAACTCAAGCCCCTATGACTCTTATGCCTCCCTCAAGTACCCCTTTTTCCTCCCATACTCTTATGCCTCCCTCCTCTTATGGCTCCCTCAAGGACAAGGTAAGAATGTGAACATTCTTACCCAAGATGGGCATCCCTCTCAAACTCCCTCCACAATTTCCTATTCTACTCTTATGCCTCCCTCATGAGTTTTCCCATAGACCTCTCCTACACTACACATTAAGCATTCTATCCATTTTTCACAATACACAAAAGTAAACATACATTATCCACAAATTTAGCATAGAAGCAACAACAATATGAAAGCAAAAATGGGAGAAAGTTTCCTACCTCTCCATTGGAGAAGCCTAAACCAAGAAGCTTTGTCCAAGCTCCCTCCAAAACAATCCAAGCATGCAAGTCCAAGCTCCTTCTTTTTCTCTTCTCCCAATTCCTTTCTCCCCAAAAAAAAAAAAAAAACTCTTCAACAAAAAAAAAACCTCCAACCCCCTCAACAAGAGAGGAAATTTCCATAAATAGACAAAAGGGAAGAGTGAGGGTGATGTGGCTCCTTGTAGGATGCCACATCACACATCCTCAAGACCACCTCCCTTTAGTCAACTCAAATCCCAAAACACCATAAATGGGTGGTTGGGTTGAATGACATCTCTTTTCCACATCCATCCCTTCCCATGTGTCTTAAGGCACAATTAAATGCAAAAGGAAGAAAAGTGCACTCCAAAGTCATATTTCCTTCCCAAAACAATAAATAATCCCTTTTTGGCTTCCCAACCCATAGATATGGTTGGTAAGGGGTTTTTGGGAAGTGTGGGACAAGTTTAACTTGTCCCACAAGTCCCCAAAATTGCCCTAAATCTCAAATTCGAGATTCAAAGGATTTGGAGTGGTCAACACTCAAAACAAACATTCAATACATGAGGAAACACAAGGCTCAAGGAGCCAACCATCAAAATTAATTACACCCCACTAGACTTCCTCCAAAACTTAAAAAAATAAAACAAGATGTTAAATTAATCTAAACATACTTAGCAAAAGTAATTTTAATAAAAAAAGACATCACAAATGAAATCACCTACTAAAGTAAGTTAAAACAAGTAAATAAACTTTTACCCCTTGGTCACATTAGAAAATTTCCCCCTCATGGAAATTTTTCTTAACACATAAAAGAACAAAGGTAACACAATACAATTCACTAGTTGCCTTGACGACCAAATGTTGTAACCACCCGACATCCTGTTGTGTTTGGTTCCCAATCCCCCTCATGGTTGTGATCATGTTGTGTTTCCTACAAAATACAAAATACCTCCTTCGGCCTTGCAGCCATGTCAAAATGTCCAAAATAACCATATGCATGAAATTTATTAACATCTATACGTAATTCAATTATCCATTATTTCAAGGTTTAAATCACAACATAATTATGCATTCCATCATTATCCAAAGTTATAGCAATGTAAATTCAACAACTACATTCTACTTATCATGGCGAAGAAATCCAATGTTAGAACACATGCAATATATCCATATAAAAATAATATCAGTATCCAATAGTCTGTCCATGAGCCAATGTAGATCATACTAAAAACAAAATCCAATCATAACCCAAATGCATCTACTCACAAAACATCATGCTAATCAACGTAAGTATAAGTCATGTCCATATCCAAAAGTCTGCATAACTCAAAATGATAATCAACTAAGTGTCATAGGGAAGTGGGCATTACATCCCCCTCCCCTTAGACTAGACTTCCTCCTGGAAGTCACTGAAATAAGTGTGGAAACTGAGCTCGCAATGATGTAGCATCCTCCCAAGTAGCAGCAGTCTCATCGTACCTGTCCCATTGGACCCGAACCTGATCAATCTCTCTGCCGCGAAGGCCCAGGGTCCTGCGATCTAAAATGCGCACGGGCTCCACCATCACCTGCCCCTGATCCTGCACCTGCAATGCAGTCCAATCTAGCACATGAGAAGGATCAAAAATATATCTCCTAAGCACAGAAACGTGAAATACATCATGGACGCGTGATAAGCTAGGTGGCAATGCTAGACGATAGGCTAAGGGGCCAGGGCGCTCCAAGATCTCAAAGGGACCCACAAACCTAGGAGCAAGCTTAGAACCTTTTCCATAACGGATAGGGCTCTTATGCGGTCTGACACGAAGAAACACCTTCGTGCCTACCTCAAAACTGCGATCTGTCCTATGCTGGTCTGCATACTTCTTCTGTCTATCCTGCGCCTCCTGCAATCTCTGTCTGATCAATGTAACCTGCTGCTCCATGTCCTGTAATAATGCTGGTCCAAGAGAAACCCTGTCCTCAATCCTATCCCAACTAAGAGGTGTCCTGCACTCTCTACCATATAATGCCTGAAAGGAGCCATGCCTATAGAACTCTGGAAACTATTATTGTAGGCAAACTCCACCAAATACAGATACTCCTCCCATCTCGACTGATGATCCATCACGTACATCCTGAGCATATCCTCCAAAATCTGATTCACCCTCTCTGTCTGTCCATCTGTCTCAGGGTGATAAGTGTGTTTGAAATTAATCCTCGTCCAGGGCATACCGCATGGTGGTCCGTAAATGGGAAGTGTACAAAGGGTCACGGTCCTAAATGATCTTCTGCGAATCCCATGTAATCTGACAATCTCATCAAGGTATACTTGTGCCACAACACTTGTTGTATAGGTGGTCTTTACTGGAGAAAAGTGAGCTACATTCGTCAATTTATCCACCGTGACCATGATGGCGTCGTGATGGTATCTCGACGTAGGTAACCCAACGATGAAGTCCATAGAAATGGTGTCCCACTTCCACTCCGGTATGGCGTGAGGATAGAGAAGGCCAGCTGGATGCTGATGCTCGGCCTTCACCCTCTGGCACTCTAAACAGCAGGATACAAATGAGGCTATGTCTCTCCGAAGTCCTCTCCAGAAATACAACTGTCTCAAGGTGGCGTGCATCTTCTTCACCCCGGGATGGGCTGAATAGGGTGCACGATGAGCCTCTATCAAAATGTCTTGTCTCAAGCCTCCATCTCTAGGAACATATATCTAACCTCTGTGTCTGAGAAGACCATCTACCTCTAATGAAAATCCATCAAATCTCCCCTCAAGGGGTCTCTGAGACTCAATCTCTGCTCTGGCTGCAAGGTAGAAACTATCCTGAGGAAGCTGCTGCAAGATCCTACTCCGCAAATCTGTGCCCACTGAGGTGGCCATAGCCACATGTCTCCACCTACTCAAGGCATCTGCAACCACATTCTCCTTCCCTTTCACATGCTCTATCTCCATGTCATACTCACAGAGTAACTCCATCCAACGCCGCTGACGAGCATTGAGATTGGGCTGCGTGAAGAGGTGGCGAAGACTCAAGTGATCAGTCCTGAGTGTAAATCTCCAACCAAGAAGAAAATGTCTCCACCGCACTAAGGCATGTACAACTGCTGCAAGCTCAAGGTCATGGGTTGATAATTGAGCTCATAATCTTTGAGTTTGCGAGACTCAAAGGCAACTACTCTACCTTCCTGCATTAACACACCTCCAAGTCCTGCCAAGGAAGCATCTGTGCAAACGTAGAACTCACCCTGAGGATCTGGCACTGCAAGAATAGGTGCTCTTGTAAGGCACTCCTTCAGTGTACTGAAGGCTTGCTCACATCTATCTGACCATAAAAACTTCTTCCCTTTCCGCTGAAGAGAAGTGATAGGGTGCGCAATCCAGAAAAGTCCTGAACAAACCTCCTGTAGTACCCTGCTAGACCCATGAAACTACGCACCTCGGTCACACTAGTGGGTGCTGGCCAATCCATGATGGCTCGAATCTTGGAAGGATCGACTACGATACCTTCCCCAAAAATGATGTGGCCCAAATACTACACCTCAGGCTGAAAGAACGCACACTTCTCCAAGTTCCCATAAAGGCGCTACTCGCAAGACACCGCAACCTTGGCGAAGGTGCTCCTCATGCTCCTCACGTGTGCATGAGTAAATCGAAATGTCATCAAGGAAGATAAGTACGAAGCGATCAAGGAAGGTCCTTAATACCCCATTCATCAAACTCATAAACACTACGGGGGGCATTCGTCAAACCGAAAGGTACCACTGTGAACTCGTAGTGGCCATATCTCGTGCGGAAAGTTATCTTGTGAATATCTGTCTCCGCAATCCTCGAGCCGACAGGATGGTACCACGACTTAAGATCTATCTTAGAGAAAACTCGTAGCTCCCTTCATCTCGATCAAATAAATCATCAATGCGTGGAAGGGGGTAACGATTCTTGATCGTTACTTTATTCAAATTGGCGGTAGTCAATACACAACCAAGTGATCCATCCTTCTTCTTTATGAAGATCACTGGGTGCACCCCAAGGGGATACACTAGGATGGATTAGGCCTTTCTCAAAAGGTCCTCAAGCTGCAACTTGAGCTCACATAACTCAGGAGTAGTCATCCGATAGGGTGCTCGTGAGATAGGCTCTGCGCCTGGAACTAGATCTATATGAAAATCGATCTCACGTGGGGAGGTAATCCCGTAGCTCCCCAGGAACACATCAGAAAACTCGATAAGATGGGATGGTCATCGAGGGAAGGTCCTCTCGACTCATCCTCTCGATCATCCTCACCGACCGTAATAGCAAACATCTCGACAACCCTGCCGCGCACACGCTTAAGCCGCATAGCGGAGATGGTGCGAATGGATACGCCCTCCTAACTCCCGATATCACCGACTTACTCCAAGATCATCTATGCAAGCAATAGTCTTATGGTAACAATCCACTCTAGCTCGTGGGCGGACAACCAATCCATGCCTAAAATGATGCCATAAGATCCTAATGGAAGGATCCGAAGATCGAAGTAGTGGTGAAGGGTCCCAAATCCACTACACTCCTTGTAAGGAGTCTACAAAATCTTGGCTCCGAAGCCATCTCAACGTCCCAACTACGGCCCTTGCGCTAACCGCCACCAGCCCTCTACAATGCTCTACTAAGGATGGTGCAATAAAAGAATCAAGAACCATAATCAAATAATATAGAGGTGGAAATGCCACCAATACTACTGTCTGCCTCAATCACAAGATTCGATGCTCACCGGCGGTTTCTCGACCACTGCGTAGATCCGATGACTCCGTGCCATATCTCCAATAGTAGGCTCTGAGCTCTGTGTCTTACCCTTGGTAGGGTTATGTGGGCAATCTCTCCAAAGATGTCCAACAACACCGCAACCATAACAGCTGCCTGGTCCTCTCCAGTGGGAAGTAGCTCCAGCTGGTACTCTAGATGACTGAGATACAGATCCTGACGATCCGGCTATGGACTGCTGAGGTCTCTGCTGACGAGCTCCTACTGACTGAGCTCTCGGTGCACCCTGTGTCCTGATGGGACCCCTAGGAGGAGGCCCCATACTACGTCCTCTCTGTGCATCGAATCTCTGAGGAGGTCGGTAAGGTGGGCGGGTCTGCTGCTGCTGCTGCTGTGGTGGTGGCCTGAATGAAGCTTGCCCTGAACTCTGTCCACCCCGTGGAGGAGGAACTGACCCCTTCGACCTACTATCCTGCATCTGTTGGATACGGCTCCGAACTCTGTCTCTAGCCTGCTGTGTCTTCCCCGTGTCTCCTCTAGCAATATAGGCCTTCTCCACGGCCTCTCTAATGTGTCTGTGGCGGTGAATGCGCACCGCGCGCCACCTAAATCCAAGTTCGGGCCCCGGATGAACTCGTGAATCCGTACACTGCTCATCCTCGCATATAGTCAACGATCTTTGAGTAGGTCCAGAAATCGACTCTCATACTCAGCCATCATCATCGATGCACGAGGTCATGAAACTCGCCTATGCGCCGTTGTATAAATCTCCTGGGTAAATACCTGCTCCTGAAATGCTCCTCAAACATCTCCTAGGTAATCGTCTCTGAGTCGACATGGAGCTTCTGCTCCTCGGTCCTCCACCAGACTCCTGCTCCATCCTTCAGAAGATGGATCGCAACACGAGCTTTCATGTTGCTACTACAAGGATAGAGCTTGAAGCATCCGCTCAAGCTCACCAACCAGGCCTCTGCCTGAAAACCGCCTATATCACCCGAATAGTGAGATGGTCGTAGCTTCAGGATCTCCCTGATATGGTCTGCAGCTGACGTATGACGAATCCTAGATCTCTCTGAATGCTCCTCCCTCTGTCTAGGGCTCCGAGACCTGTCCCTATGTCCTGAGATCCTGTCCCCATGTCCTCTCTGTGGTGACTCTGCCCTAGCCAACTCTGCACGGAAGTTCTCTGCCCTGTGCTCCTCGCTGTGTCGAGGGGATGCCTGGGCATCTACTGATGGCTCCAAACTATGTCTAGCAAGTCGTCCTCCCAAGGGCTCTCCGCGTATAGCGGCATTGACATCCTGGAGTGTCTGCAAGATCTGAGGTAGAAGGGCCGCTATGGCCTGCTCTGGCGGTGGTATGTCTAGGTCTATATGAAGAGACCCCTCGCCCAATCCGCGCCTCTACTGCACAGATCAAGGTGAGAGTTAGTTCATTGTTCTAGGTCTTGAGCCAGTTTTCTAAATTTGTTGTTTACTATAATTATCAACATTATGGCTTTATATTTTAAAAGTATTAGCTCTGTACTAAGTTGAATGTTCCTGCTTTGCGTTTTCCTGCGTGTGCCCAAGGGTCCCAGCTTCGAACCCCTGGCTCTGATACCAAAATGTAACGCCGCGAAAAGACGATGAAACGCGATGGCGCCACAAAACATCCGGCCACAAAATGTGACAAAAATTTTTTTTTTTTGAAAATTAGTTAACTAAACAAGGTAGAGGTTCTTGTTTGATTTATTTTATCTCGCAAGTTTTGTGACTTGATAATTATAAAGCTTCAATCTTTTACTTGAGTATTCCAAACGCAATACTAGAACTACATGATTATCACAATTCTACACACTCGAGATCTACTCCAATATTTGTCGTATTCATCTCTTCCTTAGCCTTTCAAACATGGCGGTACTTGAATTTTTGACATGACCCGTTTTCACTTTAAGAACCATTTTGTAGGATACTAAAGGTGACGAATATGGTTTTATTTTTATATTTTTTTTTTTAATAAATATAATCATAGAAATATGTTACCAGGATAACACGTGTATTACTCATTTGTTATTTTATTGTATTCTTTTCCTCACTTGGACATGGTTAGTATTCAGTCGAATGATATTCACTTGATTAGTTGTTTGAAGAATACTATACTTTACTTGGTTTATGTGGATTCAGATATTGACTAAGTAATATTTAGAAACTCTCTACAGGAACTTAGTTGATATTCAAGAAAAGGAAATACTACGATTGTTTCTTAAGTTAAATTTAATTTCTAATTTGAATTCTTGACTGTAGTGAAATGCAATGAATGGCTAAGTTGGATCATGAATAGTTTGGGCATTTTATGGTTTTTCGTTTATGTTAGAAAAGACTCCCTGATATACTAAGTGGTTTGGTTTCTTAGATATCTCTTAAAGGGGATTAGACACTTTTAATTTAAGTGGTATATATATAGATATATTAACAAATTTAAACACAAATCAGTCTATAAGATTCTACCTACATTTTGAAATTTGAAATTAAATGATCAAGGGTCAAATCGGGGGGGAAATATTTCAACCATGCTTAAATTTGTTTGGTAGGGGCGGTGGGTATTCAAACCAACCACTGTCCGCCATTATGTCTCCTCTCCTTGCATGTAAACAACCAACCAGTCGCCTCCTTCTTTTTCTTTTAATTCCTTAGATCATGCAAATCACGCTCGCCATGACAAACTGTCCGTTTTTGCTCTGTCTTGCCGCATGGACTATCGTGGAGGTCATGTAGATGGAGCCACAAAAGCATGGAGAGAGACGTGAGACCGTGCTTGAAGACCCGTGCCGCGTGGACAGCAAGAAGGAGTGTGCAGAAAGAATCCTCGGCGCATGAAGAGGTGAGCTACCACCACTTTCATTGGGTGCCGCATGGTGTGAGCGGGACAGATTGCAAGGTCAGGCGCCTGTAGCTCAGTGGGGAGGACAGGCCGTGAGGCGTCTAGAAGAGCAGGCTGACCAACTATGTTGTTATCTGTTCAGTATCGAATGCACCCTAAAAAAAAACGGAGTTCTCCTTCGAGATATTAAGAACAAGTTCGGTTTAGAAACAGTGAGAGTATCACTAGAAGAAAGACCGGGTGAAATTTATTGCAAGACCTTCTAATGGGGGCTCACCCATTTTATTTTACAACATCGCCCGAGGAAGGGAGTCTCATGGAAGTGCGTCTATTTCATATCAGAACATTTGTGAAGCACATACGACTGTGCATACAGTGACATCGTGAGGCCTGCCACTGTTTCGGCGTGACAGGTTTAGGAGACAAAAAAATATATATCATTTCTTAGGGACACGTAAATTTATATTTGTATATATTAGTAATCGTACACTTTTATTAACATATATGAAAGGTAATTAAAAGTACATTGATATTATTAAGTTTAATATTAATAAGTTCCTTAGTTTTAATGTTACTTAAATATGAATATTAATCAAACTATTAATACCTCCATTAGGCATCATGGGGTATTGATAGTGCACTTAGTGAGTTTAAAGTCTTTGCATTAAAATTTATTTCTACACCATTTAATAAACATTGCATGAGATTTTGAATAGGTTTGATTTCATTTCTTTTTTTTTTATTTTGCAATAAGATTTACATTAAATTCTTAAATGAGGAACACATGATAGGGCTAGGACTTAGATTTACTTCGTTAGCATAATGAAAACTATCTAAAAGCTTAAGTCATTCCATTAACAATACAAGAATAGAGATACCCTAACATTCCAATTTTTCAATACATCTCCTTGTAAACAACAAAATGAGATCTAACATGTGTATTCTTTTGTAATTTCTTTTCCACATTCCACAAAAGAATTCAACAACATTTCCAATAAATTTTAGAGTATAAATACTATCATTTCAATGCAAATTTTCCTTCAAATCTTTTACAACATACCCTACTTCATGTGGAAACAAATTTGCAATAATGGAAGCTAAAGAAAACAAAGCAATATTACATTTTTCCTCCACTCAAGGTGGGTAAATACATGATGTTTTAACATTTTCAACAACAAGGTTCTTGTGCTCCAAGGTGTTCTTCATCCATGCCCAAGTTCCAAGTATTTCAAATCACAACCAAGATAGGGGGAGAGGCAACACTCTCCTCCCAACCAAAACTCAATGGAGAAGAGAAGCAATCTCCTCCATTGACCCCCGAGCCCCAAACACAACACAATGAAGGGTGGTCTCCAACTCAAGGCAACAACACTTGCTTCCACAATACAACTTTCTTCACAACATTCAAGGTTAAAAAAAAGAAACAAAAAGGAAACACAAACAACACAATACTTTTCACAACAAGGCTTTCATCCAAGCCAACAAGAGAAGGAACTATGGGAAAGTTTTCCTTATGCCTCCCCATTGAGATGAGATGCCCATCCAAACCCTCCACAATAAAACTCAAGCCCCTATGACTCTTATGCCTCCCTCAAGTACCCCTTTTTCCTCCCATACTCTTATGCCTCCCTCCTCTTATGGCTCCCTCAAGGACAAGGTAAGAATGTGAACATTCTTACCCAAGATGGGCATCCCTCTCAAACTCCCTCCACAATTTCCTATTCTACTCTTATGCCTCCCTCATGAGTTTTCCCATAGACCTCTCCTACACTACACATTAAGCATTCTATCCATTTTTCCACAATACACAAAAGTAAACATACATTATCCACAAATTTAGCATAGAAGCAACAACAATATGAAAGCAAAAAAAAAGAGAAGGTTTCCTACCTCTCCATTGGAGAAGCCTAAACCAAGAAGCTTTGTCCAAGCTCCCTCCAAAACAATCCAAGCATGCAAGTCCAAGCTCCTTCTTTTTCTTTCTCCCCCAAAAGAAAATAACAAAAGAACTCTCCACAAAAAAAAAAAACTCCAACCCCCTCAACAAGAGAGGAAATTTCCATAAATAGACAAAAGGGAAGAGTGAGGGTGATGTGGCTCCTTGTAGGATGCCACATCACACATCCTCAAGACCACCTCCCTTTAGTCAACTCAAATCCCAAAACACCATAAATGGGTGGTTGGGTTGAATGACAACTCTTTTCCACATCCATCCCTTCCCATGTGTCTTAAGGCACAATTAAATGCAAAAGGAAGACAAGTGCACTCCAAAGTCACATTTCCCTTCCCAAAACAATAAATAATCCCCTTTTTGGATTCCCAACCCATAGATATGGTTGGTAAGGGGTTTTGGGAAGTGTGGGACAAGTTCAACTTGTCCCACAAGTCCCCCAAAATTGCCCTAAATCTCAAATTCGAGATTCAAAGGATTTGGAGTGGTCAACACTCAAAACAAACATTCAATACAAGAGGAAAACACAAGGCTCAAGGAGCCAACCATCAAAATTAATTACACCCACTAGACTTCCTCCAAAACTTAAAATTTAAAACAAGATGTTAAATTAATCTAAACATACTTAGCAAAAGTAATTTAAAAAAGAGACATCACAAATGAAATCACCTACTAAAATAAATTAAAACAAGTAATTAAAATTCTTAACCCATTGGTCACATTAGAAAATTTCCCCTCATGGAAATTTTTCCTAACAACATAAAAAAACAAAAGCAACACAATACAATTCACAAGTTGCCTTGACGACCAAATGTTGTAACCACCCGACATCCTGTTGTGTTTGGTTCCCAATCCCCCTCATGGTTGTGATCATGTTGTGTTTCCTGGAAAATACAAAATACCTCCTTCGGCCTTGCAGCCATGTCAAAATGTCCAAAATAACCATATGCATGAAATTTATTAACATCTATACGTAATTCAATTATCCATTATTTCAAGGTTTAAATCACAACTTAATTATGCATTCCATCATTATCCAAAGTTATAGCAATGTAAATTCAACAACTACATTCTACTTATCATGGCGAAGAAATCCAATGTTAGAACACATGCAATATATCCATATAAAAATAATATCGGTATCAATAGTCTCCCATGAGCCGATTGTAGATCATACCAAAACAAAATCCAATCATAACCCAAATGCATCTACTCACAAAACATCATGCTAATCAACGTAAGTATAAGTCATGTCCATATCCAAAAGTCTGCATAACTCAAAATGATAATCAACTAAGTGTCATAGGGAAGTGGGCATTAAACAATAAGGTACAAATATGATCCAATTAAATTAGCAATTTAAATGTGAAACCCTAGTTGTAAATGAAGGAAGTAAAATAATTAGATAATTTAGATTAATGTCGAAGGTATGCTGAGATGGAAAACTACTGGGCTGGAACTCGGAGTGTCGCAAGAAAATGCAAAAAATGCAGAGATGTTGGGAAAGTCAAGACCAAGGAACATAGGTAGGGGAAAAGGCATGCGGGGCGCTACAACCTCCTTGGGGCCCCTGTGACTGCTCATAAGGTGTTAAACATAATTTTGCAGTGTCCCCTGATGTTCACTTGTTGTCGCCTTTGATCATTTGTACTTCACCGAGATCGTTATTGTTCTTTTAAAACCTGTAATAAGAAATAAGCACTTGAAAAACCCCCAAACCACATCAAATCTTAAAAATGAAAGATGTAAAATGAGGGGTCAAAGTGTCCTTAGATTTCAATGATTAAACTTACAACTAAGCGTTGCACTACATCTTACTACATCTTAGACCTAATGTAGTTCAATGTGTGTGTGTCAAGATGGTTCCCTTGGTGACTCTTGTGCATGTCATGTCAATTTATAGAGAACACTATCTAGATTTAAAAGATGTAAATATATGTTTGCATGAAAGAATAAATTTCTCCTCCTATGCGTATATGCACAAATGCTAGTCCCTTTTCCCTTGTTATAATGCCTCTTCCGTGTTGATATCTTTACTTGCTTCGTGATTGAATTTGACAACGCTTGACATGTGATTTCATTCTAAATTGGTGTTCTCTTTTGAATAGATAGATCATATTTTTGTAATGATATCAATTGCATGTTATATTTGATTTTAATCACGCTGAAGGCAATGTTGTATTTAAGTTAAATTATCATCAAGTACTCACGTGACTAGTTTTTAAGTGCACTAAGTGATCTTAGCTAGTAGGAAGTAAATCCAGTCATTAGAACAATACAAATAAACTATTTAAGTTTTGATATGAATTATGTTCCTTAAATGATTACATCTAAATTTGAAAAGGGCAATATCTTGGATCAATTTCAGTGATCCAAGGCATTCCTTTGATTGATACATTATTATGATCATATTTTTAAAGTCAAACTGACTTCATTATGTTTCTGATATACCATCATGTTCAGCTTAAATGAATATAAGGTCACTGGAGATTTTTTGTAACATCTTATGAATAGAGCCATACTGTTGATTAATCTTACTTTGATTCAATAAATTGTAAAGGATTGATGTTCTTGTTGAATACTATGAATGCCTAAAAAATCTATTCTAAGGGGATGACTATATATTTAAAAGGACCTAGTTATGTTCTAATTATATATGATGAAACAAAACCCAACCTAAACTATGGTTGATACATTATTGATGGGGTCCTAATATTTAAACCTATCTAAGAATGTATGACTTAACCTATGGAATAACCTTGAGGGTACTCGTGTGGAAAGGTTGGGATAAGGTTAAGACTTTGGTGCCACTCATGTACTTGGCGAATTAAATTTGATTTTAATGGCAAGCACCACCACCTTTGGCATTATTGTGAAGTTTAATCGAATGCATGATAAACCAAGGTAACTAAAAGGGATGGTATTATTTTGTTAATTGATAATTGTTAATTGTTACTAATGTTGAAATGGCAGTTGATGGATTTGGTGGGTTAAAATTTCCCTCTGCCATAATATTTATTGATCTCGAGAGAAGATGAAATTTCCTTGAAATGTGTCGAGATCATTTTGGGGAAAAGAATAGGAGTTGGTTTTTATTTTTCATTTGGTATTTTGAGCACTATGGCTCTGCATGTCAAACTTTTGGTTTTTGAACTGTTAGTTTTTTTTTGGTTTATTTATGATCTCTCCATTGCATGGAGGATTTAGTGGAAGAAAATTTATTTTTGGGGCTATAAAATTATGGGAAGTAAAAAAATGAGCTTTATGTGGATTCTGCTATGCGATTTTTTTATGGAATCTTTCGTGAAGGCTTGGAAAGAAACTATGGGAGCTTGGAAAATATTTTTAGGAGCTCTACCAGGCATGATAGGCTCTAACTCATTATAATAACTTGCTCTATTTAATTATTTCATAAAAAGAACTCTTCTCTTCAAATGGAATCGTATTATCGAGTTCGGGTTTTGTGGTTTTTGTTTTATTTCTAATTTTCCTAGTTTTTTTATTCTAGAATATTATAAGTATATGGTTTTAAGTTGATTAAAATGACTCTGGATGTATACATGGTTATGTGGGTGATTTATGTCAAGATATAAAAATTTCCTTATTACTAGGTTGTGTATTTTGGTTGTGAATACTCATTTTCATAAATTAGGATTTGAGTCAAAGGTTACTAGGTCAATACCCACAAGGAAATAATGTTTTGGTATTAGTGGAAGAACTATTTAAAATCTTATGAAAGATTATACCACTATTTACTTGTTGAGTTAGGAATTAAAAAAATGGATTTGTTGTCTCGTTGGTTGGCTCTATGCATGGCTCTTCGATTAAGTCTTATCAACCATACTTTTTGATTATTGATTTGATACATCTTTGGACTCGAATATGAGTCATAAATCATTTTGTGTGTTAACATTTTTGGTAAATTCAAACCACTCCTTTATGGGAGATGGCGACTAGTTTTAAATTTGGTTTTGAGTCCATTCTGACGACCTCGAAGTCTTGACTGAGTTGTATTAAAAGGCTCAAATCCATGTAGGATCTCATGTTGTTTTAAGTTCAACTTTAAAATTAAATTTGTTTGGTTTTTATAAATTTATATGTGACTGGACTTAGAATTTTGTGTAACTTTTATTGGGTTATTGTGATTCATTTTTAACTCGAATTGTATCTTGTTGATTTCTTTAATCAGATTTGAGTTAGTTCAATAAGAACTCAATCATTTCTAAATCGTCTGATATGATTTAGATCTAACCTTCATTTGAAGTAGATTATAATGGTCCTTAAATAGATTCTTAGACTCACTCTAGTTGAATAGATTATAATGGTACTTCATTTGTTTACCTTATGTACTCGAATTTGGTTCAAGACATTTTTGATTGTTTTGATTATCTTTTGGTTGGGATTAGTTATTTTGTTGGAACTCGAGTACATCTCGACTCTCACCGTAACACTTTGCTTTATTTGAATTCATCACCTTTGGGACTTTGTTAAGTTAAGGTGATTTTCATGTTTCGTGGTCTCAATAAGTTCGCTCTTTGATGGAAATTCAGTGCTATATATGACTAGTGCTTGATATAGTAGGGGACAACCGAGTGTTTAATGATTCCTTCAATCAAGAGAAACTTTTCTTAACTAGTATAGTGATGATTGTGTATCTTAGCTAAAAATACTTGACCTTTGTTTGATTTTTGGTTATCATTATGTAATAATTTTCTCTCTCCCTTCTAGATGAAGCATTAGAAATACATACTTTTTTATTAATAATTCTTACATTACAGCTTAAGACCTAAACTGAACATAGGGTAATGTTGTGAATTCTATTGACTGTTATGTTAAGTAATGATGTGGATTCTCTTGACTGTTATAATGAACTTGGAATGGCATTTATGATTGTTATTGATTGAATAGTCTTCAATTGTTTCTTGAATAAGTTGTAAAATTTGGATGAAGTTATATAAGATCACGCCATATAATTATGGGATTATAAGACTACAACTTATAGAACTTAGCCTCTTTTAGTTGATTGAGTTATTTATTGTTCTATTATTGATTGTAATACTTAGGTAAGTATGATGTTAATTTTGGACAAGATAAATGATTCCAGACGTGTAAGTATGGAATCGCATGACTGAAATTATGTTACGCTCGCACTTATGTTTTAGGAATTAAAAATTGATCAATGTAATTTATTGTACTTTTGTGAATGAACTCATTAGAGGTTGTAAATCTGTAATTAACATATGACTTTTATGAACTTCTTTAAGTTTCACCTTTCTTGATTTTTATAGCATGTGTAAGAAAGAATTGTTTACTTCTTTTGAACCTTAATAAAATTTCATTAAAAAGTAGGATTCCTTTTATGAAATTGTTAAGTTAGAGCATGTTGTTATGAATATTTAGTACTTATCATGCTCAATTCATGTGAACTGACACATGCTAACAATTTTGCAGATGGATTTTGTGAAAGGTGAAAGAAGAAAGACTTATAAGAAGTTGCATTTATTTTATTGATGAAGTTAGTGTTATCTCTCGAAAGTGCACCTATAGAGAGATGACTGTAGGGGTTCTAAGCTTGCTCTAGATCTCTCTCTTTCATAGATAAAATGGAAACACCTCAGGTTTGTGGGTATACCTATTGTTGAGGTGAGTCTCTCGGTATCAAGGTCGGTTCTTTCTTGATGTATCCTAAACTAATTTTTTTGGGGTTTTGAGGGTAAAAAGATGACTGTAAATGAATTGAAAACGAGGTGATACACCAAAATTATTGAGGGATTTGACTGAGTACATGCAAAAATATTTGAGAATGGATTCTAGATGCACAAACCAATAGTTTTCAGTAGAGTATTAAGGCAAAAACTTGATGTATTGAGGGAAAGATTCACAACAATACTAGTTAAGATAAGCATGCACACTAATATTATGTAGAATTTACTAAATTTGCAGCAAGGTAAGATGATCAATCAGGGAATTTTTACATTCAAAAGAAATAATAAAGTATACATGAAGTGCAAATAATTGGAAAGGTAGAAATCAATTCTCATTCAAAAGGAAAAAATGGCAAAAATTTGCTTCAACACTCCTATGTCCAAAAGTCCTCCCTTGTGCTTTGTCAATGCACACAATATATAGAAAAATTATTCATCCCACCCTCCTAAAAATAGACTAAAAATTGTATTCGCCCATGCATCCTATTTTTATCCTTTATCCTAAATAAATAAAGGAATAAAAATAAACATGTTAATACAATGAGGCATTAAGAGCCTTGGTTACAAAAATACAACTCACAAACTGCCGCACTTGACTGCTTTTATTTTTAATAAAGGTGGATGAATAATTTGGCTAATAGACGCTATTCTTGATGAGAAATTCTTCTCCAATGCATGCAATCTCTATCTTCTAGCTAATGACGTGACATCTGCAACTTGATCCACTTGAAGTGATAATATTAGCACTTTTTAATCTTGCCCCACTTGGATGTACATGCAAAAATAAATCCTTGTGTGTGAGTAAAATAATTTCTTTATTTGTAATACTTTGCAAAAAAATAATCCACCCATGCCTTCCATCATGATGAGGTCCACTTATAAGCTCTGATGTTGACAACTCCTCTACTTTTTTCTGGTCACATGAAAATTTGACTCCTCTGCAAGTAAAATAAATATTCAACCTCCAATTTTCCCACTTTGTGGGGACCACCTTTATGCAGAAATAATATTCTCCTCTTACTCCATATCTTTCTTAAGCACGGGATTTTGACAAGATTAGGGTACTTTTGCAAAAATTAAGGTGAATATTTTGATGTTAGGATATAAACCATTGGTTTGCATCATGATGTACACCTTGGAATTATTATTTTTTGACATATCGGGCATAATCGTTCTCGATATTTCTTTATATAACTCGATGGCATATTCCATAGTCTCATTTTGCATAATTATCACACATGTGGTTTAAACTGGCCCCTTCCCTTATCATTATAAACATAATTTTATTGAGGCTCCTTTTGGCATATTCTAAGGTTTTGTAAATATAATTATTTGAACATTATGGTTCAAACCTTTATCGAAGGCCAACATAATGATTTTATAAATAATGGGGCAAGCTCCTCCAACGATGATCCAATCCTCAATCATTATATTGGTGATTTTTCTAACTCCACCTCGGTTAGGTTTACTCGATATTGACACATCCATGACCACCGACCTGGTTGAGCTATAATTTATTGTGGTAGATTTTGTGTTGAATATGTTGTATTGTTATGAACCATTGATCCGTGGTACTGCAGGATCTCGAACCATCGATATGTGAGCATCTAGGTTTGCATTGATTTTGGGTTTGGTTGATCATCAGAATTGCTTTGTAGCCATTGATCTCATGTCTCGTGATCTTGTCCACCATGGATTTGTTAAACCTTGATGAATGTGTAGTTGGTCAGTAGTTAAGTTTTTCGATCGTTGATTCTTTGCACGGTTTGATCTTAGTCGTTGATGACAACTTTAGATGAGTTATTTTTGTTAAAAGGATCGACGAGCTTATCTTTTCTAATTTTTACATGCTCGTTCATAACAAAGCAAGCCATGCCAAAATTGCTCCATGAAGCCATTGTTAATGCTAGGATCTCGATTTATTCGTTTCATTTCTTCTACAAAATGGTTCTTTCAGGTTCTAAAAATCATGTTAGTCGTGATGGCTCTGAGTTTGAATGTGATCTTTTTGGAGTGTTCGCCATGGTTGTGTGTTCGAGTCCAGCTTTTCCTCTCAGAATAAATTCTACGAGGCTCTACACATTATCATTTTCCATGATTTTTATCCCTCTGCTTTCGATCTCTTGAGAAAAAATTTGGTAAAGGTGATCATTGTTAGTTTCAAACTCTCTGTTCTCGAAAATGCGATGTGAGCTATGATTTATTAATGTTTTGTCTTCTTGCTAAATGGGAATCAAAATTGTAGTCCACTATATTCATGGGAACCTCATTCTCATTGTTGTTTCTGATCCCAAACATGATTTTGAAACTTGATGTTATGGTAAGTTTCGAGCTCCAACTTCAGTTCTTTCAAGTTTTTACCAATCACTTCTTTATTTCTTTCTCCTACTCAATAATATTCTAAAGAATGTTTTGAACTTCTGTGATTCTTGAGCCTGCAAACTTTCTGAGAGCATTTTCAGAGTAAAGTCATTTATGGGTACTAAGATTTCCTTTCTCCTTCGTCAAATCTCTAAGGTTTTCGGTGTATTTGGATAAAACAAGTAAGTTTTATGCTCTTCCTTCTTGTAAAATATGATTGTCTTCGAATGGCCTTGTAAATTGAGCCATTTTATTAATATGTACTTGCATTCTTGAGCTTTGTTTGTAATCTTAGATCTATTTTATATGGGTAATCTTGAAATCCCCTTGTATTTTCTTTTGTTTTGATTCAAACTTGGTCTTTTCTATTCTCCATTTGAGCTTTGTTGGGTTGATTCTAAAACAAAGTGTTTGCTCTATTCCCATTATTTGAACCTTATACCTCCCGAATCTGGGCATTCGAGTTGTAGTCATTTGTGTTTGTCCTGATAGAGTTAGGTTTTGATATGATTGCATAGTTTGGTTTCATACTCTATGCTTTGTAGATTTTCTTATTTAATATAGATTTATTTACATTCAAGGGTGTCATATTTTCTATTTGCTTTTCTTATCAATATTCTTCATTGTTGTTCCCATTTGGCTCTACAATTTGAACTTAAATAGATTTGTAAAAAGAAAAGCTTTTGATTTTCTTCATGTAGAGGATCGTTTTGAGCTCACTTCTCTTCCTAACCCTAGCTGTAACTTATGTCCTCATACTTCTTTCTTTATCAATATGACATCTCTGGAGATTCGCTTTCCATGATCCCAACACTTTACAAGATGGAAATGAATTCTTGAAATGAAGAAATGAAAATATGTCCTTTTAAAACAATCCATTCCTTACGAGATTTCATTTTTATTGTTATATGTACTTCTTACGAAAATGTGTCAATGTCCTGTCTTAGAAACTTCTTATTTGAAGCTTTATTTTGATGAGTTTGAGCATCATTCACTCAAGTAACTATTAAATGATTTGGGTTCATTTTTTTTTGTGAACGTTTTTGTGACTTTTTTGCGGACTTTTATTTTTTCATCCAATTCAACCGATTAACGATACTTCGTTAATTCCCCATTCTTCAACCAATTAACGATCCATTCTCCATTCTCGATGCCCATTTACGACACCTTCTTGGTCGTATTCCTCCTATAAATCATCTAATTTGGTTAATATCTCTCTTATTAGCTAAACATTCCTCCTTTTGACCATTCAGAATCTCCCTAGTTCTCTCTAGACCACTTCTATTGGCTTCCTAGGCTATCTATCAGTCACAATTGGTTATCCAAACCCCTCCTAACTCTCAATGAGTCTCTAATCACTTGCTAATCAAGTTTAACTAGCCTAAACCCTAGTTAACTAGCCTAAACCAATCTTAACTAAGCCTAAAGCATGTTTATCCTAATCTAATCTAAAAGAGCTTTAGTCCCACATGCACCCAAATTCCAAACTCTCCCAAGTGGAAAACTATAAATAGAAGGGTCACCCCTCCCATTCAGACTTACAACTTTACTCTCAAACACTTTGGAAAGGCATTAGAAACCATTTGTGATAGCTTTAAGCTATAGAACATTTGGATCTTGGCCATAATCCATTGTTAAGAGCTCCTCCATCTTGCATCCATCCATTCCAAATATAGTTAGTAAGGGAAGATCTAAATCTTGGCCATGTAGCCAACTTGGAGAGATCTCTTCACTATGTTTGGGAGTAAACAAAACATAATTTGATTGCTTAGGATCTAAACTAGGTTCAATTTTAATAAGCTTTCATAGAGTAGAGAGTAGTATACATGTTAGTTTTTGATGTTTTTGTCAAAGTTATAATACTTTTATGTTAGTTTCTCTTGTTTAGCTCTAATCTGATGGTGCATGGTTGAGTTAGCAAAGCTTTGAGGTTCTTTAGCCTCACTCCATAGCTTTTGCAACTTTCCATTGCATACATTTGGCACACCTGGTGGGACACTTATGTCCATCCTCCATTAATGGAGGTCCTTTGAGTTCTTCAAAGTCATTTTTCAAGTTTTTTAGTTTAAATCACTTGTTATTTCCTCTTTTCTATTTTAAACATTGGATAAATGACCTTCATTTACATAAATTTTGTGGGTTTGACATAGAAATAGGAAGCTTTGACTAACTACTAACCTGTTTGCTCTTGAAAATTTTGAAAATCCATGTTTTTTGCAGGTTTTTCACAGGGCACGCGTAGGCGTTGTGAAGGGGCACATATCCATTGAAACAAGCACGTACCCATCATTCTCGGGGCACGCATCTCATCATTGTTATGTTGTTTTTTTTCTGTGTTTCTAGGTGCAAAAAACACCTACGCGCATGCGTACCCATTGAAACAAAAAGCGTACCCGCTCTCTGCGCATTCGCGTCACAAGCTGTTCGTGTTTTTTCTATGTTTCTGGGCAAAAATGCCTACGCACACACGCATACCTATTGAAACAAGCACGTATTGCCGCATTCCCATTGGTTTACTTTTGCGCATCTATTCATTTCTATGTTTCTATGTTTCTGGGTGCAAAAACACTACGCACATGTGTACCCATTGAAACAGCATGTACCTATCATACTGGCGCGTCTGTGTCGGACTGCATTCACCACCAATCTTCCGAAGGCCATAACTTTTTCTCCCGAGCTCAAAATGACTCCATTTTCATTGCGTTGGAAAGGTATTGAAGAGAAATACATAATGAAATCATAAAATTAGGATTTGGACTTACAGAAAAAATTTATGGTTTACATTATTAGGTAAATATTCATTTTCTAGCATGTCTTAAAGTCTAAAAATTTGTTTTTTTGGCCACTCTAACAAATTGATAGGTTTTGTGACACTAATAATTTGTTTGCAGGGTTATTTTGGTCATTTTTTGACTAAATTAGTTAAGTGTTTTTCATTCCTTAGCTTGAATTGGGATTTGTAAAAAGTGTGTATGCTCTCTCCTCGCGCTTTCCAAAGTGATCTTGGAGATCAAAAACACTTGCACAAATTCTATTTTTTATGTTAAAAACACTTGCTTTTTAAAGATAAAGTAACATTTTTATGTGCTTTTAGTAGGATTTCCACTTTGTGTATGCTCTTCCTTCACACCTTTGGGCAATCTTAGGAATCAAAAGCAAGTGTGAGTTCTCTTTTACCTCAATCGGCAAACCAGAAAAACTACTAACCAACTTGTTGTCTACAGGACCTAACGTTGGTCAAAGAAAGGTGTTAAGAACGAAGCAAAAACTTCTAATACACATGTGTTTTGTAGATTGCCAAATGGTGTGCCACTTTTGAAACCACATTAAGATTAAAAAGATAAAAACACACCATATTCAACACACTGTATTGCAGGTTTTGGAAAAGGGTAAGTCCCTCTCCGCTTAATGGAACGTAACCCCTTTGGCATAACGCCTTAAGCTATAACAATGGGGGTGGTTCCAGGAACCCCAAAGTAGTCCACCGCTGAGTAACCTCGTGGATGAAACGGGAAGCACCTCGCTTACCCACTTGACTAGTACACCTTGTGAGTTAGAGTTGCAAGTTGTCCATATCGATGACCTTAGTAAAAGTACATGATGGATGCATTCATTGCCCACTGTACTTGAAGGGGGAAAAAGCCGAGATACTCCCAAACTAGTCATTGACTTTTTGGGTAAATCATCTCCTCGCTCTTAGACAACCTTTGTAACACCTAGTTGAGAGAACTTATTAAGGAAACCATTTTGTCTGGAGGCCAACTTTACTAGTCCATTCGTGTCGTTTTACCATCACAAAGTGATAACTTGTTTGGATTCAACACCTTGTTTTTCGAACACGGTAACGAACCCATTCTAAGTTTGATCTAAGTGTTTTTCATCACAAATTTAGACAAACGTATTACTTAGCTTAGCTTCCTTCTCATTTTTTAAATGAGGCGAAGCTCTACCCAAAGTGAAACTAAGTCTATTTTCACATGTTCTTGATCTACACCCATGCATTCATACTTTCCATGTTGGAAGTCAAATAGAGGCATACTTTACGTGTCATGTCAAAGATTGTGCTAGCTACTTTTTTGTACGTTTACACTCATCCATGTTTACGGCTGGGGTGTTAAACGACTAAAGCGAGCAGGTACATTTTCACATCTTTGGTAGTCCTACGATCTTGACTTCAGGATCTTCATCATTGTTATGGGTCGGTTTTGTCATTTTGTCTCTCCCCTAGTTTGTCAACTTTTTGCTTGCATTCTGGTCATTCAGTATTGGTATTTACATTACGTCTCCCATTCTTTGGGCACGTAGTATAAATCCCTCTATTGCATGGTTACGCTACTTGCATTATCGCAGACTTCTTGTTATACCTTCTACTTGATTTTAGTTTAGACGTCATCTGGGTCTCTTGATGAGTGTTGATACCACATTATATATATCACCATAATGTTGTCTTGATATCAACACCTTGCTTGCTTGGTTGAGATATCTGGATAGCATTGTTACGATATATCTAGTTGTGACGTCCACTTTTCAAAACACTTAGCTTTCATCGACACTCGAGTTAGTACTAGGTATACCTTGTGTGGAGGTCACGATTTGCTCCTTGTTGTTACTTACACCTTGTTCATTTCAAACTTGACGTAAGTATTGACATTGTGTGGATCATCTTTGCATTGGGCTGTCATTTTGCACACACATTTTACATAGGGAGTATTTCCTTATTGATTGGATTTGTGTTTCACACTTGCGTGATTGTTCCTTGTGATTATTCATTCAGAAAACTTATTTTCTAGGACAATCCTTTTTGATCTCATCGAGATTACATCATCATGATGTCTATTTTCCTTAGACCTTCTTCAAAAAATCACACACGCATCTCCATACATACTGAATGTCTAGTTGGCTGCCATTGTGCTACCCAAATCGGCATGGGGCCTTCTTCACTTTGAAGAAGTTTGATCACACTATCTAGGTCTAGACATTTGTGCTTAAACGACACCAACAATGACTGACTATCACGCGTTCCTCACACTTACGACAGTGCGGAACCTAGGTTTAGGCATTCACATCAAAAGATACCCTTTACGACTAAACCTCGTTTGGTTCTTCGCGCTAGAATTCCCACCTGGGTACCCTATTCCCCACCTTCAACTCATAGTCAGTGGTATGGTTTGGATGCTTCTAATCCAAATTATTATTCAGTTCCCCCACTCTTCTTCCGATTCAGATCCAAACTACCATTCGATTCCCACTCTTCTTCTAAAGATTCGATCCCAACTATTGTTCGATACCCATAGATCAAATCCTTGAATCACGGTCCTCCCTTCCTTCACAGACCTTTATTCCAACTCACCTCAATGATGTCTTCCTCCTTTGAAGACTCATGTGACTCCAAGTTCCATCGATCAAACATCTAATTCGGTTCTTGAGTCACGGTCCTCCCTTTCTTCACAGACCTCCTTCATCACATCCTCAACGACCTCTTCCTCCATCAAGAGTTCCATGACTCGGGTTACCTCTAGTCACTCATCCAATTTGACTCCTACGAACTTAATGGATGGCTATGTGATCCTACTTTCCAACCTACATTACATCATCTTCTAGAAAAATGACCTAGGTCCAAATCCAAATCATCCATTCATGAAACGCCTGCCTCCAAGCCTACTTCCTCTCTTGAGTCATCTTCTTCTGTCAATCAATCTTCCCCTCTTAGCGGATCCATTTCTTCTAGTCAACCCCCATGGTCAAGAACAACAACCTCTACTAATTGATTTATCTCAGGATAAAGGACCAATCAGACTACACGAAGATATCCCTTTAGAGGATTGCAAACAAGGTTTCTTTCTTGAACTCGATACGCTCACGTATGGGGAGGAAGAGTTTGATTCCTTTTATCATAACATAGAGGAAGAGCCTAAGGTCATGGAACTTGATTCTTCTTCTGTTATTCCATCTTCACCTTCCTCTGAACATGATGAGATGTTGGGTCTAGCATTGATCCATGGCCTATCTTCTCATTTCCCAATCATTCCTTATCTATCATCATTCCTCAATCAAAATCTTGCCTTGGCTCACCTCCTGGTAGCCCATCATCTTCTTCTATCTTGGGGCCACATCCTAGTAGCCCTCCATTTTCTACTTGTGGGTCACCTCCTGGTAGCCCATTACCTTCTATTCTTGGGCCACGTCCTAGTAGCCCTTCATCTTATTCTATCTATGGGACACCTCCGAGTAGCCCCTACTCATCGATACTTGGGCCACACCCTAGTAGTCCCTCACCCTCATCTTCTATTCTTGGACCATGTCCTCGTAGCCCAACTTCTTCCATCTTAGGGCCATATCCTAGCAGCCCTTCATCATCTTCTATCGGTGGCTCACCTCCTGGTAGCCCATCCTCTTCAATTCTTGGACCGTATCCTTTTCATCTATCACATCTTTCTTCTATCAATGTTTGTGGCAAGCCCACTACCATTTCTATCATTCCTTTCATCAATCATAAACGTTCACTTTCTTCTCCTTCTCGGGATCAGACAAGTCATGCGTCAGCTTATAAAAAACCCAAACAGGTTCATTATCAAGCTCAGGTCAAAACTTCCAAGAGCTCTAAAGCTCCCAACAAAGTAAACGATCTTAAGGTTAAAAATCAAACACGATTCAAGAACACACATCAACGTAACCATCAAGTATGGCACAAAGTGCATAAACCTCTGGATAGGGAACTCAATCTCCTACATACGAAATCCATGTTTCAGGATAAATCGCAGTCATTTATTGAGTATGAGCTCACCACAATCATCGACATGGAGATAACATGACTCTTGATAAACAATCACACTTAGTCTCCCTTATTAAGGAAGTCATACAAACATCGTTGTTGGATCTTACCACGCAGAGTGACTTTTTTGGTCCCACCTTTCCAAAAACTATCAAAAATCTAAAAATCAAAACAATTCAAAAATACAAAAACATGAGAAAACATTTCAAAGAAAAATCAAAGGTACAAAGATCAAACATTGCAATCAGGTATTGCGTACACATGGATGTTTTTTTCCCTTCCTTTCTATTCTTCTTCTGCAAGTCTTCCTACCATTTTTATCCCTTCGGTGATCTTTTGGTTAGCCTATTCACACGCATTTTGTGACATTTATCTCTATGGTATCCGTTTGACCTTGGTCTTTTATCACCTTGGTAAATTAAAGAACGACTGACCTCATGGAGATCCTATCACATTCAACATCTAATAAACTTGTTGCAAAGAAATTTTGGATATATTTGTTGACACTAGCCAATGTCATCATCACAATCACTTCCACCTCCTTCCATCAAGCCATTTGTGGTTCTTAACCCCTTGTCAAACAAGAGAGCTGAAATAAGTTTTCAAAAAGCAAAAGAATCAAAATCAATCAAAATTCAAAAGCTAAAAGCTACAAAGAAAAAGAAAATTGATATATAACTCTCTCTTGGGGTATTTCCAATAATCTCTATCGGGGCTATGGATGCCTGACTGGTAGTAGAGAAATGTTGTGATTAGAATCAAATGCATCTCCATCGGGGCTATGGACGCTGGCTGGCAATAGCGAGCAATGTACGGCTATCCTTCCACCCTCCATTCACAAATCACCTTTCAAAATCAAATCATTCCTACACATTGGCTAGGGTGTCTTCACTTGTTATCTATTAAATCTTTCCTTCAAGAGGTAATTTAATTCCACGTTCACACACTGGATCTCTATGAGTAAACAGGATTAGTATGTTACCAAGTGTCTTTTTTTTGACCTTGTTCAGACTCTTACTCTAGTCTGTATCTCGTCTCACGATTTGTGCCTTTGGCTAATCACTTGTTTCATCACGAGGCTTCTAAGCTACATTCATATCACTCACATCATTCTTCTACTTCATTCAGAACATCCATGTGTATAAGATTTCCTTTTTTGACATGTTTGTGGACACCTTTTTCCCCTTTCACAAAGACAATCGTCTCCTTCCTTTCTATCATGTGCTTTTAGGCCAACTTACGCTGGGGCATCCTTGCTTCTTCCCAACACTTCATTATTTTACATTCATCATCATGTTGAACCTATCCATAATGGCCTTGGGTCCCACTTCTACACGTGAAGAGTTTTCCTTTGAATACCCCACCTAATCACTGGGGAAATTTTTACATCTTCACCTTCTTGCACATGCACGTGGCCTTTCGCCCTTGTACATCCCATCTATCACTAGGGGCATCCACGCTTCTTTTGTCTTCCTGTATATAGTTTCAGTTTCATAAAAAAACATTCAAATATAAAATCAAAAAAACATTCAAATATGTTAGAAAAAAAAACATTCAAATATGTTAAAAAATCAAAAACATTCAAATATGTTCAAAGAAACATCAAAAAACATTATAAATCATCCTATAAACGTCACTCTTTGGTTCTCACCTGTTCATGTGCGCGACTCGTGGATCATCTTGATCTACCTCCATCAACAAAAGCTAGGTTGCTTACTTTGTCTCATACTGGGCACAACGAAGTTGCCCTGGTACTCATTTCAGTAGTGCACATTGCTTTTCCATTGACCGAAGTGTCCTCCATTATTCCCCCTCGCATGTATCTTTTCTTGGGGCACCGTCATTAACCCTTGTCATTAATTCGAATAGGTTGGAACTGAAGCTTGATAACAAAAACATTGCATTATGTTTCTCTCTTAGGTTAGCTTGTTTACTTTCTCGTTTACTTTCTCGTATATTGCATTGCATTTTGTATGTTGCATGGAGTTAGGCATCTTTTACTTTCTCATATTGCATTGCATTTTGTATGTTGCATGGAGTTAGTGTTTTTTTTTTAAGCAATGGACATTTGTTCGTATATGGCTTTTCATGTCATACTACACTTTTGTTCATTCTTTTTAATAAGGACCGATGATGAAGATCTCTAGCAATATGATGAAAAATAAAGTTGTTTAAAAGGCATTGGATGGATGTTAGCTCATTCCCCTTCCTCATACTCCTTTTCTTCTATATCCCCTTTTTTTTTCTTCATCACACTATTCTTTCTTCTGTTCTCTTTTTGTCATCTTTTCAATCATCAATCGAGTTCTTCTATCACCCCATCGACAATCGAGGGGCATCCTCCATTCTACTCATTTTTTTTTCTATCCCTTCAAAATTTTCTACTTGTTTATGTTTGTCTACTTTCTTTGAAGTGACGTCACTTACGCCACCCCAAAGAGGGGCAAATGTAGACACCTAAAATATGCTTACACTTAGCATTTCATCCAATTCAACCGATTAACGATACTTCGTTAATTCCCCATTCTTCGCTCCATTCTCGATGCCCATTTACGACACCTTCTTGGTCGTATTCCTCCTATAAATCATCTAATTTGGTTAATATCTCTCTTATTAGCTAAACATTCCTCCTTTCGACCATTCAAAATCTCCCTAGTTCTCTCTAGACCACTTCTATTGGCTTCCTAGGCTATCTATCAGTCACAATTGGTTATCCAGACCCCTCCTAACTCTCAATGAGTCTCTAATCACTTGCTAATCAAGTTTAACTAGCCTAAACCCTAGTTAACTAGCCTAAACCAATCTTAACTAAGCCTAAAGCATGTTTATCCTAATCTAATCTAAAAGAGCTTTAGTCCCACATGCACCCAAATTCCAAACTCTCCCAAGTGGAAAACTATAAATAGAAGGGTCACCCCTCCCATTCAGACTTACAACTTTACTCTCAAACACTTTGGAAAGGCATTAGAAACCATTTGTGATAGCTTTAAGCTATAGAACATTTGGATCTTGGCCATAATCCATTGTTAAGAGCTCCTCCATCTTGCATCCATCCATTCCAAATATAGTTAGTAAGGGAAGATCTAAATCTTGGCCATGTAGCCAACTTTGAGAGATCTCTTCACTATGTTCGGGAGTAAACAACTCTAATCATAATTTGATTGCTTAGGATCTAAACTAGGTTCAATTTTAATAAGCTTTCATAGAGTAGAGAGTAGTATACATGTTAGTTTTTGATGTTTTTGTCAAAGTTATAATACTTTTATTTACCTAAGCTCCATGCATTTTCCATTGCATATTCCTTGTGATGTTCGATCCATATTGATCATGATTCTCTCTTAGTTGTATTTTCAGTTGATCCTTTTCCCTTTCATTTATAAGACTTCATTCGAATATTGATAGTCAATATTCATTATGTATCAATTGAGTTTTAATAGATGTATTGTTGAAATGCAAGCTTGTGTATTCTTTGTGTTCTGTTATTTGATTTAATGGTCAAGATTAGTGATCCTTCATTCTAGATTTGCACTTTTGATTAGGTGGTCTACCCTAAAGACTATGGAAGTTTATTCCTTGTGATGTCATGATTCTTAAGTTGATCCGTATACACATTGAGTTGGTTGCATTGTGTACTTTATCTCTTCATCATGAATTACCCTCTACATCCTTATTTGTATTTTAACCGAAGTTGTTCTTTATGATGAAGTAACTTGCATTCATCTCAATATGTAGCTTTGACTATACAATGTATTCTCTACCTTTTTCTACAAGTTGATGTAATATATGATTTAGTTTTTGGTATTATCCTCAGTAGCTTTGTTAAGAAAACTCCTTCCTTTTGTAAAGAAAATTGTGTTAAGCTATTTCTGTTTTCAATCATGCCTCAGTACTGAATCAAGATCTTTTATTTGAATTTTTTACTTTACTTCTACAGTTGAGTGGTAGCATCTTGAACACTTGTACTTTTGTACTTTGATCATTGTACAATGAGATGAATGGATTTTTCTCTTGTAGCCTTGAATATTGTTTGTGTAAAATTTAAATCATGAATTTTATTTCTTCTGCTGTAACCTGTACCTGCACACTTAAACAAACTAGTTAGAAAACATTAGGATTTTTGGCCTCTCTTATGTTCCATAGTGATTTTTTTCCTTTTCTTTCCTCGCTCTGTCATGATTCATGTGAATACCATGAGATTCTCGCTTTATAGTAATTTCCAAATCTTAATATGCTCGCATTAATGTATTGTTAGCTTTTCTCGTAGTCATACCTCATGATATCGGAGATTCATTTACACGAAGATAGACAATACAAGAACATGATTTAATCCTAAGCTCGTGACTATCATTCTTTCTCTATTTGTTTTTAGGTACAAAGCGGTGTTGAATAATAATAACAAAGATGGAGCAACAGCTGGAGTGAAGATGGAGATGCAGGACAAAAGAAATAAGGAAATGATGGATTCCTTCATATTATTTTTCTTTTATTTTCATGCACATGCACCTTCTATTTCAGTAGTTATGATGTTTACTTGAGTCACATCCCACAACTTGTGTGGGAAACATTTGAAATTCCTTATGAATAAAACATTGAATTTTGAAACGGAGTTGTGTACTTCCTTCTGCATTTCAGCTTGTATATGGATTGTATAATGAATTAAACAACTCAATAAAATAATTGAATGTAGTTAATCATGAAGGAAAGAACTTTAAAATACCTATAACCTTAGTAATGAACTTTGATTTTTGCAATCTACAACCTTGGTTTTTGTTCCAAAACTTAACATTTCATCTATTATGTATTTTCTGTTCTTCATCAGAAAACACATCTGTCCTTCGGGCCTTTGTGTTCTTTTTACTAGAGACAAACATGAAATTGCAAACTATGTGATTTTTTATGTTTTGTAATAGCACACATAATCAGTAAATTACATGTAGTCAATAAGTAATCCAACAGAACAAATATTAAACTAAAATAACCTCCCTAGCTTTGGTTCACTTCACCAATGTCATCCATCATAACGAAGTTCTCGAGTTGTCCATTTTTGCACAAGTGCAAAAATTGTCAACATTTTGTTGATTGGATTAAATAATTATTGTATAATTTTCTTGAAGTGGTTTTATTAGGAAACATGAAATGCCTTGTGCCATATTATGGTAGTCATTTGGACACATGTGGATTTTTAGGGACTAAAATATATTGATGGTATTTTACTAAGATTGTAATATAAAAAAATATTGGTTATATTGCTCTGTAAATGACTCGAATGTTGTGGAATTGGAAGTTAGTGTGATTATTTCATTATTAAGGATTCATAATAACTTCATAGTGTTTATAAGTTAAACATAAATAGGACTTAATGAATGCTACATAGCTTTTTATGTTGATTAAATGAAGGACTATACATAAATTCCGTTACTCTAATAAGCTAAAGGATGATATGATATGAATCAGTAATAATTATATGGTAAGCCTTATCTAGAATTCATTGTAATATAATATTATATTCATAAGGAAATGATATTTTGTTCTTTATAAGGGCTAATCTATAATGTACCATATTTTGAACTTATAGATATTATGCTATGATTTAAATAGAAAGAAAGGGGGAACACAACTATAAATTTGAATGGTCTTAACATCTGAATCTTAAACCTATGTTGTTGTCTATAATCAATAAAGTTTTAAAAGTAAAGGAATATGTTAAAATGTGATCAAATGCATATGTAATTGAAGTGATGAAAAGGTTATTATAAGATGAGGTGAATTGATAAAGAAGTCACACAATCTAACTTGTAAGATATATAGTTCGAGTTATATTTAATAGTAAGAAATATGATAATGCTTATATGATGTCCTATACATGTTATAATCAGATTGATTAGTAACACTTAAGGACATGTGGAAAATGAATATGTAATTGGAGATGATAAGATGAGGTGAATTGATAAAGAAGTCACATAATCTAACTTGTAAGATATATAGTTCGAGTTATATTTAATAGTAAGAAATACGATAATGGTTATATGATGTCCTATACATGTTATAATCAGATTGATTAGTAACACTTAAGGACATGTGGAAAATGAATATTTAACTCGATGAACTTAATGCAGATTTGATCTCAGTATACCTTAAAATCATAAGGAGTTGCGTTACGATCCTTCCTTTATGGATTAATCATATTCAACTTAGTCAATCCTTAGAACGATACCTAATGATTAAACTTAAGTGAAATTAACAATCTTCGAGTTTAAGAATTAATGAATTTATTAAGTTATGTAGTTTAGCTTAGCAGAACTCAGTGGGTTGTCACAACATAGTCGATGTTGTACAATACCCACTTAATAATGAAGCTCATTAGGCGGATACTGTGGAGCAGCCACAATGGTGCGATATTCCACACAATCATCATAAAATGATATTTTAGGTAATTATTCTACACTAAACAGTGACATGCATATGACCTATGGCCGATGTCAACTTATGTTGACTAATCAAGCTTAAATCGATGTAAATCGATTTGAATACGATTGATTACCCTTAGTCACCATAAGTAGATCATCAACACTAGTCCATGTGAGCTATCCCTTTTTAGCATCTAACATGGACTTAGAAGTGGTTGATGGAAGTCAAGGAAGTCTAATATAAATAACAATTTTGAGTGGGGTGAAAGACATATTCCTTTCGACGAGTATGTTGTCTAGGAATAAAATCATGGTATACATAACTTTAAAATTTGGCCAAAGTATAGATAACTTTTGATTGTGTTGTCTTGTGTCATCTGGTCTAAGGATGTGTGATATCGGATGAGTATCGCAATAGATACTCGTATAATATCTTTAGGCATTAACACTTGATTAACCCTTAATGGGTAAAGCAACCAAAAGTATATAAAGTATACACATAGATATAATGATAATGATAGATCGGTTGACACCGAGTCATTACAACTACATATGGTTTACTACTTATGTGATGGATTAGAAAAGGAATTTTTATTCGAAATCATGTGAATTTAGAACAAAGAACATTGTGTTAAAAAATTCCCTGCTTACCTAAGTCTTAAATAAGGATGTTACATTTTGGTATCAGAACTGAAGGTTGTAGCTCTTGGACCTATTTGAGTCCATCTCTGATAAAAACTAAATTTCTTGTTAACAGAAAATTGTTGGAAGAAGAGGACGTGCTGCAAATAGCTAACATCCAATTAGCGAGGTAGATACAACACAAAAACTTGACGATATCCTTGCTTCCCTATTGGACACAAGAGATCGTCTTGTTGTACTTGAATAACAAGTAATGGGAAATGAGGAAGAAGAGGATGATGCTGATGATAACAATCAGCCACCTCCAGGAAACAATGTTAATGTTGAAATTCTAGGGGAGATAAAAATAATAATGCAACGATAACAATGCTACAAATGCCAACAATAACGTTACAAATGCTAACACAAATGCACCTAATCAGCCTAAAAATAAGAAGGAAAGATTGGCAGCTGAACTTACTAATGACATAAAAAGAATAATTCCACCAAAGTTTGATGGTACCACACTGGGAGATGGGGTTGAGAATTGGCTTAGTGAAATGGAGAAGTACTTTGTAATAAGGAACTTATCAGAAGAAACCAAAGTCAGTATGGGAGCTTACCAGCTTTCCCATGAAGCATCTTCCTGGTGGGACAACCGTAAGGATGAATTGAATATTGATGAAGCTAGCATCACTTGGGATTAGTTTAAGGGATACTTTAGGCAATGTTGGTTGCCACAACTCTATTATGATCAGAAAATGTTAGAGTTTTAGAACTTAGTTCAAGGAAAACTGACTATAACTAAATATTGGGAGAAGTTTACCAAGCTTCTCAAGTATGTACCGTAGTACCAAACTGATGAAAAGTTTAGAATACATAAGTTTATAATGGGATTGAATCCTATCATAGGTGGAGAGGTGGATGTACACAACCCATCCACTATGGAAGGAGTTGTAGAAAAATCCATAAGGCAAGAACAAAAATTGAAGGCAATTTCTGTGCATAAGGAAGAGAATCGAAAGAAAATATCCAACTCTTCTTCATCACTTGCACCTAAGAAGGTGGCATGGAAAAATTTTGGCACTAAAAATAGGTTTGGGGCTGAAAATAGTAAGAAAACAACAACAAATAAACCTACTGCAAATAACAGAAATAATTTTCAAAAGAATAATAATGGGTAGAAAACTTACGGTGGCCAAAACAATAATTACAAGGCTGAGAATAAGTTTGAGCCTAAAAAGGGACCTATTGGGGTTGTTACAACTATGGAAAAGACCATTACGTAAACCAAAGAACTTTAAATAAAAATGACAACCACCAATAGTATAAGATACATGCTATAGTAGCTGATAAGCAAGCTAAAAAATAGGCTACACCTATAGAAGTACCAGGTAAGTTATTTGGTATGCATGTAACTATAATTTTCGATACTTGTGCTATAGAATTCTTTATAAAAATAAATTATCTTCAAAAATAAAAAGAAAATTTGGAATTAAGGAAAATCATGGACCGTCCATTATGGGAACAATGTTGTCCATATTATTAATAAATGTCTTTTTGTGCAACCTTAGAATTACCAAGTTTTACTACGAAGTAGACATGTATGTTGCACCTTTAGGGTCATACGATGTCATAATAGGTGTAAATTGGCTTGTTGATCATAAGGCTAAAGTTTATTGTTTTGAAAAAAACATAAAATGTCTTGATGATCTACGTAAAAACAATAAACATACAAGGAGTAAAAAGAGACATTACAGTTAGAAAACTATCAGCCATGCAACTTAAGAAGGCTAAAAATAAAGGTTGCATGTTATATGTAGTAAAAATATCTAAAAAAACATAAGAAGGTAGTGATTTTATGGAAAAATACCCGTTGTTATGAGAGTACAACGATGTGTTTTCAAAGAACTACTTGGTCTTCCGCAAAACGAGAGTTTGAATTCACAATAGAAATCAAACCTAGAACTGAAACTATTTCCAAGGAACCATACCACATGACTACAACTGAGTTAGTGGAACTAAAGGCACAATTACAAGAATTTTTTTCCAAGGGTTTGACTAGACCGAGTGTCTCACCTAGGTAAGAACCAATAATATTGATTAAGAAGAAGGAAAAACACTTAAACTTTACATTGATTATCAAATGATAAACAAAACAACAATAAAAAACCAATATCCTCTTCCTAGGATTGATGATATATTTGATCAGATGCATGGTGCATCAATTTATTCAAATATATATCTACGATATGGGTACCATCAACTGAGAATAAAATATGAGGATATTTATAAAACAACGTTTAGAACAACATATCGACACTATAAATTTACTATTTTACCTTTTGGTTTAACAAATGCACTGCAGATTTCATGAATCGATGAATAATATTTTTTAAGAATACTTGGAAAAGTTTTTTCTTGTATTCTTTGATGGTATTCTTATCTATTCTAAAAGAATAGAGGAGCACAATGAACATTTACGGATTGTAATTGAGATTTTAAGAAAGAGAAAACTGTTTTGGAAAATTGTCAAAATGTTCTTTCTATGAAATCAAGTACATTACTTACGACATGCTATAAGCAGGATGGAATTTCAATTAATCCATCAAAGATTGCAGCTCCATAATTTATTTGTCAAAGACCTACGAATGTGCATGAAGTTAGAAGCTTCATAGGGCTTGCTAGATATTACAAAAATTTGTTAAGGACTTTTCAAAAGTCACTTGCCCAATTACTTCATTACAAAAGAAATATAAAAAGTTTATTTGGAGTGATAAATGTGAAGAAACATTTAAAATGTTAAAATAAAAACTAATTACAACACCTATTTTGACTATTACAGATCTAAACGAAAGCTTTACAACTATCACAAATTCTTCCAGAGAAGGATTAGGGGGTATATTACTGCAAAATGATCATGTTATAGCATATGAAAGTAGGAAAATCAAGTTACATGAGCTGAATTATGTTCCCATGACCTAGATTTTGTTTTCATAATACATGAATTGCAAGTATGAAGACATTATATCTTAGGTAAATCCTTTGAGCTAAAAACTAACCATCTTGGGCTAAAATATATCTTCACACAACCAAATTTGAATGCAATAAACTTAAGATTGTTAGATTCTTTGTCTCAGCATGACTTTGATATAAGTTACATTAAAGGTAAAGAAAATAGAGTGACATATGCGATAAGTCGTAGGAAAGATATTTATACACTTGTTACCTTGAGAACTTAGTTCAAACATAAAGTAAAGAAACAATGATGTCTCGATCCGTATTTTCAGCAAGTGAAAAACACTTGATGTAGATTCTAATGATGTAAGATACATAGGATTCTAGATTGATGATGAAGGAATCCTAAGGTATGAAAATTGGGTGTATATACCTTTTGAAAATGAGTTAAGGAAGAAATTGATGACTGAATTTCATAATGCACCTTACTCTGGGCATCTTAGAGTGACAAAAATGCTTGCTGATGTAAAAAAACAATATTTTTGGAAAGGGATGAAAAATGTTATAATTGATTTTGTTTCTCATTGCCTTGAATGTCAGCGTGTTCAGGTTGAACATATGCATCCAGTTGGTTTACAGTACCCTCATAATATACCATAGTATGAATGGCAAAGAATAAATATGGATTTTTTTCAAGGGATGCCTATGTCTAAAAATAAGCATGATGTTATTTTATTTTTGGTTGAAAAGTTAGCAAAAGTAGCTCATTTCATTTCTATAAATATAAAATATGATTTTCCCATTCTTGAAAATAGATTTTTCATAGAATTTTTAGATTACATGGTGTACCCGAGTTAATTATAGCTTATAGAGGCCAAAGAATGACCTCACATTTTTGGTAAACTCTAAATGCAACCTTAGGAATGAAAATAAACATTAGTTCCGCATACGATCTAGAAATGCAGATGGGTAAACAAAAAGAGTTAATCAGGTAATGGAAGATATGTTGATGATGTACTTGTATGGACCAGCAATACAAATGAGAAGAATATCTTTAGTTGAATTTTCATACAATAATACTTACCATTCCTCTCTAAAAATGGCACCTTTCGAAGCATTATATGGATGAAAGTGCATAACCCCTATTAGTTGGGATAACATCAAAGATAAAGAGGTAATTGGACCTGAAATGCTTATTGAAATGGAATAACAAGTAAAATTAATTCGTGAACGATTAAAGGAAGTTGTTGATAGGCAAAAAAGTTATGCAAACCTAAAAAGGGTCAATAGAAAATTTGAACTTGGTGAAAAAGTCTTTTTACGTGTCAAGCCTAAAAAGAGCTCAATTACTTTTAGCAAAACAACCAAGTTATCATCTCGTTTCGTAGGACCTTTCGAGATTATAGAAGCGATTAATATACTAGCTTATCATTTAGCATTGCCTCCCACATTGGCACAGATGCATGATGTTTTTCATATTTCCTTTCTTAAGAAATATGTTTTAGATTTGTCACATGTATTGAATTGGAATTCTTTGCAGGTCTAAGACCCAAGAATAATCGTGGTTGAACCCATAAGGGTGATGGAAACTTGCATGTTACACTTGTGTAACCATGAGATAAGTCAATACAAGGTCCAATGGGACCAGTTTAATGAAGAAAGTGTAACCTAGGAGAATCGGAGGACATAAAAACTACTTTTCCTCATCTATTTGAATAGAATTAATTCTGATTTATGTGATATTTGAATATTTAGTCTAAAAATATTTTCAATTGTTGGCATTTTTGGGAAAACACTTTTTATTAGTAAGTCTTGGTAAAACTATTTGATGCTATAATAAAACTTGGAAAACTTGAGTTTTTGCAATTTCATTTCTTGTTTGATAATTTTATGGATGAATAATTTATATTTATGCCTATGTTCTTAAATAAATGTGTGGACTAAGTTAATCATTAGGACGATGATGATTTTTAGAGGGGAGGTATGTAATACCTCTGTGTGTTGATATATTTACTTGTTTTTGTGATTGAAGTTGGCAAACATTGACATGTGATTTTGTTCTAAATTGGTGTGCTCTTTTGAAGAGATAGATCATGTTTGCTGTAATGATATTAATTGCCTGTTATATTTGATTTTAATCATGCTTTGAAGGAAATGGTTTATTTAAGTTGAATTATCATCAAGTACTCACTTAACTAGTTTTTGAAGTGCACTAAGTGATATCTACTAGTAGGAAGTAAATTTAGTCTATTTGAAGAGTAAGTAAATTGTTTAAGTTTTGATATGAATTTTATTCCTTAAACTATCACATATAAATTTTAAGAAGGGAAATATCTTGGATCAATTTCAGTGATCCAAGGCATGCCTTTGATCAATATATTATTATGATCATATTTGTTAAGTCAAATTGACTTCATTATGTTTCTGATATACCATCATGTTCAGGCTTAAATGAATATAAGGTCACTGGAGATGTTTTGTAACATCTTATGAATACATCCATACTTTGCTAATAAATCTTACTTAGATTCAATAAATTGCAAAGGATGATGTTCTTGTTGAATATTATAAAGGCCTAACAAAACCTATTCTAAGGTGACGACTATATTTAAAAGGACCTAGTTATGTTCTAATTATATTTGATGAAACAAACCCCAACCTAAGCTATGGTTGATACATTATTGATGGGGTCCTAATATCTAAACCTATATAAGAATGTATGACTTAACCTTGGAAGTCATTGTGTGGAAAGGTTGGGATAAGCTTAATAATTTGGTGCCAATCATGTACTTGGTGAATTAAATGTGATTTTAAAGGAGAGTACAGCCACCTTTGGCATCAACTAAGTTTAACCGACATGCACCATAAACCAAGGTAACTAAAAGGAATGGTGGTGTTTTATTAACTATTAGCTATTACTAATGTTAAAATGGAGGTTGGCGGATTTGGTGGGTTAAACTGGCCCTCTGTAATAACATTTATTGATCACAAGAGAAGTAGAAACCGCCTTGGAAACACCAAGATGGTTTTGGGGAAAATAATAGGAGTTATTTTTCATTTCTCATTTGGTATTTCAAGAACTATGAATCTACTTGTCAAACTTTTAGCTTTTGAACTTTTAGTTTGTTTCTGGTTTATTTATGATCTCTCCATTGCATGGAGGATTTAGTGGAAGAATATTTATTGCTGAAACTATAAAAATGATGGGAAGCAAAATAATGGGCTTTCTATGGATTTTGTTGTGAAATTTTTGTGGAATATTTCACAAATGATTAGAAAGAAACTCTGGGAGCTAGGAAAATATTTGCAGGAGATCTACCAGGCATGATAGGCTCTAACTTATTATAATAACTCGCTATATTTAATTGTTTCATAATAAGAACTCGATCTTAATATGTAATCGTATTTTGAGTTCGGGTTTTGTGGTTTTTGTGTTATTTCTACTTTTCATGGTTTTTTATTCTAGAATATTATAAGTATCTTATTTTAAGTTGATTAAAACGACTTTAGATGCATACATGGTTCTGTGGGTGATTTGTGTAAAGATATAGAAAATTTACTTATTACTAGGTTGCGTATTTTGGTTGCGAATAATTGTTTTCATATTAGGATTTGAGTCAAAGGTTATAAGGTCGATACTCACAAGGAAATAATGTTTTATTGTTAGTGTAAACACAATTTAAAATATTATGAAATATTCTAGCACTTTTTACTTGCGAGTTAGGAATTAAACAAAAATGGTTTTGTTGTCTCCTTGGTTAACTCAAACGGGGATCTTCGATTCGGTCTTATCGACCATACTTTTTGATTCTTGATTTGACACTTTTTAGGGCTCAAATACGAGTAATAACCCATTCGGGTGTTAACGTTTATGGTAAATCCAAACCCGTCCTTTATGGGAGATGGTGATTGGTTTTAAATTTGGTTTTGAGTCCATTCTGGCCGACCTTGAAGTATTGACTGAGTTCTATAAAAGGTTCAGATCTATGTAGGATCTGATGATGTTTTAAGTTCAACTCGAAACTTAACTTTGATTAGTTTGTATAATAATACCTATGATGAACTTATAATTTTGTGCAACTTTTCATGGGTTATTGTGATTCCTTTTTAACCCAAATTTTTATCTTGTTGATTTCTTTAATTTATACTTGAGTTAGTTCAGGAAGAACTTAATCATTTTTAAATCATTGATATGATTTACATCTAACCTTTATTTGGAATAGATTATAATGGTCCTTAAATGGAGTCTAAGACTTACTATGGTTGAATGGTGTTACTTCCTTTGTTTACCTTATGTACTTCAATTTTATTTGAGATAGTTCTAATTATTTTGATTGTCTTTTGGCTGGGCTTACTTATTTTGTTTGAACTCGAGTGCATATTGACTCTCACCGTAACACAATCTTATTTACATTCATCCCCTTTAGGGCTGTTAAGTTAAGGTGCTTGAGTTGTCGTGTTTATGGGTCTCGATAAGTTTTCTCTTTGATGGAAATTAAGTGATATATGTGACCGTGCTTGATAAAGTAGGGGACAACTGAGTGTTTAATGATTTGTTTAATCAAGAGAAAATTTTCTTAACCGGGTATAGTGATGACTGTGTAGTTTAGTTGCAAATACTTGACCTTTGTTTGATTGTTGGTTATCATTATGTTATAATATGCTCTCTCCCTTCTATATGAAGCATTAGCAATAAAAACTTTATTATTAAGAATTCTTACATTATTGTTAAGACCTAAACTAAACATAGGGTAATGTTGTGAATTCTATTGACTCTTATGTTAAGTAATGATGTGGATTCTCTTGACATTTATAATGAACTTGGAATGGTATTTATGATTATTAATGATCGAATAATATTCAATAGTTTCTTGAATAAGTTATAAAATTTGGATGAATGTATATAAGATCCTATCATATAATTATGGGACTATAAGATCAGTAACTTATAAAACTTAGCCTCTTTTAGTTGATTGAGTTATTTATTGTTCTATTGTTGACTAGTAATACTTAGGTAAGTATGATTTTAATTGTTGGACAAGGTAAATGATTTCAGACATGTAATTATGGGATTACATGACTGAAATCATGTTATGCTCACACTTCATTTTTAGGAATTAAAATTGATCAATGTAATTTATTGTACTTTTGTGAATGAATTTATTAGAGGTTGTAAATTTGTAATAAAACATATGAATTTTATTGAATTCTTTAAGTTTCACATTTCTTGATTGTTATAGCATGTGTAAGAAAGACTTGTTTAATTTTTTTGAACCTTAATACAATTTCATTAAAAAGTAGGATACTATGGAGCAGCCACTATGGAGTGATATTCTAGCTACTATGGATATTGTGGAGAAACCACTGTGGCACGATATTCCACGTAACTATCATAAAATGGAATTTCATGTCACTATTCTACACTAAACAATGATATGCATATGACCTATGGACGATGTTAGCTTATGCTAACTAAAGGTGACTAATCGGGCTTGAATCGACATAAGTTGATTTGTGTACGATTGATTACCCTTAGTCACCATAAGTAGATTGTCAACACTAGTCCATGTGAGATGTTCCTTTTTAGTGTCTAACATGGACTTGGAAGTGGTTGACAAAAGTCAAGAAAGTCTAATCTAGATAACAATTTTGAGTGGGGTGAAATACATATTCCTTTCGACGAGTATGCCGTCTAAGAATAAAGTCATGGTATACATGACTTTAAACTTTAGGCAAAGTATCACAAAATTTTGATTGTGTTGTCTTGTGTCAACTAGTCTAAGGATGCATGATATCTGATGAGTATCGAATGTATACTCGAGATAATCTCATTAGGAATTAACACTTTATTTACCCTTAATGGGTAAAGGAACCAAAAGTATACAAAGTATACATATAGATATAATGAAACATGAGAGATCGGTTTTAAACTAAGTCTTTACAACTGCATATGGTTTACTGTTTATGTGATAGATTATCAAAGGAATGTTTTTTCTAAATCATGTGAATTTAGAACAATGAACATTTTAAAAAAAATCCCCTATTTACTAAAGTCTTAAATAAGTATGTTACACTTGTGTGGAGCTAGATTGATGCTTGAATGCTCTTGTAATAACTCTTGGATGTAACCTAAGGTGGTCATAGATAATGCTAAGTACTTTTTCCTTTATTATAATCACATAGCTATGTATGTATATTATACCCTTATTTTAATTTTGTAATTAACCACTAAAAGATTGACTAATAAATATCAAGATGCCCAAATGGCTAGAAAAGACCCAAAAGATGTGAGTAAAGTACAAAGAGGTTGGGGTTTCCTAGAGGGGATGGGCGTGCCTCGATGTTGGCATCTTGGCCGGGCTCTAGCTTTTAGAGTTAGAAATGTCTAAGTATGAGATTACAGACTAGGAGAGAAGGCTCGTGTAAGACCAAAAGAGGAAATATAAAGAAAACAAAGATGAAAAAATATAGTGATCAATTAGTACTTTTCTCACATAGGAATCTAATTAATAATGGTATATGATTGGGACTAGATATATACCGAAAGTGCGTGACTTAGCATCTACACATTCCTCGAATTTATGTTGTTGAGTGAGTGCTCAATAAAATAAAGTAGATAAGATATGCGTATCTAATAACCATGTAGATCGGTGGCAAAAATCATGTCGAGGAGACAAGAAAAAGTGTGGAGTGATAACAAGTGAAGCGTGGAAGCTAGGGGAGAGGAAGTGAAAATGATGATGACCCTAGGGGTGAAAGCATATGTGTAGATTACTTTGTGTGCCTATTTTTGATGTTGATTTTTGTGTGATTGATGTGACTATCACTTCCCATAACGATAGACATGAAAAATTTGATCCAACCGAGTATAATTTTTTTAAAGTATGTAAAAATATGAAAAGGAACATACACATCTAATCCATGATGAGTGAAAGATATAGAAAGGATACCAAAGATGTTGTGGAAGAAACGAGTTTTTCAGAAATCTCATGTGAGTTGTGTTGGATGCAAGTTTTTTTAGCGATGTCACGCCAAGTGTAAATGAAGTGTAGAGAAAAAGGTATAGTGTTATTCTCTAACCATTAACTACTTCCCAAAGTATAAAAACCACTACGATGGTGTGTAAATATCCAATTTGTTTCAATCCAACGTGAAAGTAGAATAGAAAGTGTAGTGCATGCATGCCTAGTGTCTTTGAAGGATTGTGTGTCTTGTAAAATTTGCTTTGTAAACTTCAAAAATTTAATGAACTAATAACATTTGTGTAACTACCCCCTGTCATAGGCATCAAAGAAGGGCAAGGGGTGCCTGTGCACTATTGTTTGTGATTGGGTGTTGGTGTATGTGTTATGCTAAGGACCCAAGTCAGAATATGGCTCATTGCTTGAGACTAAAGACCATGTTTATTATGTGTTGAACTATGATTACGAGACTATTGAATGGGGTGGTTCAATCACCCAAATGATGCCCCTCCTCATTTGGGGTACATGCAACATCATTAGGAGTATACATCCCAAAGGAGGACCGATCGCATGACTAAACTAATGCCCCGTAGGGGAGGGAATGTGGTTAGTAGAAACCAAGGCACACGCAAAAAAATTGTTAGGAAACTAAGCGTTAGTGAAAGAAAAGAAAACATGCATGTAAAAAGCAATATGTAAGCTAGCACTCAAGGAGAAAATGTAAATATGTAATAGTGTAGAAAAAGTAAACCACAAAAAATGAGTTTCAAACATGGAACATCACTCATAATGTCACATAATTGAGGCCAAAGTAGCCTAAATCACAAAATAAGTGAACAAGCAAGACATAGGAAAAATCCCACAAATAATGGAAAACAAATGCAAACAATAACAAGTAGATAATTAGACAACAATAGAAGCAAATAGACCTGCAAAGTAAATTTTGCACATTAATCACCCATTAGAATGTTAGAAAGGTATAAAGTATGTCAAAGCATGTATAATAAATTATAATAGTGTACTATGAACAATGAAATAATAAAAATTGTAATGTACGAAAGTGGATGCCCTGAGAAGTCGTTATGGCTCGGTAATAGGTATTGTGCCAAGCATTCCTACTACATGTAGTGATCTGTATGAAATTTGCATCCAAAACTATAAGGTAAGTGAATGTGTATGTGTATATAGAAAAATAATGACATGACATATATGTTTAACATGTGTAAAAGTGTAAATGTAAGCATAAGTAAGCAAGAGTAAATTTGACCAAGATATGCAGTATGTTGTGGATGAGTGAGATGGAATGGAATACAATGTGAATGTGATAGAGCAACATCCCCACCCTATTAAGAAATAAGATAAAAATATGTAGAACAATCCCACACGTAATCGCAATAGTAGAAATTGATATCTTTGAAAGATATTACAGATCTGAAATAAAAGTACGAGAAAATAAAAGAACTTAACATAGAGACAATATTTAATGTGGTTCACCCAATTTTGGGCTACATCCACCAAGAATCACTTTCTTAGATTGTATTACAAGCCACCTCTTTCTCTCAATATAATACCTAGATCTAATTGGATTTATGCTCAACAAAATATACCGAATTCATACTTGAACTCACACAACTCTACAATGTATAATACCCTACCATATGCACTAAAAGCACACTAATAGGCAACTACATAAGTAGTTTTACAATAATGCAGTACCACAACCATGGGCCAAAAACGCCCCATAAACCTATGAGTCAAATATTCCACCCATATGAGAAGAGCATGTTTCCCGAGATATCGGGGGCCTTGAACCCCGATGAGAAAACTCTAGAGGGTGTACAATATTTTTAGTATACAGATATTCAACACTTCCACACGTGAAAACAAGATCCATAACAAAATACCCCGATCAAATGTGATTGAGTATACATGTGGTGAGGTTCATTTATAAATTCTCCATGATCAGTCAAGAATGAACTCGTATAATGAGAGTGTTTCATTGAGAAATGGTTCGAACATGTGTGCTTGAAAGATAAGATCAATGAAGCATAGAGTGCAAAGATTGTGAATGAGGTTAGGTTAATTTCATATTTATACCCTCAACATTTTAGTATGAACCATGGAATTAGATGCATCATCGTGCAATCAATGCAATGGGTACAAGTAGATGCGATAAAGATATTTTGTGAATGTGCAGAGTGTATATGATGCACAATAGATGATACGAGAAGGAGATGCCATGAATGTGTGATATGTGAAGTGTCCATTATGTAAGGTTTATGTATACAAGATGCCCTCAAGATTCAAGTGTGAACCATAGCACGAGAGTGCGTCATAGGGTAATGACAATACAAATGTATCAAGAGTTTTCTAATAATTCTTAGAGAATATAAATTCATTAAACACAAAGTGTGAAGTGTATGATATAGATGAAACATTTAATAATAATGCAGAGGGGGAGAATAGGAGTGATGTCCCCAAATTTTTCAATGATGGAAATCTATCTCGTGAATGCGATAGGTATGATGCCATTGCGAGAGAGTGTCATTTGTATCATGATAAGTGAGAGGGACAACACAATGGTAGGCAGTGCAAGCAATAGTAGGACCATCACATGTTGGTGGAGTTTGAAATGGGTCTTGGGGATCAAATTAAGGAATAATTTATTTGACAAAAATAAATGGCCACTAAAGTGGTGGATTATTAGATAACATTGTAAAGGACTCTAGGAGGAGGGGGTTTTATACTAATTTGTAGAGGAGGTTTCTTAGGTTAACTTGATAGCATTGTAGATGACTTGAGAGGAGGCAGAGTGAGAATAATTTCGAGAGGTGATTTATTAGTGGAGTGGATTTTATAGGTAGTGCTTGAGTAATAGAAGAAGAAACATTAGAAGTGATGACTTGATGCTCATTAGAAATAAACGAATAAGATTTATGAACACATTGAGATGCAATAAGTGGAAAAGACAATGTAACAAAATGTTGTGTAGTGAATGAGATAAATCCTTGACGCTCAAGATGCTTGATTATTCATTGTAAAGAATAAAAATCATTGTCATTATGTCCATTGATTTGGTGATAATTAAAAAATGGAAAACCTTGATATTTTGTAAACTAATAAGGAGGATAGCAATGTGTAGATGACAAGTTGATTACTTGATGAGTAATGAGATAAAGAAGAATATCTTGTTGCTTAGCATGTGATTAACTAAAATGGAATGATAAGAGGTAGTTAATCTAATCTACAAGGACATATACACGTTGTAAATAACTAGGTAAATGCAGTAAAATAAAGATGTAAATGACTTAGGATAATGTATGAAAGGGAATACTAAACCCTAATGTGCAAAAGAGAGAGGTAAATGACTTAGCTGATAATAGATGGCTATCATAGAGTGTCATAGACCGGGATGGAAAATCCAGGAGTGGGAATGAATACAAAGAGGTCCCAAAAAGGTTGGATCTAAAAATTTGAGTGGATCGGACACATGGAATGGGACTAGGGCACCCACAAGCGCTCTAGTATGAATTATGGGTGCCTTGGTTTAGGAAAAATATCTTAAATTTATCTTCTAAGGTGATCTCGCAACTCTATCTCGCACATCATACTATTTTCTCTGTACCACACCAAATTCTCTCGAATATTGTAAGAGGAAGAAGTAACCTATAAGAGACCAAAGAGAAGTATAAAAACCCTAAAAAAAAAAATAGAATGAATGGGTCAAACTAAGCTCAAATACCATAACAAAGGGATTACTAAATTGAGTAATGTACTAGATTTCGAGACCCGGATGTAGATATGGTGTGTGTTCATGTCGTGCCCTAGGTGCTCTTGTGCTGTCACACTTTATGAAATAACGAGCAATAGCTAAATGTATAGAATGTAATAGTATGTGTGTATGGAATAGAATAGAATCCCCCATATGAAGTGTGATGCGGATGTCCTAGATTATGGATTCTAATGCAATAGATGGATGCAACTCTAGATGGAGTGATAGTAGTGTATGATGCTAGGTCCCTCATTATGGTCTCATAAATTTATATTTATAGGGTTATCTTGGTCTAATTTCATAATTAACCCTAAAAAGGATGACCACATAAAAGATAAGAATGAAAAAATGGCTAGAAAAGACCCAAAAAATGGTGGGAAAGTGGAAAATAGACCAGGGTGCCCCCAAGTGGGACCAGGCACCCATGGGTGCCCTAGTATTAAATTTGGGTGCCCCAGTTAGGGTTAGAAAATGCTATATCTTCGGAAATGACTAGGTAAATAGGTGCAATAGGTCACAAAATATGAAATAAAATAAATAAGATGGCCAAAAGGATGGGGGTTAATTAATAATTTCTTCCCTTGAGAACCTTCTAAATAGTAGTATGAGACCGAGATAAATAAATGTCTAAAGTGCATGATTTTGTGACTACATTTTCCCCCACTTTATGTTGGTGAGCGGAAAGATCGGTAACATAAAGTAGATAGAGATGCGTACCTGATGTTGTTGTAGAGTGATGAAGAAGGTATCCTGAAGGAATAGACAAAGCATGAAATGAAAAAATAGATGGGGAGCATAAAAACTATAGATGAAAAATGCACAAAAAAAGTAACGAGATTGAACCTAAGGTAAAACGTGTGTGTAACTACCACAATGTGTAGTGTTCATGCATGTTTAGTAAAGCATGTGTGCTGTCATGGAATGTTGTTGTTATCATTGTGTTATTGCCCCCATTTGACTGCTTGTTTCTCATACGGAAAGACTGCAAGGAGAAAATGATCAAGTAGTCAAATATGTATGTATGTAAGTGTAAAAATGCTATGTAAAATATGCATGTAAGTGTAAAATATACAAAGTGTAAATGTAAATGTAAATGGAATATGGGCACCTGATTCATGTCAAGAAAGAGTGTAGAAGGATATCCTGTACTACGAGTTTTTGGGTGATCTCATGCCACCCTGGCTGAAGAAGTGTAGGGAGGAAATTCTCTATGCCCTTAAAGCTCTAACCACTTCTACTAAAATGTGTGAAGAGATCTTTGTAGTATCCTAGTTTTCAAGGTGATCCGATGCCACTAGCCAAAGTAGTGTAGAGAGGCACACCCACTATAACCTCCAAGCCTGTAACTGCTTCCCAGAAATGCTAAGGACACCATGTCTTGTAAAATCCATTGTGTATGGGGTTCATAGACTGGTATGAACCCACTTGTTGTATGTAACCCAAAATGCCAAGGGTGGAAAGTGCACCAATCCAACCAAGAAAATATGTTGTGTTAGTATGTAGAACCCCCAAATGATGCCCCCTCTTTGGGAGCGCATGCGATATCGCTGATAAGAGACATGTGGACCCAAAAGAGGTCCAAATTCATGTATGATGAAAATTTATTGGTAGAAACCAAGGCACACATAAACAAAAAGGCTAGTCAAAAACAAGTGTAAACATGCATGTAGAAAATAGTGTATAAGCTATGCAAACAATGTAAAAGCTACCAAGTAAAGTAACGTAAACACGTATGAAGAAAAGTATGTCATAAAAAGCAAGATGAAAATATGGAACATCACTCACGATGTTGTAAGACATGCAAGGCCATCATGGTCGTAAAAACAAACAAATGTGCACACAAACATAGGGAAAATCCTGCATATAATGGCAAACTTAATCCATGTCCTCACAATATTTATTATTTAATTATCCTAATTAAGATAATTCCCACACCACCACCTCACCTATACACCTCACCTAGCCACCTCACCCCAAATCTATTCTTAGTATGTTGCCATAACTAACTAAGACCTACCTAAACCCTAAAAATCAAAGCCTACATTCCCTCTCTACCACATTCCCACCCATTAGAAAAAGAAGCTTCCATTCTAATCCATGAAAAAAACTAACAAGATCCAAGAAATCAAGCGGATCTACCCATTTTAGTAAACCTAGGAAATCCCACCCTAACTGACGCCGGTCACCCTAAACCGACGCCAACCGACCCAGAACCATCATCGGTTACCTTTTATTCCCTTTGGTAACCTTATTTCAAGGTTGGCACATTCAGAGAGAAAAAAAACGAGACCAGAGTTGCATGCAAAGCAGAACCAACATTCACACATGCATCCAACATCCACAGCCAGCATCAGAAGTGACCATAGAGCCATTTTGCATTCACGGGAGCATCTGGGAAGCACCATCACCACACCAAACTCCATCCATCTGATCAACTTCCATTTCCATCCAACCATCAAGCTCATATAATAGTAAGTATACCTCCACCAACTTGGTCTAATACACTATAATAGCTTTTATTATCTCTGTTATCAGATTAAGTTGTTGCATCTCCATTTCTTCATTTCTTATCAGTTTGTAACTGGGCCTTTTCCATTATTTACATCATTAGATTACCCATCCTCACTTGTTGTTCATCCCTGACCACATTTGAGACCTCTCTGAAACCCTCAAACCTACCCCACCACCTACATCAAATCCCAGATCAAGCCCTCTAATCATTTTCTTTTGAGTTTCCTTTACCTCGACCATACCACACCGTTACCCATAACCATCACCGGTTTCACTTAAACCAACATCAGTCATACTAGACCGATGTCGTTGGGTCTCTGTGTTTTACCCTCAGACCAAGAACAAGCCTAAATTCCCCACCAAATACCCAAAACAACCCAAAACCAGACCTGACTAGTACCAGTACTCTGACAGAGACCTCGCCCTTCAGATTCAATCATAGCTTAGCCTGTTGTGAATGAATTTGCTTATTGTAATCGAATGAGATACCTAAATCATTTTAACTACAGTAGGATTTCATTTATTGTTAATATTGAATTGTTTTAAACAGTGGATTGACAACCTTCTAGGGAGTATCACACTTCCCGGAACTAGCATACGCTAGGCAAGTCCACTTGTCATATGCTATTTAATCTCTTTTGGTGGTCTTGTTGTTCATTTCAGGTAGTTCCTCCTAGCCAAAAGGAAGCTCTCATGATCAGTTGTGGATCAAGAAGTCATACACATGCAACAACCTTCAACCAGCTTTAATAGGTATTCCTCCTAGCCCTTTTACCCTTATCTGTTTCATCACATTCCAAGAAATGCTCTAAGAATCAGGTGAAACATTTTGGCATGCACAGGTGGGACCCATTCGGGGTTCCTTGCATTTCTTCATTTCTAGGTGAAAATTTGTATGTTTGTTTCCTTTCTAAAAGGTTCTCACATTAAATTTCTCCCTTGGAATCTTCTCTTCTTTCTATTGTCTCAAAGCAATCATGTTTTGGTGCTATAAAAAGAACTCTTCTTCTCTTTCATTTGTACTGCATTAGTGAAAGATCATACTCTCTCCTGTTCATCTTTTTGTGTCATCAAATTCAATATTTTGATTTGGGCTTAAAATCAACTACATTTCATTCTACTTTACTTGCATTAGCTCACATTAAATGAGGGCAACCTATATGTTGGAAGTCATGCCCAGCTGATGGTTGACAAATGAATCATAGAAAAGCACTTTCTTTCTCTTTCTCTCTCTCGAGTCTTACCAAACATCACAAAATTGAAAAATACACACATTCTTAAACAACATCTCACCTAGAAAGAAGTTGTAGGTGATCACATGATCATGGTATAGTGGGCACCCTACTCATTACTTCTGTCAGAGTCATTATCTCAGAGGATGGCCCGCCCCCACCATAACATAACCTAAAACCTCTCCTTGTAGATCTCCTTCTTCGTAGGAAGCCTTCCTCACCAAAAAATCTATTCTAAAGTTCATGAGTCAGTCTTCTAAATAGCATAAGTTGAACAAACATAAAGGAAAGAGCACTCTTAGGATCATATTTTTCTTAGTGTTTCTACTTGGCTTGTGTTTTGAGGTGAGAGGACACGTTCTTCATCTTTTTATTTCTCCTTGCATGCTCCTCATCATAGTTGGTGTATTCCAACTTCATCTGAGTGTGCCTGGACCCCATTTTCATCATTCTCATAATTTTGGGTTTGATTCCACACTTGATTTTAAATCACAACCACCTTTTTCTTCATCTCTGTTTCAATTTCACAATAACGGTGTCGGTCCAACGACCATCATCGGTTACCCTCTGACCATCATTGGTTTTACCCAACCGGCATCGGTTTACTATTCTTTTGGTTAACCTACCCAAAAGGACACCTGTTTCATATTCTTTGTTGTTCAGAGTCTCTGTAACTCTCATCATCTTCTCTGTCCTAATAAAATCCATCTACACTTATCTACCTAGTAGATTATCAGTCTTTTTCCTTGTTTGGAAAACTATTCTTTTTCCACAGTGACCATGACAACCATTACCTTACCTGTGACCGACATCAGTTTACCCTAACCGACATCGGTTAGCCTGTGTAATTTTCCAGCTGACATTTTTACCCAATCCACCTACCACTACTTATTTTTCCTATTTTTTGTTGTATTTCTGTGTCATTTACTAGAAAGTAGTCCTACCAAATCAGCACTTGTTCACATGGTGTTGACTCATAGTAGCAAGAAAATGCCCTCATATTCCATGCTAGTTGTCAACCACTCCCACCTAGTCCTTCACCACCTTCCATTCTATCACCCATGGATCCTACCCAACCTATCACCATCACCACAGGTGATGAGGAGTTCACACGACTCCTTGACCAGAACCTTGTCCACCTTACAGTTCTATCTTTCCCACTCATCCACTCAGATGCCTCGGGTCAGTTGATATACGACATGCCCATATCTATCCCCCGACACTCTCATTCCTACTTCTATGTCAGCCCCTTCTAGCTCCACTTACCCACACCTACCTTTCCCCCTAGTCATTTCATAGCTAGGCCCTATACCTGCTATGACCACCACATCTGCCACATCTATTACACCCATGAACATCCACTATACCTTCTTGACCACCCAGAACATAACCTCATCCATGCCTATTGTCTCACATATACCCATAACAACACAACCACCCCTAGTGTCGATGACCCCTACCCCATTTCAAAACATTTCCTTTCTATTCCATAGTCCTTAGCCCCCATCACTACTAGAGTCACCTCGACCCTTCCACCTCCATATACATGTACTATCAACAAGCCTCCCATTTCATCTATCATTCATTCAGGGTATGTACCCCCTATCTCACTCCCTCATTCTCAACCTACCTATGTGGCATCATCCATATACTAGGAATGCCACCTCCATCATATGTCCAACATCAACCCTCTTATGCTATAGGAGGTACCCATCCATCACCACCTACCAATGACCTCATCAAGTTAATGATGGACAAGATGCAGACACTGGAGGCATCGTTTCTGGCTCACGTAACTCTCTCACCTACGATGAAATTTTGTAATGAGCCCATACACCCATCCATTCCTATTCATCCATATCCCATACATTGGGAGATGCCTAAATTTAACCACTTCAATAATAAAAGAGGACCCACAACAACATTTGTGGTCTTTCAAACATGGGTGTTATCTGATCACCCATGATGACACTTTACTTCTGAGGACCTTTCCCATGTCTCTAACCGGGCCCATTAGACTGGTATAGTGGATTACCTAGACATTCTATCTACTCATTTAATCAGGTAGCCCAAGCCTTCTTGGATCACTTCTCCATCAACGTTGTTAAGAAGGTTACCATGACTGACCTCTACTCTACGTGTCAATATGATGATGAGTCTATCATAGATTTTGTCACTCATTGGCGTAGCCTGATCAATCAACTCACATTCCAATTACCACAAACCAAACTCATAGAGATCTTCACGGGCTTGTGCTAGACATATTTCACCGACCTTGCAGGTGCAAACTTTTTGAACCTTCGATGAGGCATTCACCATGGCACAAAAACTAGAGATTCGGCCATCAAAGAAAATAAAATCCAACTACGAAATAAGAACATGACATTTAAGTCAAATGATACCTCTTCTTCTTCGAAACCACAAAAATAATTATTCAAAAGCCAAGGGAACCACTAATGCAGGTGGTACTCAAGGCCACCCACTCATCCATCAAATCAAGCTAAGCCCTCATCTAATCTTTCCCCTGTCCAGACTTTTCAATTCAGATGAGAACAATGGAAATACACCCCAATTGGGGAGCCTTATTCTTCTGTTTTAGAAAATCTCATTAAAGTTGGGGCCATCACCCTTCCTCCTATAAAACCACACACTAGTTTTGATCCTACTCACCCCACACCTGCGTGGTACAAAGAGCATGACTTCTGCAACTATCATCGGGTAAAAGGTCATAATGATGGAAATTGCATCACTTTCAAGAACATTGTCCAGAAATGCTCAGAATGGTGAGTTAGTCTTGGATAATCCATGCACCTACCAACCAAAACCTACACATTTTCAAGAAACCATTTCCTAATCATGCCCCTTCTTCTGACCAAACTAGGGAGACCTCAACTAATGATAGCAATACCCATGAGGTCCATGCTATTTTTAGTGATGCACCAGTTGCTTCCCAATTACCTCATATTCCTTCCATAGAGGAAATCCTAGCCCAAAAGTCCTCCACCTACACATGAACCCACTTCACCTATTCCTCCACCCATAGAGGAACACCCTTCATCTCCTCCCTCACCTGTGAAGGAGCCTTCTGTTAACATCGAGACCACTTCACCTTTGGCTTCTCCACCTAGAGAACCATCACCAGTAGTACCTCTCGACCCATGGGAGATGCTTGTTCATCTCCTCCACCCACAGAGGAGCACCCATCATCTCCTCCACCTATCAAAGATCCAGTAGAAATGTCATTTACCTCTAGGTGACCATTCTCCATCAGCCACCCAAGATCCTGTTGACTTACTTTCGGCTCTCTTACCCACAGAGGCTGAAGCTAGTGATTTCCCCATTTCTAAAACACATTTTACGGGAATCACCATTGGATCCACATCGACCTCACCCATAGTAGTTTCATTCTCATGCTTAGCCAATCACTTGGATTATGTGGATAGAGCCTTACTTTGGGGGCATCTTCTACTTCTGTCTCAACACAAATGTAGATGTCACTCATTGACACCTCCACTATCTATCCAAAAGTGTTTCATTGACCAAACCAAACACAACCACAACTATCACAAATTCTCCCATGATACCACTCATGGCTCAACTCACACCTCTACCCATAACCCAACATGCATCTACATCCAAACCCACACCTACATCATCTTCCTTGCCTAAACCTATTACTACTTTAGGGGTCATCCCAATGGCTAGCCTTACTCATCCACCCATCAAATTAGATTTAGCTACATCCTCCAAAACTAACACCAAACTTAACCCGGCCCCTAAATAGAAGAACCAATCTCCTAGATCTCATACCCCAACCTCACCAACCACACCCTTATCACCTTCACCCCTTCCATCCATCCTAGGACCTCACCCCTCGACCCTAGCTAAGAAACCCCCATCCACCGGTAAACCAAAAATGCAACAACCCATTTCCCCATCGCAAACCTCTAATATACCCAAGTGCTCACACAACCTCCACCCACACCTGTAACATTTTTACCACCCATACCTCCAATACCATCAATAACTTCTTCACTACCCATGACACTTCCTTCCCTTTCCCTCACACCTCCTGCCCAACCTACGCCATCTACCTCCACAGCACCTCGGTTATCCCCATGGGTAACCCACCCTCTTCCACCATCCACTTTTCCCTCTACATCTCATGCACCCATATCACCTTTACCCAAGAAGGTGTAACCTAAAGGAAAAAATCACTACCCTCCAATAAGGTAGTTAAACCAACCACACACTCTATTTCCAGTTCATCTACCATGCCCCTACCCAAGAAGACATGACCAACACCTAAGACCATAGCCCAACCCACTCCCCCTCTTGCAAATACTCTTCCTATACAATCATCCACACCTACACCCAAACCCACATTCACCTCCCATTGTGATCCACTAGCGGGATCCTATGCCAAAATCTTAACCAACCTCCTCAAAACTTCCATCATCACATTACCACCTCTTAGACCTTATGACCCACTCAAACCCAAACCAAAAGGGTTTGACGAAACCAAAATTTGTGCCTACCATCATGTGTTAGGACACGATGTAGAGAACTAAGGCTTTGAAAACCACTCTTGTCCAGTTGTGTCCTCCTGAAGAAAACTTTGATGATGATGATCTTCTCGATGAGGACCCCATTTTCTGACACACCAATTTCCATAGTTCTTCCCTCATTTCCTACTCAATGACCAAAATCTCCACCCCCACAACTCTTAGAGCCATCCCCAGAGATTTGAAATTAACATGGTTCATATCAGAGAACTCACCAAACCTCCACCCAAATGTCGGTGTGCCCAACTCATTTCACAAGGTTCCTTCCCACCTCTTGGCTTCTTCCCTTCTTGTCATTACACCTTTCATGGCTCACCTACTTCATCTACCTCCCCACCTCAAATCAACATGATCCACATTGCTACCCATGCTCAAAAGGAAAAAGGAAAGGAAAAGGAAACCGACCCACCAACCAACCCTATACCCAACATACCATCTACACCCACACCTAAAGTCACTATCCACATGGCCCCACATATCCTATTTCTAATGGGGTTACACATCGCACGATGCTCAAACAATTACACCAATCCTCCCTCAAAATGTCCCTATATGACCTCATCCAAACCTCTAAATCCCATCATCAAGATCTCATGGAGGTTCTTCAGTCTATTGAGGTTTTACCCAATGACCCCACACCCATAGCCTCCATTATTACACCTCATCATGTAGCCTCTCTCACCAAATTACCACCTTCTTCTACACCTCCACCTACTCACCAAGTAGCCACCCTCAGCTTCTCAGATGAAGAGATCACACCACACCAAATGATGACCCTGATCCAGACCCTTTTCATCTCCATCCATATTGATAATATACATGTACAATGTGTTATGATCGATGGGGGCTAGCATTAACATCATCTCCTCCCATGCATTCGACCAAATGCACATACCCAAAAATTACATGCATAAACATCCCATCATGTTGTGTTCATTTAATGATGCTATCACTTCTACACTTGGCACCATCATCCTCCATGTTTGTGTGGGCCCCGTACTTGTTCCAGAGTTATTTTACATCTTGGAGGGGGAATTTCAATATAACTTGTTGCTTGGTAGACCCTAGATTCATGTTATGGGTTGTGTTCCTTCCACTTTGCATCGTTGTGTGAAGTTTGAGCATGAAGGACACACCTATACCATTCTGGCTGACCCATCACCTTTCAAAACCTACAACATGCTTTACCAACCCAATGACATGCTTGTACCCATTAAGGCATCTACATCCATGACCACTTCCTCTTCACCTACACCTCCACTCACCAGTGCCACCGCTACCTCAACCACACCTAAATCCTCCATTCCTACCGTGCTTCCATGACCTCCACGGCCGACCCATCAACCTCCCAATCAGCTGGCTCCACCTCCATCCAATCTCTAACACATCGTCTATCCCAGCTACCCACATATCGACCACCAATCCCTTGGAAGGTATTTTTCAACACCTCACTCTGGGGGAGTATCACCTATATAATGTCAACACATTCCTTACTCCACAAGAGTATGGAAGCCTTCACCAACACCCTCACTATGATCACCACATAGGAGAGCATCTCCTTTATGGTCCTCCCCACCTTCACACCAATCTCACCTATGGGGGACTTGATACTTCCACTTATACACCTGAACCACCATCACAAACCCACCCCTTTTCTACCGACCTCCAGTCACTCACCAATCACCATTTTCACCCACACCTTCCTACATCGATGTGCATGTGGAAAGGTTTTGGTTTTGGATTTTACAAGCAAGGTCATCACACTATTATTCCATGTACTACCCACAAACATAATGACCGTAGTGGTATCGGCTTTGCTTGAACTACCTACCAAGAAGGCTCACATTGAACTCATTGAGGATATCGACCCTTCTCCACCTTCTTCACCTGCTCCACCTTCTTCACCACCTTCACCACCTTCACCGATAGAGTCGATGGATCCAGAATCCATTCCTCCTAACTTTTTTTTTTCATAAACACCATTTCCTTGGGGCCTCTGACTTATCAACGCGAGGGTGAGGCTCCCTCTTCTCTTCCCTTCCTATATCCTGAAATGATCGATGATGATACACCTTCTATTAATGTCATTCAATGTCAGGATGATGAATCTATACTCACCTATCTTGGTGTAAGAAGACTCTTATATTCATCGGTCATTACCATCTAAGATGTAAACCATGTTGAATGAATCACTATCGAAATCAACATCCATACTCAGGATGACCCACATTCTAAAGATCGGCCAATCTTTAGATATTGCTGAAACAAGAAGCCATCACTTCTTTTCTCAAAAATCATAACCATGCTTTCACTTGGTCTTACGTTGACATGCCCGGTATTGACCCCACCATAGTGGTCCACAATATCATAACCATTCCCGATGCCAAACCCATAAAACAAAAGCTAAGGAAAATGCACCCTCGCATTGCTCTTCTGGTTAAAGAAGAACTTCAACACCTTCTTTCTGTTTCCTTCATCTTACCCATTGATTATCCCGATGGATTTCTAACATTGTCCTATCACTAAGGTGATAGGGGGACTTCACATTTGCACATATTTCCATGACCTCAACCTAGCTTTCCCCAAAGATGACTTTCCTCTACCCGGTATTGACCAACTTGGTTGACCTTACTTGCTGGTCATGAGATGCTATCACTCATGGATGGTTTCTCGGGTTATAACCAAATCTTGCTTGCCCCAGAGGATCAACACAAAACCACATTCATCACCCCTTGGGGACCTTCTACTATCGAGTCATGCCTTTTGGCCTTAAAAATGGTGCCACATATCAGTGGGCTATGACTTACATCTTCCATGACATCATGCACCATATATTGGAAGATTACGTAGATGATCTCCTTTCCAAATCTAAATGCCACTCCAGCACCTCACCATCCTAAAAACCATCTTTGACCACCTCATTAAGTATTGTGTTCACCTTCAGCCCAAGAAGTGTGTCTTCACGGTTCTCTCGGAAAGCTCCTGGGATTTATCATTTCCTTACATGTGGTATAGAGGTTGACCCTACTAAAGTCAAGGCCATTCTTGAAATGCCTCCACCCACTAACTACGGAAACTCCATAGCCTTGCAAGGTAAGTTGTAGTCTATTCACATTTCATTTCACAACTTTTTGATCGATGTCAGCCATTTCATCATCTTCTCAAAAAGGATGTCTCCTTTAAATGGGATGATGACTACCACAAAGCTTTTGAGGCCTTAAAACAATACCTTCTCCAACCACCCATACTCATTCCACCTAAAGATGATCAACCCTTCTACCTATACATCTCTGCTACTGATCACTCCTTAGGGGCCATGCTTGCTCATCATGATGAACAACATAGGGAGCAGGTGGTTTATTACATAAGCCATACTCTTCTGGACTACAAAACCCGATACACCCATGCTAAAAAAATTTTCTTAGCCTTAGTTTTTGTTGCCACCAAACTCCACCATTACCTACTCAACCACAAAAAACCTATGTTGTGACCAACACCAACCCCTTACACTTCATGTATGCCAAACCTTACCAAAATCAATGGGCTGCATGTTGGCTTATGCTTCTGGCTGACCTCGACCTCAAATTCATCCATCAAAATTCCATCAAGGGCCAAGCTATCACCAACCAATTGGCTATGCACCTATTTCGAGGATCAACCCTCTAACTTTGACTTTCCAGATGAGTCTATTGCTACCCTTTCCTGGATGAACCCACTTACCAAATGACACTCTTCTTTGATGGTTCCAAGTGTCAACATGGGGGTGGGGCTGGTGTTATCCTCATTCCACTTGATGGTGAACCCATGCCTTTGTCTTTCAAACTTGATTTTGATTGTACAAACAATATTGCTTGAATATGAAGCACTCGTATTGGGTCTCCAGGCTACTTATGCCTTAGATGTTAAGTCAATCAACATCTTTGGTGATTCTCAATTGGTCATAAACCAAGTCAATGGTATATACCAGTGTCATAATGAGATACTTCAAAAGTATAAGCATCATGTGGACATACTTTTGACCACCTTTGACCATTACGCCCTTCAAACCATCCCACAGTTCTACCAACAAATTTGTAGATACCATGGCCTGCTTGGCTTCTCAGATACCCACTTCACCCACCGACTCTAAAATATTTGTCACCATATAAAGACTCCAATCACCCTCTTATTTACCTCATGAAGTTTTACTCTATCGAAACCATTGCTCTGACCCGAGTGACCTTTGGTATAAACAATACTCAGACTATCTTTCCCTCTCCATCTTGCCTCCCGACCTCACTCATAATGGACAACGCACCTTTCTTAAAAGGGTCTCTCGTTACGTCATCATGGGTGGCCTCCTCTATAAGCATGGCTTTGATGGTATTCTCTTACGGTGCCTTACGAGTTAAAAATTCCCTATACCATTAAGGAAGTTCATGATGGCATATGTGGAGGTCACTTCAGTGGTCTTGTGGTTGTTAAGCGTATTCTTCACCTAGGCTATTACTTGGCTGACCCTTAACCATGATTGTTGTGACTACGTTAAGCATTGTGTAAAATTCCAACAACATGCCAATCTTCATCATACACCCAGTCATGCCTTACAGGTCACCCGTGACCTTTGGCCCTTCTCTCAATGGGGTTTGGATCTTGTCGGAGAGATCAATCCCCATTCTTCCTAGAGACATCAATGGATAATCACCACTACCAAATATTACACCAAATGGGTTGAAGCCATACCTCTCATCTCCACAAAGCCAAGAAAATATGTGAGTTCATCAATCATCACATTATCTGTCACTTTGGCATTCCACATCACCTCATCACTGATAATGGAAAACAATTCAAAAATAAAACCTTGCAAAAATTTGTGATGCCTTCGGTATTCAACTAAGTTTCTCATCACCTATTACCCACAAACCAATGGCCAAGCCGAATCCACTAATAAAACCTAAAAAAATTCTCATGAAAGTGGTTAATGATACTGGGAAGGATTGGCATACACACATTCCTTTCACTCCTTGTGGGTGTACCATACTAGTATTCACACTTCCACTACTTTGCCACTCCTTTTTCTCTGGTCTACGGTACAGAGGTTGTTCTACCTCTCAAAGTCCAGATTCCATCTCTTCATATTTCTCTCCATGACATGCTCAATGATGATGACTTTCACTAGGACCATTTAGCACAACTTGAGTTATTAGATGAATGTCATCTTAATGCTCTTGACCATCTCAAGTTTACCAAAAATGTATCAAACGTGCCTATGAAAAACATGTTCATGAATGAACCTTCCAAGTTGGTGATCTCATCCTGAAGGAAAATCAACATGTAACCAAAGCAAAAAAAAGTAAATGGGGAAAATTTTCTCCTAATTGGCTTGGACCATACATCGTGACTCATGCTTATGGATCGGTGCTTATCATTTTATCTTCACTCGATGGTAAACCCAAACCTGAGCCCCTTAATGCCTTGCATCTTCAACCATTCTACTATTGACTTTTAGTCCTACCTCACCTTCTGCCTCTTTTCATGCTCATCCCTTGAGTGCTATTCACTTCCCTCCTTTCACTATGCCATCCCCATGATTAAACAAGAATCATGTGCATACCCATCACTCTTTTACCCTCTCTTAAATATGTGTACCACGGCTCTGCACATGGCATGATTCTCATGGATACTTTTCATCTTCTTTTAGATGAGATCCCATGGTCATTTCACCTTGCTTTCTGAACAAGAATCTGATTCTTCACCTTAGTCTTTCCATGACTTAAAATCCCTCACATGGGATCCAAATCCTTGAGTCAAACTTCCAATAAAAATATGACTCCCTCAAAAAGGACATCTTTCTCTCTACATCGCTGCTATAAATAGACTTGCTCCCTCGAAGGACAACTATGTAAAGCCTGCTTCAAAAAAAAATTAAAAAAAAAAATCCAAGCTTCCCATCGATCAGCTTCACAAAGACCTCAAGGAGTTAATTTCCTCATCCCATATAGACTTCCCATCGATCAGTCTATCTCAAATACAAGTCAAATAGAAAAAAATTTCATCATGGACTTGCTCATTGTGATCTTGGATCTCTTTCCAAAAAAACATGCTACCTCATACCATATAACCTAACCATTTTTCACCTTCTCACCATTTGCACCTTCATTTCCTACCGCCTCAAGGGACTTCTTGGAACCGTGACATTTGGTGATCATGTGACTATTCTTCACCTTTAGAATAATCAATCATGTAATGTCTTTAGGGTCTTATGTTTACCAGCCTATCTAAGGTATGATCCACCCATTATGATCCTCACCAATCAGGTGGCTCTCTTGCCTCCTCTTATCTTTTAACTTCTTCATTACGTATTGATCATCCTATACAGGACTAGACCCTCGACTTATCTCTGGAAATTTTCCTCTTTCACCACAATCAACTTAAAATCACCCATACCTATTTTCCCACAATTCAACCATACCTAAAAGACCTAGACTCAATCATGCCTATAACCTACCAACCCATTCTCATACCTCCTCACATTTTTTCCCTAGCTTATGGGAGAACTACATCGACCTGAGGTCCCCATTCACGGGACTATGTAGGCAGCACTCTGAGGGCATGGGGCCCTTGGAGGTTAGCTCGGCCACTCTCTACCCTAACCAATTCCCTCTCCCCCTTTCCTAGTCACATTCTACCCTAGTTAGTTTCCTTTTTATATCAATAATTGGAAATTAAACCAAACAAACAACAATTTCTTCACATCTTTATCATCATCATTCATACATTCATTATATCTACCATTTCTTTACCATTATCATGCATTTTACTACAAAACATCTTAACGTGACCCATATCATCATTAATTACACAAATTAATGAATTACAAACTCAACCAATCTCAACTCAACCATACCTAAACCAACCTAAACTTCATCATACCTAAGTCAACCTGACTCAATCCATGCCTATGACCTGACTTCATCCATGCCTAACCTAACTCAATCCATGCCTATGACTTGACTCCATCCATGCCTAAACCAAAAACCTAACTCCATCCATGCCTAAACCAACAACCTGACTCAATCCATGCCTATGACCTAACTCAATCCATGCCTATGACCTGACTTAATCCATGCCTAAACCAAAACCTAACTCAATCCATACCTATGACTTGACTCGATCCATGCCTATGACCTGCTCTATCATGCCTACACTACTTGGTTTCCATCACATATACAAATCAAAATAGAAAGTTAAACACAACCATATATACATCATGCCATAATCACCATCATCTCTATAAATAAATCATCTAAACATGTGTATCCATATACATGACTCTCAAATATCTTTGGCATGTAGGCCGGTGTATATAACAAAATCTCAAAAAATCTCATGTACATCCTCACTATCTTGACATGCAGACTGGTATATATGTCAAAAATATGATGTCAAAAATAAACTAATCATACATGAGCTCAATCATCTCCCCATCGATATCCAAGCCTGTCTCATCTGTCTCCTCCTCCTCCGCTCCTCTAGCCGGCCGGTCCGATGATGACCTCCCTCCCTCCTCCTCCTAGGTCTCGCTCCTGATGGTCTACCTCTAGAGTTGGCCTCATGCACTAGTGGCCTCACCTTGACCCAGCCCCTGGGCTCGCTTGGCCCCCTGTACTCTCCACACTATGTGTGTGGGATCTACTCCTCTCACTCAAGGCTATGTTATGCTCTCTGTGCTCGACATATGATAAGACATATATCCCCATTGCCATCAAGTGATCCTAGTAGTATCTCACCTTGCCCATGATGTCTCTCAATCTAGCTACAGGTACTTTTCTGTGGTGGTGCCATCGGCCTCTACCCTACCAGATCCTACTCCTGAATAATGGGACCCTATCCTTGCCCCTGTGGTGGTGCCATCGGCCCCCAGAGCTCGCACCATACTTGGGCTTAAAGGGCTACTATTCTGTGTATGCTGCAAGTGCTGAATCGCCTAAAACTATAACTTTATCCACTGCATGCCATGGCCAACTAGCCCTAAAACCTGTCACCTATCACCTATGCTTAGGGGGTACTGGCTACCTACACCCCATCTCCATCTCCACCCTCTCCCTCTCCCCTGGTGTGGGTATTGGTCCCTGTACTCCCTATGCTCGAAAAAGTGGCCACACTATGCTGCAGAGTCATAACTTGTGCCTCGGCCCCTGTCAAATGTCCTATATACTATGCCCAACTGGGTCACCAAGGTAGCCACCTACCCCTGTAGGGCATCTCTCTAGAACCATGATGGTAGCCAAATCTGGCTGCCCCGGCGGTGGTACTGCTCATAGCTATGCAGCCCACCACTATCTATACCTATCTATCACCCCGGCATCATCTATCTATCGATCGACTAGTTGCTCCTCCTCCTCGATCGGCACTATAGGTCATGGTGGAGACATAGGCCTCTCCACATCATCTCTCCTATATTGTGGGAAGGGTGGGGGTATATCCTATGGAAAACCAAACTGCCATCTGACCCGGTCTACGGTATCATCTCATGCTCCCCTTGCCCTGCCCCCCTCTATCCACCTATAATCTATAACCCATCCAGCTCTTTCGCCATCTTCTTGTATGAAGGGAAGCCCACATATGGCCTCCAAATGATGTCCATGCACAAGACAACCCCTCTAGTAATCACTTGTAATAGGCTACATCATGTGTAGCTCTCACCACTCGAGTGCTCTCCCATAACCAGCACCCATCACTTGTAGCCCACTCAAACAAAACCTAGCTCAAATGCATCATCCCGGGGCATACCAACTAGGCGCACACACACAATGTGCTCATAGGCCCAACAATGTAATAGAATGTGCAACACAAGCTAAATCACCATAGTCACCCATAAGCCCACAACTCCCTGTATAGTTGTACCAAGAACACAGGTGCCCATGCAAACCAAGTCCTTCTCTCCACCATGTCATGTAGAACCCCATCAGTGACCATGGGAATCTCCCACCCTCTACATCTGGTAGTGCAAAACAGTAGACTTGCCTCCATCAAAAGCACTACTAACCTCATCTCCTCGGGTAGGCTTGGTACATCACCCCGTAGCTCATATTGGCACTATGGAATCCTAACAATGCCAGCCCCTCTCCAAACACTTGGTAATAATAACTCCTCGGATGCCTATGAGGAGATTGAGTAAACTTGTGTACTTATTATAGGTAGTCGCAAGATCCTATAAACATCCTCTAGGGTGATCGTGATCTCACCCATCGGCAAATGGAATGTATTGGTTTTCGAATCCCATCTATCGATGAGGGAAACCATCAAACTCACCTCTTGGACTACATGTGCCATACCAGCATCTGACCCCAATTAGGCCCACATCTACAACATGGATCCACTCCTCACATGTCGTGCTCCCCCGTATCTCCACAAGCAAGGGAGGTACCCTATCCCTCATCCGTAGCTGTCCTCTAGCCTATATAACCAATCATATTATTAAACACTTGACCACACCTACATGCAACCTTGCCACCCCCACTATACCGCTTACCCTAACTAAATCAACCTTTCACCTATATCTATGCCCTAAATCAACACTACCTATCTACCCATGCCTCGACCCTCACCTATTTTCATTTTTTCCTCTCTCACTGATCTTCCTTATTCACCCACCTACCCATACCCATAACTCTTCCCCCCTATCTAACTCTCCCTACCCCTACCTATCTATCCATAACCCATCTATTTTAGCTCTTGTGGGCCTGCCTCTCTAGCCTTTCAACCGGCATCGGTCATCATCGACCGACCACGGTCCAACAATAATCAGGCATCGGTCACCATATCTATGACCGATATCGGTCCTCACCCACCGACATCGGCTAAGAGCGAACCGACGTTGGTCATTGTTCATGGTGACAAACCCATGACACCCTACCCTATTTCTACCTACACATCTCCTTTTTACCCATTTCCCCCACCAATGCCTACCCAATACCTATTCCCACCCTCATTTACCTAAATCTACCCTCCCTTGTTCCCCTTTTCTCATTAAATTCCCATTCAAATTTTAATATTTTCCCCCAAAACCCATTTTTATCTCTACTACCGATTTCCCTCCTCCACCTACTCAAAACAAACAACAATAGGAATGGGCTCTTACCTCATCACGTTGTTGTCTATGTGGTGGCACCTCGGCCACTGCGCAGTCCACCCGATCCCTCTCTTGCCTCTGCCATCACCATTTCCCTACTGGCTCAATCAAATCAAATCAATCACCCAATCAAATCACCCGCGCTCATAGACCCACCTATCGACCAACAATCACTCACTCTGCGGCTCACCAACTCAGCTCTCCATGTCGTTTGGTCACTTTCCACCTCTTTATCTCTCTCTTGTCATTTTCTCCTATGTGGAAAATGACAAATGATTTTAAAAATGTGGCACTTTTTCTTTTTATAGCCTTCCCGACTTGACCGGTGATGGTTTCACCTTGACCGACATTGGTCCTGTGCCCTAGCCTACCGTGGTCGGTTCATGGTGACTGGCATCGGTTAATTATGACCATTGTCGGTTATCCTGCTTAGTCTTATTACTACCCATTACCCCTAATTTGCTAACTTGAATCCTTTTACCTCTACCCACACCTAACTTGGACATTTCCCTTTACCCTCCTACCTCATCATTTACCACCTAACCTCTTCATCATTTGGGGACTCATTATTTTACCCATACCTCGGCCCTACCCGTGTCATGACCTAGCTACTTGACCTGAACATTGCTAGTGACATGTGACCTCATGTGCTTGTTATACCTTGCAACATGTTACCCATGTTGTTTGACCTAATGACCTTACCTTGCCTCTTATTGTGACCATTTATCCTAACCCAACCTTTGGTGTACCAGAACATACCTAAATGTTCCTGCACCTGACCTACGATGTGTTTCTGACCATATCCTATACCTTGGATACTAGAATCACCTCAACCTTGTTTGGATAAACCTATCGACCTTAGAAAATGTAGAGTTTGCATGCTCTTTAACCTGGTACTGTGCTTGCAGTTTATACATGTGCGTGTGTTTGATTACGTTACTACCTTTGACCCTGACCCATTACCTGATTAACCGATTGGACCTTTACCTTTTACCCCATTTCCCACCTTCCTCTTCATCACATTCACCTTTTATCAAACCACTCACCGATTCTTCCTTCTACCTCATCAGTTCCTAGTTTGAGGGGGATCACCTTCACCCACACATGGGGCAACCACATCTTATTTTTGTCAACATCACTTACCAATACAAGCTACATAACAAAAAGGGGCAAAATGTAGACACCAAAATTGGGTCACACTCCCCTCGATCCCTCGACAAATAACCAACTCAAACACACTCACCTAACCATGGCCCCTTTCACCCCACTCTAATATTAATTTAATTAAATTAATCCATGTCCTCACAATATTTATTATTTAATTATCCTAATTAAGATAATTCCACACCACCACCTCACCTATACACCTCACCTAGCCACCTCACCCCAAATCTATTCTTAGTATGTTGCCATAACTAACTAAGACCTACTAAACCCTAAAAATCAAAGCCTACATTCCCTCTAACCACATTCCCACCCATTAGAAAATAATCTTTCGTTCTAATCTACGAAAAAAACTAACAAGATCTAAGAAATCAAGCAGATCTTCCCATTTTAGTAAACCTAGGAAATCCCACCCTAACCGACGTCGGTCACCCTAAATCGATGCCGGTCAACCCGGAACCATCGTCGGTTACCTTTTATTCCCTTTAGTAACCTTATTTCAAGGTTGGCACATTCAGAGAGTAAAAAAATGAGACCAGCTGCATGCATGCAAGTAGAACCAACATTCACACACGCATCCGAACATCCACAACCAACATCAAAAGTGACCATAAAGCCATTTTGCATTCACGAAGCATCCTGGGAAGCACCATCACCACACCAAACTCCATCCATCTGATCAAATACCATTTCCATCCAACCATCAAGCTCATATAACAATAGTAAGTATACCTCCACCAACTTGGTCTAATACACTATAATAGCTTTTATTATCTCTGTTATCAGATTAAGTTGTTACATCTCCATTTCTTCATTTCTTATCAGTTTGTAACTGGGCCTTTTCCATTATTTACATCATTAGATTACCCATCCTCACTTTCTTGTTCATCCCTGACCACATTTGAGACCTCTGCAACCCTCAAACCTACCCCACCACCTACATAAAATCCTAGATCAAGCCCTCTAATCATTTTCTTTTGAGTTTCCTTTACCTCGACCATACCGACGCCGGTTACCCATAACCATCACGGTTTCACTTAAACCAACATCGGTCATACCAAATCGACGTCGGTCTCTGTGTTTTACCCTCAGACCAAGAATAGAGCCTAAATTCCCCACCAAATACCCAAAACAGCCCAAAACTAGACCCTGACCAGTACCAGTACTCTGACAGAGACCTCACCCTTCAGATTCAATCATAGCTTAGCTTGTTATGAATGAATTTTCTTATTGTAATCGAATGAGATACCTAAATCATTTTAACTACAATAGGATTTCATTTATTGTTAATATTGAATTATTTTAAACAATGGATTGACAACCTTCTAGGGAGTATCACACTTCCCAGAACTAGCATACACTAGGCAGTCCACTGTCATATGCTATTTAATCTCTTTTTGTGGTCTTGTTGTTCATTTCAGGTAGTTTCTCCTAGCCAAAAGGAATCTCTCATGATCAGCTTATGGATCAAGAAGTCATACACGTGTAACAACCTTCAACTAGCTTTAACAGGTATTCCTCCTAGCCCTTTTACCCTTATTTTTTTCGTCACATTCTAAGAAACGCTCTAAGAATAAGGTGAAATAGGCACATGTAGGAGTCTTCTATATGTGATCACAAGAAACAAAGGTGTGAATTTGCATGTTTGGATGCTTTAGATAATGACATATAAGAAATCAATCTAACATGTGTACTAAAGAAAACATGCAAAACACTAGTAAACAAGAGTAAATGCTCTAGACAATGCACTATGTTGTGGATAGATGAAATGGAATGTAAAATGGAGAGATAAGAGTAGTTTTCCCTCGATTGGATGGAAATGTATGTAGTGAGGTTCATTTTGTTCCCCCTCAGCAGTCAAGAATGAATCGTAAATGAGAGTGCGTCATCGGGAAATGGTCAAGTAGTGTGTATATCATGTCTAGCGTATTGTGATGAATGTGTATATGTGTAGCGGCGAAGATATGCTATATGTAAAAGACATGTGTGTGGACCTTATAGCCTAAGCATATACCACTATGATATGAGACATGGAGTGATGATTTATCCCTAAGCGTATATCACTATAAGATAAATAATAGGGAGTGGTGATGTAACCTAAGGTGTATACCACTACAAGATGATAGAATAGGTGACGATGTAGCCTAAGGCATATGTCACTAAGCTAGAGATGTCGGATGGTGAAAAATGGAATAGTAAATGTGTGGTGAATGTAAGGTCCATTTGATTTGTAAACCCTCAACAGTCGAGTATGGACCGATGAACTAAAGTGTGTCATCAGGTGGTAAGTGCAGCGTGTGGAAAATAATGTAATGATAAAATATTACCATGTGATGAGTGGAATGTGTAAATGTAAGTGCAAGATTTGTAGAATGTGCAAATATGCTAGCGTAAGATGTAAAAATGTAAGGTGAATAGAACATGTGACTATGTGTTATGCAAAGTGTAGAGTGTAATAGGTGTAGTGTGCCTATGTAGAATGCAATGCAAGACGCGTAAAAGGTGTAAGGTGTAATGCATAAAGCACTATGTAATATATGTAGATAGAATAATAATGTAATACTAGATTCCTCTATGACGAAGACTAGTAAAATATGCATGATGTGTAGATAGAAGAATAATGTAATATATAGAATATGATAGTGTAATACATGTAAACAATGACGTATACAATGAGGATGATGCGCGAGGTGAAGAGACACAAATGGCTAAGTGTTGTAGAATGTATAATGTGTAAGGTGTGATGAAGTGTAATATATAATTCCTATGGTGTGGTGTGTGGGGTTCAATGTAGTAGGAATCCATCAATAATCAAGTGTGAACTGAAGCACAAGAGTTTTTCATTGGGTAACGATTCTAGAATGTACGTTGAATATGTATAATGCAAGAAAAATGAATGTATAAAAATATGATGATGGCGACTATACTAAGATTAAGTATGCATAAATGTTGTAAGTGTGGTGTAGAACTATGTAGATATGTTAAAATAAGGTGGGGGAATTAAGTGTTATTCCCCCAAGTGTACATGAATAAGTGAAATACCCAATGATGGTGAATGTCAAAGGTCCTGTATCTCAAAGTGCGGGAGATGAAAGTGTATGATCATGCTCTAATAATGGGGGTATAGTAGACAAACACTGTAATGAGGAATGAAGCCTATGCAAATCTGAGGGGTGAATGTATGAAGAAGGTCATGGCACTAAAAAATGTGCTTTGGTGAAGGAGTTCTATGTGATAAAGGTGAAGAATACCCATGTGGTATAAAATGAGGTGGGGATCTATGCCACGATAGAGTAACTGTGTGAGGAATAGACCTATCCTTATGTGTAGAGATAATGGAATGATATGGTCATGTAGATGGTACACGAGTAGGAAAACTAGGAGTAGATTGTTCTTTGAGTAGCATAGAATGTGGTGTGGTAGATGAAGGATGGGATGCTCTAGCACCGTGTGATGAGATTATGGCCACATATTGGATGGAGGAACACCACCGATAGAGATGCCCTGATTATTGTAAATGAATTTTATCCGTAAGTGGCTCATGGAAATGATAGATTGTGAATGATGAGTCCAATTTAGACCAAGGAGAATGTCGCAACCCTCAATCGTATTTCTAATGAGGAAAGGTACAAGTATAGTGAGAGGGCCAACTTTAACATGTATCTTAACAACACCAGATGGTTTTTCAAAAGGGTGCTCAACCTGAGATAGTGGATAACAGATAGCCTTAAGGAGTGGCATAGAACACAAACTAATGGGCCACGATGGGTTAACCTTAGTGTTGTTGATGGGGGTGGAGCTAATAGATGCACGAATGTGCAAATAATTAGATGTAAATGTGGCGTGATAATTGACGTTGGAAAAGGAAATGATATGTTGTGAAATGTCGGTGTTAGCAACTAAGAAATACATAATGTGCAAGTCGATGATGACAAAGTGTGTGAAATATGATTAGCATTGAATCATTGTTTGTGTGTGATTCTTTGGCGTGGGTTGTTAAATATTTTAAGTTTATGGTTTTCATTGATAGAAGGAGTTGTTTCTGCACTGGGAGCTCAATTTGACCATTTTCAAGAAAATCCTAAATGAGGTGTTGTAACCAGAAACAATGATCAGTGGGATGTCTTGTCCATTGATGATAGTCGTAATAAGATTTTTCATCGAAATTTCATCCTTTGGGTCATCGTGGATCAAGTCAGAGCAGAGCGGGTAAGGTGATAAGATTAAAATTAGTAAAAGTATGTCTATATGATTGCAAATCAAAGTTCTTTCAAAGTAGAGATTGTGTTGATGATTTTTTTTTTTTCCATGGATTGAGTATGGGAGGTTTAAAAGTTAGCTTATTTTGAAAATGAGAGGATGATGACGCTTGTTTGTGATATTTTATTTTGCCTATGGTTAAGAGTTTTGTCTCACGAATCTTGAGAGTATGGAAAATTTGATCAAACAAAGGAGATGTCTCAAAGAGAACACTCTCTTGTAAAGGTGGTAATAAACTTTGAATAAATAAATCCTAGAGTTTGGAATCTGCTAGTAGATTAGACATCTTAGCTACATTATTCTTATATCTCAAGACATAGTCAGATAAATATTCATTAGGTTCATGCTTGAGTTGTGCTAATTGAGCATAATAATTTTTGGAGCTAATGTTGATAGAAAAGTGAGTGAGAAAGGCATCGGCCAAATGGGTGAAAGAGACTACTAAGTGGACATGAAGAACATAGAATCAACACATTGCATAGTCTTGTAGACTTCAAGGAAAAAGCTTAACTAGTACAATGTGATCGTCCGCATTCTTATGGGTCCTCACAAAATTTAAATATTGGTATTTTAGGAGAGATTAAATTGGGTGGTAATGGGTATGTTGAAATGGTAGGTGCAAAAGGAGTATGCAACAAGATTGTGGAATATAAAGATGGAGATGCGCACGAACTAGCTAGGTGGAGATGATGAATTTGTGTTTTTAAGTCCCGATATAAAGAATTCAAATATGGAAAATTTCAGGAGGATTCAAGATGTAAAGGAGAAGTGCCATGGTGAATAGTGGGAGCAGAGGTGGTGCCAATAAGAGTAACATATGTAAGTGAAGTGGAGATGATAGGAGTTGAGACATGAATAGTTGGGATAGAAACCATTGGAATTGAAACATGGGTAGGTGTAGTAGATAATTTAAGAGAAGAAGTAATGATGGAGGTGGAAGCATCATGAGCTCTCTTAGCGGTGATTAAAGCATGTAAAATATGAGGGAGATGGGTAGGATTTTCACGTAATGCTTGGAAAAAATCAGTGATGACGTTAATTTGATCTTGGTCAACATTAGTGTCTTCATCATAGGACTTTTTTCTATAAAACACTTCAATATCATGGAGAGGAACGTGATTGGAATCATCTAAAGGTTGTCAACCAAAGATTTGGTTGTATTAGCCATTGCCTTAGAAGTACAATGAGTAGATAAGGGGAGTTCATAGTATTGAAGAGATCCAAAACGACCACTACGGGTGATGGGCATAAAATAAAATAAATCAAAATAAACCCAATAATGAGAATGTAAAAAGGAAGATCTTAGAAGCATGAAGGATCGAGCTCACCAAAATGATTAACTAAAATGCAATGATAAGAGGTAGTTAATCTAATCTAGGAGGACATATAAACGCTGTAAATAACTAGGTAAATGTAGTAAATAAATATGTAAATGACCTAGAATAATGTATGAAAGGAAATACTAAACCCTAATGTGTAAAAGAGAAAGGTAAATGACTTAGCTGATAAAAAATGATTATCGCAGAGTGTCATAGATATGGCTAGAAAATTAGGGAGCAGGATCGAATACACAAAGGTCCCAAAAAGGAAGGATCTAAAAGATCTCGAGTTGAGTGGGGTGCCCACATAGGATTGGGGCACCCACGGGTGCTCTGGTATGAATTATGGGTGTCTTGTTTTAGGAAAAATATCTGAAACCGGTCTTCACAGGGGTCGGAAGGTGATCTCGCAACTCTATCTTCCTGTCGTACTATTTTCTCTATACTATGTTGAATGCTTTGAATATTACAAGAGGAAAAAGTAACTCAGTAAGAGACCAAAAATAAGTAACAAAACCCTAAAAAAATAAAATGTAGAATGAATGGGTCTGATGACCTCAACTCGCCATAAAATGGGCCTACTAAATTGATCATTGCAATACATTTCGACATAGATGTAGATCGGGTGTGTGTGTGCATGTCAAGCCCTAGGTGCTCTTGTGTTAGTCACCTTTTGTGAAATAGTGAGCAATAGCTAAATGTAGAAAAATTAATAATATGTGTGCATGGAATAGAATAAAATCTCCCCCATGAAGTGTGATTCAAATGTCCTAGCTTGTGCCTTCTTGATGGAGCATATTTTAGAGTCATGCACAATAAATAAAAATCTAAAATATAGATCTCGACTCATGCAATAAGCTAAATAAGTATGAAACCCAAGTTGCAAGAGGGAGAGTATAAGACTTTGTTGATTTCACACTTGATCCCAAAGTATGTTGGACTGGAAAAGTGATAAGTAGGAGGCAACTATCAAAACCACAATAAGAAAATTACGTAACTTCATGATGAGCCGGGAATAGGGCACCTAGAGTAGTTCAAGGGCCGCCTAGGTGTCAGTAGACCTATCATAAGCACTCATGTGATCGCACAAGACCTTAGAAACCGACTTTTCTTATGTCACGGGTGAAGGTTCTTGTGACCTTGGAAACCGCACAAGACCTTGGAAAATGACCGGTGATAGGTTTTTTCTCTCTTTGCAGTGTAATAGGAGAACTCTATGGGCATAGTGTGACATAGAGGTGATAAATAGTCAAGGTTTATGACCACCTCGTGACATAAAATTACGTAACTTCATGATGAGCTAGGAGTAGGGCACCCGGACTAGTTCAAGGGCCGCCTAGGCATCAGTAGACCTCTCATAAGCACCGGTGACTACACAAGACCTTGAAACTAACTTTTCTTATGTCACGAGGTGGTCATAAACCTTGACTATTTATCACCTCTATGTCACACTATGCCCATAGAGTTCTCCTATGACCTACAAAGAGAGAAATAACTGTCACCGTTTAATTTCCAGGTCTTGTGCGCTTTCCAAGGTCTTGTGGAAACTGACTTTTTTTATGTCACTGGTGAATGCACAAGAACCTTCACTATTTATCACCTCTATGTCACACTATGCCCGCAGAGTTCTCCTATGACCTGAAAAGAGAGAAAGAACCTGTAAAACCCCAAAACATGTCAACTACTCAAAAGAAAAAGATGTAAATGGGGAGTCGCATTGACCCTAATAGTCACCTGATTAAGTCAAATTACAACCAAGCGTTGCACTACATTTCAAACTCCATGTAGTTCTCATGCATTTATGTGGAAATTGTGACCTAGGTTGCTATGTAAGATGCAACAATGTAGATAGATGTGTGCATGGAAAAATGAACTTCCCCTCCTATGCGTGTATGCAAAAATGTAGTCTCTTATACCTTAAATAAAGCTAGATGGATGCTTGAATTCTCTTAAAATTCCTTTGGATAAATGCTTAGAGATTGGTCCTTCATAATGCTCACATAGCTTTATATTTATATGATTCTCTTGATTTAATTTTGTAATGACAAATAAAAGGACAACCCATAAGAAAACAAGATTTCCAAAAGATAAAAGAGGCCCAAAAGTGACGAGCAAATTACAAAGAGGTTGGATGCGCTAAGAAGGATGGCAGTGCAGGCTTAGCGCCGGTGTCCCGATCTAAGCGCCGACATCTAGAATGATGCAAGATGAAATAGTGAAGTGTCGACTGGATGTAGAGTGTAAGAGACCAAAAGGAGACATGAAACATAAATAAAAGGCCAAAAACATATGCCAATTTATATCTTTCTCACTTATGAATCATATGAATAGTAGAATGTGCATAGGACCTAGAGAATATACCCAAAGTGTGTGATTTAGTGTCTACATTTTCCCCCACTTTATGTTGTTGAGTGAATACTTGATAACATAAAGTAGATAAGAGATGTTTACCTGATGACCATGTAGATTGATGGAAAAACTGTGCTAAGGAGACAATAAAAAGTGAGGAATGATAAAAATGAAGCGTAGAAGCTAAGCTAGGGAAGAGGAAGTGACCCTAGGGGTGAAAAGTGTAATGTGTGTACCGCAATATACCTATTTTTTCTGTCATGCTTGCATTTTTCTTGAGACTTCTACTTCTTATAAGGATGAACATACAAAAATAAGAGAAAAGAGTATTCAAATTCGTGTATGTGACAAATTTGATCCAAACATGTAAAAAGCATGTTAAAGTATGTAAAAATGTGAAAACAAAAATGTACACATTATTTATGACGAGTGAAGAGGATATAATGTGTCTTGATAATGTTGTAGAAGAAAGATATTTTTGTGCGATCTCATGTAAAGAACGATTATTTTTTTATGATCTCAAGCTCAATGTGATTTTTGGGCGATCTCACGCCACAATAGAAGAAGTGTTGGGGAGAAAGTTCTAGTGTTATTTACCCATCCCCGAATTCTTCCCGATGATATATACACCACCGTAGATGGTGTGATCATGATGTTTTCTAGTTCATTCATCTAATGTGAATAGAAAAATGAGATAACATGCATGCAAATTGTTAGAGGACTATGCCTATTTTATGAAATTCGTTGTGTAAAATACTGAAAATCGTGCCAATATGAGAAAATAACTATAACTTCCCTCTCGTCATAGGCTCCCATATAAGGTCAAGAGTACCCAGAACTCATGTCTATAGTTGGGCATTGATGTTTGTGTTATGCTAAGGATCCAAGTCAGATTTTAAGCCCTTTCTTTAACTTTAGAATGTATTGTTCTCAGGGTTCATTTTAAGACCCCCTCCCAAAATATTATAGAATGGGTGGTGAATATGATGAAAATGTCATTCACATTGTAGGAAAATGTACGGAAATGAGTTTTGTTATGGTGGTGAAAGGAATCCATTTTTCAAAAAATGGTGGAGGAATCGTAAGTTGGGTTTGTTATTGGCCGACAAACATGAAACTTTAAAATGTTACCAGCCAACATGTACGGTATGAAACCAAACGACACAAAATGCCAGTGTTACCGATCGATAACATAGTGTTACTGGCCAGTAACAAATTGTTACCATCCAGTACCACATGTTTTCTAGGATGGACCATGTTATTTCCGGTCGCTAACATAGTATTGCCACCACCGGGCCGATGACAATTTGTTGATAGGTGTCATGGTATTGTCAATCGGTAACATATACATGGTGTTAAAAGATGGTAACATATAAATGGTGTTAATGGACGGTAACATATACACTTTGTATTACTAGATGATAACAGATATATGGTGTTACCGAACAATAACAGATAGATGGTGTTACCAAATGGTAACAAATACGTGGTGTTACTAGATGGTAACATATACATGGTGTTATCGGACGGTAACATAGATTTCATGTTCTTGGACAGTAACATATATGGTGTTCTGGCATTTAATATGCCATGTGTCTTCCACTCCCCACATTTAATACACTTTCCTTTCCTATATATATACCCATCCCCATTCATTTTGTCCCATTTTCACATGCAGGTTTCTCTAAGATAGAATTTTTCAGAGAGTTCCAACCTTCTCGTCCACTTCCAGTCTTCCAGTATTAGATAGTAACCAGTGCCACCTACCACACAATTTTTTCTACGATCCTCAAGGCTCATATACAGGTATCTTTATCTGTCATTTTCCAACCTCTTCTTTTTTCAAGCAATCAACATTCAAGAATAATGGCCCCAAGAAAAAATACCATTAAACCAACTTCTATGTTTACTTAAAACATTTTATATCCCCAGTTGCTACAACTTCTTGAAAACCCTAAAATAATCAGTTAATCTAATTGGATTCCTAATTCAAGCTTCTATGGACTTATTTACATGCCCCAAAGATTTAAAAGACCACAAATTATTAAATAATTTAATGCAAGTGTATAATACTTTGGATGACACTTTCATAGTTCAATTACCATCCCACCAATTTCACATCAAAATAACACCTGAAGATATTTATCATCTAATAGGCCTACCCCATGAAAACACATTTCTTGTAACCACCAAATCTATTCTTTTTATGATCAAAAGAAATTTTAGAGTCTCATTACAATCTCTCTATTGAGGTTGAGGTTAATACTCTAGCCAAAAGAGGCATCAACTCTCAATCTATCAAAGACCCCTTTCTCCTAGAAATGGTGAAAATTTTCCAAAATCCCACATCATTCACATAGGAAGATACACTGACATTCCTCAGTGGGAAATGTACTACCTTCTTCAAACCCTTGTTGGCGTTAGATTTGATTGGTGCTCATATCTTGCATCAAAGATTTGTTCTAAACTTGAAAAATCCAAATTGAATCCTACTACAGTTATTTTTTCTTCTTGTTATGTTCTTGATTTTTATTATGAGGTTTTTATGGACTCAAATCCATAGCTATTCCAACTGCTCTTCACGAGAAGATGGATAAACATGTTATTCCTCTGATGAACAATTGGTGAGTATTTTGTTTTAAAATCATTTAATCTTGATTCCTTTCAAAAAAAATCATTGTTAAATTAATTCTTATAAATATGTAATCTATAATTCTGTTATGAACATGTAAAAGCAAGTGAAACACTAGAATGCCTTCATGCGGTAGTTCACTCACATAACCTTGTTGGGCCTGAGGGGTCTGGTGACAACAATCTAAGTGATCATGATGTCACCATGTCCGATGACTCTTTTGCTATAGAGTTAAGACCAGAAAAATGGATGTGTGGTTCCTTGGATTCCTCCCACTTGGCCCGGTCCCGGAGCAAGGAGAGAACACAATTTATTTCTAATCTAGAGGTAAATCTAGGTTTTGAGTTTTACATACTACATAATCGTTTCGATTCTTGACAATGACATATTTCTAATTTCATTATCCTAATTTGTAGCCTTTTCCAACATATCTGCATCAACGACTCCGAGAGTGTCTACTCATACTAGTGGTGGTGCAAACACGACATACATACCCGAGTAAGAATAGAAGAAGAGTATCAATCTACACCGCCACTATATCATCACCTAGGCCCTTCAAGTTCTTGGTACAAAGCAACCATAAATACTAATAGTGACTTAAAATTTATTTATATTAGTCTTTTGAATTGCTCTTACGAATTTATCATTCTTTTTAATTGGTTTTCTTTAAATTCAAGATTTTCTAGGCCAATGCCACCACAACCCAAACCCTTCCACCAACACCAAGTGCCACATCCACAGTCTGTTGATTATAGAAAAAATTCACAACGTAAGAAATATCTATTGATTTCAATCTTATTAATTTGAAGTTCTTACTATTCACTTGTTTGTCTTTTTAATTTTAAATTTTCAACATATTGATTACCAAATCGTATATTATTAAAGCATTATTTCTCATAGATATTTTGCAATATGAAATTGATCCCTTGCCACACCCACAACACCTTCTCTTCTTTGAATCCATTCAACACACATGGATTACATCAGTCAACCTCCCCTTCCACCTTCATCACCTTCTTATGGTAGGGGACAAAGGCTTGTGCTCCCCAACCCTAGAATGACTACGAGTAGGGAAAATTATAATTTCACAACATCTGAGTTCCCCAATTTTTAGTTGATGGTGTGCTTTAGTGCAAGTGCCAAGGCCTTATATTTTAAATAATATAGAAATGGATGAGGAGTATCTCAGTTTGATAGATTTTTTTTTGACATATATGTGTCACGTTTAAGGAGGCATGTCAAGGATTTGATGCAATCTATTCATAAGCAAGTGGCACAACTAGTAGGCTCTTTAGATCCTCCTTCCCCAACTGTAAGAGAAAAAATGGATGATGATGCAAAGACCAGGTTTTCACTTGACATCCTTGTGTCGGAAAATGCTACTCCCTTGTCATGGAAAATATTATTCCTGACATTAAGGAGCTGAAGATGTGGGAGATCAGAGTGAAATCTATGATAAAAGAAATCAATGATAGATATCATAATTTTGAAAATAGAGAAAAACTTTTTTCATTGGTTAAAAATCAACTGGTGACGATTGACATTATTCTTGCTCAAGCACAAAAAGGAAGTGCAGTCATCAATAATGTTTACAATAGGGATGAAGTTTTGACAATAATGTTGAACAGATTGGCTAATTTGAATTCAAGGTGTAATCTTACTCTTACTACACAAGTGGAATCGTGACAAGAACCTTGTCACTATTGCTAATGTAGAGAAAGACTTGGCCATGGTAAGTTCTAATTTTTTTGTAGATATTGATAGATAAATATATAGTTATCCTTTATCTTATTCTAAATACTAATTATTGGATTTTTTAATTGTAGTAAAAATACCATAATTTGAAGACAAAGGTGCAGGTGTTAAATGAGCACCTTAAAAAAGTGAGAGAGTGTCCACGGGGCTATTGGTTTTAAAGAAAAACTTGTTTTGTTAAACAAGCAGAACAATACTTTGTGGAGGATTATCAAGGAGCATAAAATGGATCCGAAAATTCTTATGAAGAAAAAAAATGAGGATCCTTCTATCCTTTCAGCAGGAGATGCAACTCATGAAGATAGAGAAAATTTAGAAAATATTAATGCTTGCAAAAGAATTAGTAGAGTCTGGTGTAATCCAAGATAGTTCAAATGTTGTAGTTGTTGTTGAATCTGTTCAAGGACAAGGGTCCAATTAACTTCAATTAAAACTTTTATCTATGTTACTATTGATGTATTCAGTATTTGACTATGACAAATGCAATTTGAAAACATTATCTTTATGTGAAATTGTTGATCTTTTTATTATGAGATCTCATGTGAAATGGTTTATTATCTTTATGTGAAATAGTTGATAAATAGTACACATGGATTTTGGAATTTAGTTTCAAATATGTTTTTGATTATTCCTAATAATCACGATGTTATATATCATATATGGATTATAATATTTTTGTGAACAATTGTGCTTGTGGAATTGTGATAGTGATATTGGATTATAATATTTTATGAACTTTAATTTTATTACATCATCCAGATTCCAGTTTCATATCACATGAATATGAATTGTCTACCATCTCATATTATATTATTTGCAAACATTATTAAAAATATAGAAGGGATTAAAAAATTTCAAAAATTATATGTGCAATATATGTAAATGAAAAAATATCGAGTAACAATTTATATTTTAGAAAATGAATACAATCAACTATCTGGTAGTTGAAACAACCCTATCCTGGATGGTCCTTCATCACTTCTTATATCTAGTGTAGTTTCTTGTCTAGTAGAGTCCAAGTCAATTTCACCATTATTAGAGACTTCATTGTTCGCTATCTGATTAACAACTCTATGCTCTACAAGAGATGTCCATGTAGCTAGTGCTCTTTCATATGGAAATGTGTCCACCCTATATCTTGAAACATAGATTCTCAAACAAGTTTCCAAATTCTTTTCCAATATATTGCAAAGTTTTGATTTCACAAATGTAAGTGCACTAAATACCCTTTCATCTTCAATAGACCCAAGAATCATTGTCTGTATGAGTTCATATAGTTTTAAGTATTCACTTATATTCTCTCTCAGAATGCTACTCTGATACATATTTCTCCATAATAGAGTGACAACTCCCATTTCTGTTGGGTCAACAAATAATTATATTGATCAGAAATTGTATATGCAAAATGTTGTGACTATGATATGAGTAATTTTCTATCCAATATACCATTTAATTCCCCTCCATCAACATCTAAAGATTTGCAAAACTACTCCATAAGTGCAGTCATGGATTTCCCAAGTTTGTAGCTCTTTGTTCTTCATCAATCATCGGGTTCCAGAAAATGGGATTTACAACTCCCATGGCCTCCAATGATCATGTTTTTAAAATGCTCTATGATCTCAGAAGATAATGTTTCAGATATTTTCATCAATTTTTACGTACATAAAAAACTTACAACATCAAAAAGACAGCTCATGATAGGTACTTCCTCAAGTTCATAACCTATTACATAAGGATATTTGTATAAAGTGTGCATTTTAATATTTTTCCATCAATAGAAATACAAAGATGACCACTTGATATTGAACTTTAAATAGTTGTTCGGATCTTTGGTGTCTATCAAAACCTTGAAGCTGCTAAAAATTGGCTTTTGAATCCAGTCTTGGGTGATATACAAGGTATCTAAAATCATACATACTTGTCTCTTTAATTTTAGAAAATCAACAATGTATATGGATCTTTCCTAAGCATGTTTCACCAAGTCTATTTATTTCCTTCAGCATTGGAAAAATACCACATAAAGTTAATAATGTCTCTAAATTTGTCAAGTGATACAACAGATCTTTAGCCTTGTCCACTTGTCTTCGATGCTTGAACATATACCTTGTTAAGGACTTGTATTCCTCAAAAATCCTACAAGTTGGTTCATATAATGATATCCATCTCATGTCAACATCTTTTAGCAATTTTTACCATTTGTTATTCCAACAAAAATATCTAAAACTCTAGAAATCTTTTAGGATTGCTTGACATATATGAATGCAAGTCCCATATCAACTCCTCCACCTTAGCAACATTTTCAAAATTACTTACAATATTGTAAGCCAAATTCATTTGGTGAGCCATACAATGAATAGGTATCATGTAAGGGGCTACACTTGTTTGTAGATGAATACAAAGTCTAGTTTTGTGACCTTGCATGACAGATGCACCATCAACTCCTACACAAATCAGCTTTGTAGAGATTGAATGATCATCCATACCAGCTTATTTCCTTCAAATTTTTAATAACAAGTTTGTAGATGTTCTCAGCATTCTTCATCATTTTGTGCATATTTAGTAGATGATTTTCCTGAAATGGTTACTAAACTAAAAGTGTAGACATGCATGCACACCCAAGATGTATTATCTACTAATGTGACCTCATTAATCGATTGACAAAGTGATAAAATTTGCATTTTTACCTTCTCTCTCAAATAAGTGATTTCAATTTCTCCCATACACTTTTCCATCTCCCATGCACTAGTATCTAACTAGTGTGTTGTTGGAATATTTGGAAATCCATTAGATTGAAACAATGTCTTATAATCAATGAGATCTAAAATTGGTTTTCCTTTTTTAAAATGTGAAATATTGTTCTGAATTGAATGATTTTTTTCTTAAAGACTTATGTCAGTAGCTTTTTCAAATATAGCCTTTATAGTTCCACCTTTCTCAACTAGGTCCTGAAGATGTTTATGATGATTATCATATTCTGATAGAATATCTCATATGTAAACAATCTTCCTTAGTTTTCCATCTAGTTTTTTTATAATTGTTCCATCATCTTGCTTTTTAGACTCGTATACCTTCCCACAATGCTTCTCTATTGTGTCCAACTTCAATTGCATTTTGTGTTCTCTACCTAGTTTCCAACTATAGATAGTACATATACATTTTGTAGGAGTATCAGTACTGTTTTCAAGTTCAACAAGTTCAATGAATGGATATTTGGTTGACCATTCAAATTTATAAGTCCTTCCTATAGTCCACTTCCCACTCTTACGTTTCTGATGTGAGTTTCTGGAATGTTTATCAAAAGTTTGATTTGGATGGGAAATGGGATTATCAATACTATCAATTTGAATTGAATTACTCTGGTGATTGGAAATTTCATCTAGAGTAAGGTCACTACTAGGGTTTTCTACATTTGAGAGAAATTGGTTTTCTTACAGCTTCCCTAAGTAAATCAAAAATAAGTAACATTATCATAGTAGAAATTGGTTTGCTTACCTATTTCCACTCAGGGTTACATTTGTTGACTTTAAATATTTTGAAATTTCCATATCGATTTTATTTTTCCTTGAGTTATTTTCTCATTTGTAACAAGGGCCATTAAATGGATGATTTTGAAGTCTGCACATGTGACAAAAACATATAACTTTCAAATACTAATGGAAACACAACTTTATCCAAACACAAGGTAACACAACTTAAGAATGACAGATTCCAACACAATTGAGTACTCAAACAAAAATGTTATATGCAGGACGACTGCAAAAATTCATTTTACTTGTCGATAACACAGTTAACTAACTACGATCGGAAACACATTAATCATTAAGTCGGCAACACATATATATATATATGTTACCAGTTGGTAACACATATATCTGTTACCGACTAGTAACACATATATCTGTTACCAATCGGTAACACATATATATGCTACTGATCGATAAAACATATATTTTTTAGCATCTAATAACACTTATACATGTTGCTGGCCAGTAACACTTGCACATTTTTCTTATCGTCCATCATCGTAGAATTTATTTTTGAGTGGTAACACAAATAACTGTTACCATTTGTCAACACAAAATAAACTTTCCATTCTATAGATAGAGTTCTCTTTTTCACTTACCTCTTGAGTCTTTCACTTTTTCCTAAATCCTTTGGCTTCTGGTCTTATACTTTTAGATTATTCACACACTTATAATGTAAATAATATGACTATACTATGGTAAATTAATCCTATATATATTAGAATGTTATAACATGAAGGTGAATATACTAACATCAGTCGGCCCTTAGCGGAAACACGAAGGCAAAATTATATTCAAATTTTTTTGGCCCCTAAAATTTTGACAAAAGTGCTACCATATAGTAGTACAAAATTCACCAAATTCAAAATTCAAAATTCCTTATATTCACCTTTTCATGAATATTCACCCCTAAAGTTTACCCTAGTTGTTCCTATGTTAAGAGGGTCCGAACTGTGATTTTGTACTACTGAATGGGGTGACTGTTTCACCTAATTTATGCCCCCTTTTTTTGGGTTACATGTAACATTGCTAGGAGAATACAATCCAAAGGAGGACTAATCACCGATCTGAAATTGATACCATACGGGGGGAGGGAGTGTGTATGGTAGAAACTAAGGCACACACAAACAATATTGCTGAAACATACATTATTACATTTAAGAAAAAGATGCATATAGAAGACAATTTGTAAGATAATCAAGAAGACAATGTAAAACATAAAAATCAGGTTACAAACATGGGACATCACTCAAAATTTCACAAGACAATTAGGCCCGAATCAGAAAAAAAGCATACAAGTAAAAATGGCATATAGTAGAATACAAAAGAAAGCAAATTAAAAGACAAGAATGGTGGTAAATAGACCTGCAATGAAAACATTACACATGGAGCACCCATTATCATGCTAGAAAGATATAAATATTGTCAAGATGTGTATATATCGATAGAGTAGTGTACTAGTAAGAATAGGAAGTAGTATAAAATGAAAAAATAACACATGTGATGTGTACAAAAGTAGATTCCCCCAGGAGCCATTGTGGGACTAGTAAGAGGTACAATACCAAGAACCCTTGCTACATGTAACGATCTATAGGAAGGTTGCATTCAAAATTAGAGAGCAATTGATTGCGCATGTGTATATAGAAAAGATAATGTGAAACAAAGCATACATGTAATAATAAGTAAGAAAAAAAAATGTGACCAAGATATGCATCATGTTGTGAGTGTGTATGGAGTGGAATGCAAAGTGAGCATGATAGAAGAAGCATGCCCCATGAGTGGATGTGTATGCATGAGATTAAATTCATTTATAAAATACCCCTCGAAGTCAAGAATGGACCATAGAACGAGAGTGCGACATCGGGAAATGGTTCAAAGATGTGCGCTAGAAAGATATGTTTGTGAAGTATAGAGTGGAAAGAGGGAATGTGGCGAGGTTTACTTCATATTTAGACCCTCATCAGTCAAGTATGAACCATGGAATCAAAGTGCGTCATCGGTAAATGAGTGCATCATATAAAAATAGATGCAAGAAAGATGTATCACAAATGTGTATATTATATAGTGTGTAATATGTGTGATAGAGCTACTAGAAAGAGATGTCATGAATGTGCAGAGTGTAAAGCATGTAGTGATGTGATATTCATGAATGTAGTATGCCCTCAACAGTCAAGTGACAACCGTACCATGAGAGTTTAGATATGTTTAATGATGATACAAAGTGTATAAATATGTGTAATGATGCTCGAGAAGATGAAACATGAAGTAACAAGCGTCCTGTGTAAAAAAGTGAGACACCTGATAATGCCAAGATGGGGAGAATAAGCATGATTCCCCCAAGTGTTCCAATGATGGAGATCTATGTGGTGATGTGAGAGATACCATGTCATTTTGGGAGAGTGTTATTTATGTCATAATAAGAGAGAGATCCATCACAATGGTAGGAAGAAGAAATAGTAGGACCATGCAATGGTGGCAGAGTTTGAAATGTGTCTTGGCCATCATTAAAAGGATTAGTTGCTTTGAAAAAACAAATCAAGAATGTAAGTGGAGTAGGATGGGGAGGAATCTTGAATGGTGGAAGTTGAGAGAGACCATCTAGAGTTTGTTGGTCTTTCATAGTGAATGGTTTCTTAGTTTGACTTGGCGATGCGAAAAAAGAATTGAGAAGAGAAGGTGTTAGATTGATTTTGAGAGGTGGTTTCTTAGGGGAAGTAAGTTATGTAGGTGACACTTAAATGACTCAAGAAGAAACATTAGATGTGATGGAATGATGCTTGTTAGAAATAGATGAATAAAATTTAGGAACCCAATGAGGTGTAACAATTGGAGATGAGCATGAAGGATAAATTTGTATAGCAAACAAAAAAATGAGACCATAATGCTTAAGGTGGCTAATTCGTCACTTAAGAGCATAGAAATCATTTTCATTATGTCCATTGATTCGATGATAATTACAATATGGATGACCTTGATATTTTGCAATCTTATAAGGAGGATAGCAATAAGTAGATGAAAAGATGATCAATTTATGAGTGAGGAGTTACAAAAGAATATCTTGTTTCTTAGTATTAAGATTAAACTTTAGAGGCATAGGGAGTGGTAAGACTTGGGGTTCATTGATATGAGAACATGTAGAAGACATAAAATGAGGATGAGAAGAAGAACTAGTGCGAGCCCGAGAAGTGTCCTTAAGATGTTGGATTTCAGATTTAAGATATGTAATTATGGATTCCGTATGTCCTTAAGATGTTGGATTTCAGATTTAAGATATGTAATTATGGATTCCATAGCCTAAAAATTATCTTGAAATAAATAATGTAAAGCTTGAACTGATTTGCAAATAGATTAATTGACATTATAACTAATAGATTCATTGGAGATATAATTGAATATGTCACTGACTTGCGAAGGCGACATGTTGATAAGGAGATACATAGTGTCAAGGTTTTTGTGAAGAGAATCTTTACGATGTGGGTGAATTTTAAGCAATTGAAAAAAGTAGACTTGAGAAACCTTATAAGCCATGAAAGAAGAAAAATGAGGATCTAAGAGTGATCAAATGTGTCAGGTTCACAAAATGATTTTAAAAATATGTAAATTTGTAAAACCATAGATATTTCATAGTCACACACGATAAATAAAAACTAAAATACAAATCTGACTCAAGAAATAAGCTAAAGAAGTATGAAACCTTGGGTGCAAGAGGGAGAGTATAAGACTTAGTTGATTTCACACTTGATCCCGAAGTAGGCTGAACTAGAAAACTGATAAATAGGAGGAAATTGTTGCAATCGTGCTAAAAAAATTGCAAAATTGTTGGATGAGTTTGGATAAAGCACTTGGACTGGGGTGAGGGAATATAGGCGTTACAAACCTCTCCTAGGTGGTAGTGATTACGTAGGGCCTTAGAAACTAATTATTCTTTTTTCGTGAGGTGGTTTCCAACCTTCATTGTTTGTCACTTGTATGTCGCACTATGCCCACAAAGTTCTCTTGTAACTTACAAAGAGAGAAAGAACTTGCAATACCCCAAAACACATCAAATCCTAAAAATAAAAATATGAAAATGTGGAGTTGGAATCACCCTCTTTGGTCACCTAACCGAGTGAACTTATGAATAAGTACTACACTACATTTCAAAATCTATGTAGTTTATGTGTGCATGCGGAAATCATTCCCTAGGTAGCTCTTATGCAAGATGGACTAGATAGAAAGTGATAGCTAGATATAGAAATATAAATAGATATGGATGGAAAAATTAACCTCCCCTCCTATGCTTGCATGTAAAAATGCATTTCCTTGTCCCTTGAATAAATCTAGATGGATACTTTGATGGTCTTAAAATGCCTTTGGATGCAAACTTAGATGGTGATAAAAGATGCTTAGAGCTCGATCCTCATAATCATCACATAGTTTTATATTTATATGATTCCCTTGCTTAAATTTTGCAATTGACCACTAAAAGACCATCCATAAGAAAAAAAGATGCCCAAAAGATAAAAAGGCCAAAAAGAGACAAGAAAAGTACAAAGATGTCGAGGACACATAGAAGGATAGGGGAACCCGCGCCGACATCTTGATCCGGGTGATGGTGTCCAAAGTGATGAAAGATTAAATAGTGAAGTATCGAGTAGGTCAGTAGGGTGTAAGAGGACAGAAGAAGACATGAAACATAAATAAAAGTCCAAAGACAGATGCCAATTGCTAGTTTTCTCACTTGCTAATTTTATGAATAGTAGTATGTGCCTAAGACTTAGAAATGTACCCAAAGTGCATGATTTATTATCTACACACTTGAAATAATAAAAATAACATTCCTATATATATATATATATATATATATATATATCTTCTCCATATAAGTGTGATTTCTAGTGATAAAGGAATAAAAACTATATTATATGGTTTCTTATTTAAATGAAGTTTCAAGGTTACATGTTGCTTACTCCTCCTCATTGATTGTAAAATTCAAAAGTCTTTAGATACTCCACCAAAACAAAAGAGTGACTTGAAGTCTTGGTGCTCCATATTTGGAATATAGATGTGTGTTATTTTTTGGCATGGACTTCATCCACTTTAACCTCATGAGTTCAAAGTGAAAACCATGCCACCTTAAGACTTTTGGGTCCTCCACCACTGAGGAGAATACATTAGGTTAGGGTAAATACAAGTAATTTGATTTAATATGCCCTAAGAGTAGAGCTACCTCACCAATTTAATACAATAATTGATGGGTTTGAGGACTGTAGTTTAGTATTAAATGGACAAGAGTTTATCATTCTTGCTTTAGGGTCAAGATTGGGAAGGCTACAACAATACGAAAAACTACATGACATCAATCTTTACAAAAAAATTTAAAAGGTAAATATTATTTTACACACATTTCATTTCATCCTTAAAATTAATATAGTCGAAAGGGTGTAAAAAATTATCAGCATTTAGGCTAATACTTCCAAATTTTCAAGGTTCCCACACTTTTAGATTCATTATCTATAAGGGTGAAACTCTTTATATTCTAACAAGTTATAGCTACCTCTCAAAAATACCCCCAATATTCAATCAAAAACGTTCTAATAGACTAAGGAAATCAACCTAGAGTCTTCCATCATTGTAGCGACCCACCTGGATTTCCAAACAGTCTACCCATGGGGAGGATTATCAACGAGATGAGTATCCTAACCAATTAGACTTCAATGGATTGGTGGTAGCAACAAGTTTATATTAAAAATACACCATATAAACTTTAAGCCTCAAATTTTCTATCATTTATCAATATAGACATTAGATCTTCATTATAAATTGCAAACTTATTATGGGTTGTGTTGAATGGTGCTCTTTATTTAGATGATTGAGAGGATAGGTAATGTTCCTAGTTACAACAAAGTTATGATGAACAAATAAATTTATTCTAACATAATAGTTTGCAAATGATATAAGATGATTTTTTTCCCACATCATTTGATTGAAGATCAATGGTACCTTCAAAAATAGGTTCCCAAACTAGTGTGTAAATAGAGTGTCAAGAAGTGATTGGACAACCACCTTGGATTTAGGGAATTTATAGGTTTGTTCTATAAGAACTATCCTCTTAATTATATCAAGGTTCAGATAACATAGCCATACCAAACCTGATTTCAATCTACAATTGCCTCTACATGGGGTCTTCTAGCTCCTCTTATTCACATTAGAAGATCCCTAAACCCAAATCTACAAAATTGAATTGATACTTTATTTTTCCCCATAGCCACATTAACAACATTATGGATAACATAAAATTTAAAAAGAGCTAGGGTTGGATGAAAATTTACCTTTTCTAGTTTACTTTACAAGATTTATAATTAATATCATGTGTGCTAATTTCAAAATTCAACCACATGATTTATATTTGTTGAAGGTATGCTAAAGACTAATCACTTTATGCAAGTTATTAGAATGTTTGTTTACAATTCACCTTATTATCCTCATGCATGTTTACAATTTGTGCTCCCATATTTTACTTGTTATTTTAACATATGAACTAGTATTATTTAATTCAAGTAGTTCAAAATTATTTAAATGTAGGTTTACAACTCTTATTATCACCCTCATGTATGTTTACAATTTGTGCTCGTATAATTTAATAATTATTTTAACATATAAATTAGTATGTTATCATCATACTATATAGTTGCAATTCAAAATTGCACTATTTATTGTGTAATTCCAAATCACATTATTTACTTGCTAATTTAATATATAAGAGTAAGTGCACCAAGTTGGGAGGCCAAAAGGGGGTCTTAAGTGGACACATTTTTTCTAAAAATTAAAAAACTTCAACTTGTACGAGTTTTTCAAAATAGTTACACTCAAAATTGGGAGATTTTGTAGAAATATAAATTGTAGCATTTTGAGTCTAGTCTCTAAGCTAGTAAGTATTTTTGAAAAAGGATAAGTTTAAGTGGTTCAAATAACTAAAATACCAACATGTACTCTTGTTTTTGTTAAAAAACATAATAGAGTGACTTTTTTGCTCCCCACCTTTTTTTTAGAACCATTTAGTATTTTGAAAACCCTTTGGTAGAAAGATAGTTAGGAGCATCTAGTTTGTGCTAGATTTTTTTAAATTTTTAGAAAGTATTTTTTTATGATTGTTCTAGTATAGAAATTTTATGTTTTGAAAAATAACAGAGCTCCGACCATGCCCCCAACTACCTCAAAAAATATCATTTTTAATATGTATAGAATTACTCTTAGTTTGTGCCTAAAAAATTTTATTCAATTTTGATGAGTCAAAAAAAAGATACATGACAAAAGATAGACATGTTTAAACTTCAAAAAATAGCTATAAAAAGGCATAGTTAGAAAATAAATAATATGGAAACCTTATATTTGTTATAAAAATTGGAAAATAATATTTATACAAAGAAGAAACTCTGCTTTACGTTGTGGTATAATTTTTTTAAACGAATTGATCATTTGATGTTGATTTATCATGGCGGAAGTTGGATTTTTACATTTTTCTACAAAAACATGCGGTTTTCTATGTTTTTGCAGTTCCATGCCTCAAGCTTGGGATCCAAACCGGATCCCAAGCCTTGAGGCATGTGCTAGAAAAGGAAAAAACATAACGCGTACGCGTTATGCTTTTTTTATATATTGTGGTCCCCCAACGTCCCTTTCATCTCTTTCACGAGATTTCTGCATACATTTTGTTTGGTCTGTAATTTTTTGTACATTCTTGCATGATTTTTTAGTAGTTAATTTTGTCCCCTACCCCACTAGTTTATTTTTTCTAATCATGGGCGGTAAAATTCGAGCTAAGGACAAGAGGAAACTCAAGAACAAGACACCAAAACAATTGGAAGAGATGAGAATAAAGAAATTGAAGAAAATGTAAAAACTTCATGCAAGGCAAAGTATATCTATTGTATCAAATGTAGCTAATCTATTAGAAAATAGGGATGAAATACATAATGAAAATGTAGAGAATAATGATTTTTCAATGAATATTGATTTTGCAATGATTAAAGATATTGAATTGAATGATAATGTTGGTATGGATGAAGAAATTGATATGAATCCAATTGTTTAACCTTTACCCGATAATGCAAATGTTAACCTCAAAATTTGTATGAAAAACTTAAATGAAAAAAGTAACCTTGTAAACAAATCTTCACCTCCAAGAACACCTCCTTCCATTTTGTGAAGAAAACCAATTCACTTAATTGAAATTGATGAAACCATTATAAAACCAATGCCTAAGAAAAAGTCTAAAAGAAACTAGAGAAGAAAAGCTACTGGAATTTGGGATAATTACTTTGAGAATTTTAATGGCACACAAAGATGTCAATTATTTTTACATTAATGAAATTAATTAAGATGAGACCTATAATTAATACCTGGGGTTAACAACATATAATGTTGCTAATCAAAATGCGTCAATTTTTGAAAATATACATAAAGCATACCAAACCGTAGGTGGAAAAAGACGCACCAAATATAGTAATGCTACATGGTGTGTAGTTACTAATTGTATAGTAAGTGATAAAACATTTAATAAATGTTAGATTAGAAAAATAAGAACTGCTTTGAAGCTAAACAAAAAACACTAATGAAAGCAATAGAGAGACGTAAACGTCTTGAGTCACCAATAACACCGACTATTGGGATTTCTCTAGCATACTTCCCGAAATACAAGAATACATCTCTTATTCTAAAAGAATTAATCATAAAATTTTGGAATGAGAACACAAGGGTGTCACCGAAAAGAAGAGATGGAGTAAAAAGAAGAATACGTTCTCGTAATCATGAATCATGTGCAAAAAAATTTTAGATATGACTCAAACACAATTTTTCTCTAATTTTAAGAATGAAAATCCACAAATTAACATTAGCCAAAGATTCTTTGAAATGAGAAAACCCTTTTATGTGAAAATCAATCACTCACTTACCACTTGTTGTTGCAGGCATCATGTTGAATTTTCAATGCATTATGATGTTTTTTTGTCAAATACGTTGTGTTTTACATACTTGAAATCATGTTGTAGAGGAGTGTGGATTAAATTTCCTACTAAAATCTTCAAGGGAATTTATTCCAACAATATTTTATGAAAAATCAACTAGACTATTTTCTTATAACAAAACATGTTTGGATGGAACGTGCAATGTATGTGGTGGCTTACCAAATTTGAAAAGTTGTATCCATAAGGAGAGTACAGATTCAATAGGAAAAGAATTGGTTGGTTTCAATAAATATAAATTTGTGGCATGTCTATTAAAAGATGGAAAATAATCTAAGAGGTGCGAGCTTGTTATAAAACGATTACCTATATCAGAATATATGATCAAATTCGAGAGGAAATTATTTATGAGTATGCAAGGTACACCCATAGAGCTCGGTGGTTGGATGAACACTTCAAGTTAAGCAAGGACACATTCCCACTTGGTACTATTGTTTCAGTAGTTGATTTCGCAGAGAATTACACATTGCAGACCACAAATGGAGGTTCACTCAATATTATAACTCAAAGGTGCAAGTTGTTATTTTCATGCATATAACATTCATGCACTCTCCGAAAACCGAGAAGATCAAAAATATTAAGAGAGTATCATTTCTACATTAGCGATGATTAGAGAAATTCTATAGAATATGTACAAGGGTGTTTCAGTGTTTTATGTGAACTTAAAGAGAGGAACATTAGTTTCAATCAACATTACATTTGGTCGGACAACGCACATCACAATTCAAGAATGAACGAATGTTTTATTGGCTAAACAGAATGCACAAAGAAACAAATGTACAACATATCTGGACTTTTACTAAGGCGGGGCATGGAAAAAGAGAGCATGATGGTGCAAGAGCATGTGTGAAAAGAGAACTTGCAAGAGAATATTTAAAGTTCAAGGATGGTGCTAAATTTACAAATGCAAAACGCATTGTTGATTATTGTGTCAAGAATATGGGCCATGAATCTCAAGAGAGATCAATGTTTCGTAGATATTTATGGTTGATAGAGGAACAACATTTGGAAAACTTTGAATATTATATGACAATTGTAGGAACAAGTGATATGTACTCATTCTCGTAGTTCAAATGCAAATTCTTGGACTATTTATACTATGTGCATGACATGTTTTTATATATCATGCATTGATTTTGTGTGGAATGAATGTGAGTCACAACAAAGGGTGGACGAATGGACTTGTAGACCTCTAATTCTACTCGACACACATCAAGTTCCACGATCATTACAACTTGCAGGGTCTTCAGATAAAATGACAACATCACCTGACTTTGACCAAGTCTCTGATTTAGTGCAACAAGGTACATACATATATGTACATGCCATGTTTTAGATTTATAAATTATTAAATGATCAACTCTTAATGTATTTTAAATTTGACTTCAGTTTTACTTTGTGATGTAGGGCACATTTTTATAGTTATTGCGATGGAATTTAATGAAAAGGGAACAAACTAATTCTTGTCTCATTATGTAGAGGGGAATTTTTTTTGACTTCCACAGTCATTGATGGTGAAAACCTTGAGTATCCCATTGGGTTATTGGTAGTCACTCCAACTTTACTTGACGATATCCTATCAAAAAATCAAACATTTGGTTGTTTGAAGACTATGAAGTACATTGAAAGATACTTCACTATTCACATTTGGTTCTTGCAACAAATATTAAATTGATCAAATATCAAGGTTGTCCATTAAACAAGAATCTGTGGAAGGTTCGTGAATCAGATCATGAAGCAATTATTGCTACTATCAAGAGTAGAGTTGATCCTTGCAGCTTCATTAGATTGAATTTACAAAGGCATATTCTTCATGAATTTAATTTGAATATTTACTTTAATGGTTTTTTTTTAAAATTCTGTATGATTTAAAATTTGATTTAATTACTTATTAAGATGTTTATGTAGGTTATCTGGTGCCAAAAAGATTCCACCTTCACGTGGTTGTACTTTATCATGAGAGAATTTATTATTCTCAAAGCCAAGTGAAGCTAAGAGAAATTAAATATTAGAAAGGAACAACAAACATAAATTCTCATTTCACCACCTATATTGTAAAAATATATTATTAAAATTCTTGTTTCACCACCTATATTGTATGAACCACCTATATTATTCAAGTGATTGACAATGGACAACCTTACACCGACTCGAGAATACATTATTTCGCGTCTTTACAAACAATGGGTTAACAAGAACGCCGAAATGAGATGGACAAAACCGGTATAGGATTTCATAGAGGTTCCCTAGATGGAGGTTTTGGATATGACCAAACCTCTCTAGGTGCCACGAGTCCGAGAAATCACCTATCAAAGATATAACATGTTTTGGTCTCAGGGCTCTTAAGGGACTTGTTATCTCTTGAAAGGGCACCCTTTAGAGAGATGATTACAGATGTTCTAAGCATGCTTTGGATCTCTCTCTTTTGTAGATACAATAGAAACACGTCAGGTATTTGGGTATACCTATTGTTTAGGTGAGTCTCCGGTATCAAGGCCGGTTCTTTTTGATGTATCCTAAACTAATTTTTAGGGGTTTTGAGGGTAAAAATATGACTGTAAATGAATTGAAAAATAGGGGGAAACATCAAAATTGTTGAGGGATTTGACTGAGTACATGCACAATAAATTTGAGAATGAATTTTGAATGCACAAATCAAAGTTTTAAGAAGAATATTAAGGTAAAACACTTGGTGTGTTGAGGGAATGAATCACAACAATAAAACAAGAAATTGTGTAACCTAATATTATGTAGAAATTACTAAATTTGTAGCAAGGTAAGATGATTAATCAGGGAATTTGATGTTCAAAATAAATAATAATATATACACAACACTACAAATAATTGGGAAGGCAGTAAATCAATTCTCATTCAAAGGGTAAAGCTGGAAAAATCTACTTCAACACCGATGTGTCCAAAAGTCCTCCCTTGTCCTGTGAAAATGCACACAATTTATAACCAAATTATTTACCCATCTAATGCTAAAAATAGGATAACAATTGTACTCATCCATGCATCTTATTTTTATCCCTTATCATGAATAAATAAAGGAATAAAATAGCCATCCTAATACAATGAGGCATTAATAGCCTTGATTACAAAAACACATCTCAGTCAAATTGTAGTTGATTGTTCTATTTTTAACAAAGTTGAATGAATAATTTGGCTAATAATAGCCCTTTCTTCCCGTGTAAGTCTCCTCCAATGTGCATGCAATCTTTGTCTTCTAGTACTTGATGTGACACTTTCAATTTGATCCTTTTCACGATGATAATTTTAGCATTCTTAAATTTTTCCCCTTAGATGCACATGCAAAAATTTATCTGCTTGTGTGAAAAAAATAATTCTTATACTTGCAATACTTGGAAAATATTCACCCATGTATCCATCTTGATGGGGACCACCTTTTGGTTTTGATAATCGACATCCACTGTCTTATTGTGGTCACTTCAAAAGATACTCCCGTGTAAGCAAATAATTCTTTTGTTTTCAAAAATTAAGCAAGTAAAAATCACCCCAAAGTGGGGACCACCTGTGATAATAAGGTCTCTTTTGAAAAGGTTAAAGTGATCATGAGCTAGATTTAAATTGACCCTCCATTGGCCCCTTTTTGATGGCATATGATATGGTCTTCCCCCTTTTTGTAAATATTTGAGGTTTCAGACCTTAGTCTTGACATCTTTAACTATACACTTTGACCTTTCCCTTTGGATGTGATCACTCTCCGTTGATTAGACTCCTTAGCAAGTAATAAGGCTATGAGACCTTAATCATTCGAAGATTTATGGGGTTCCGTTCATTAATCACCAACATGCATATACTCCATTTGACTCTTAGTCAACAATAATGATGGGGTGTAAAGTATGTTCCCCTCCTCACGTTGCATTGACCCTTTGTAACTTGTCGGTGGTTCTTCCTTCAAGACTAACCTAGTTGTGGTTAGGGTTTTGTGATGTAGCTGGTACATGTGTACTTTAACTTGAGGTTGAGTTGAGCTAACTCGATGAAATTTAGGTTGGGTAAACCCTAAGTCATTTTCATCATTCTTTGAGCTCTGTTTGAGCTAATTAAACTCTGTTGAAATTTTTCCCTGGACGGAAGCCATAAGAGATGATTTCGAGCTCTCTCGTTCTAGTTTGAAGTGCTTAGAGAGTTCTATGGAAGCTTTGTAGACACTCTGGGCTGCCATTATTGACTTTTGAGAGATTGAAAAGCCTTTTTTTGGTCGGATCTACACAAATATTCTTGTGGTTTTGTTGAATGGTAATAGACTGAATCTATGGGAGTTTCAACTTTGTTTTCTTGTGGATTGGTTAAATCTGCCATCATTTCATCTTTTTCTTTTAGGGTAAGTAGAAAATATGCCTTTCAACGTAATAGTTTTTAACATATGTTATTTTAGTTGCAAGAAAAAGTGAAGGTGGCTCTTAATACTTATCTATTCTCTCGGTTTTATTATTTTGGTTCAAGTTATTGAATTATTGTATGAACTTGTCCATGACTCAAGCTATTTGTGCTCTCGGTTGTCACCATTTTTAGAATGTCGAGCTCGTGTTTGGGTCCTTTCTTCCGTGAGCTAGAATTATACATGGTGTTCATTTCTTTCCCGATCGTGCTTCCGAAAGTGGGTACTTTGATTTTCAACACACTTTGTGGTGCCATTTAACTGCTTGAAGCTCAAGATGGCTTGAAATGTTAAACCCAAATCTTTAATCGCTCATTTTGCTTTTAGTTTTTCTTTTTTCTTTTGTGAAGCCATTTCAAGAATTCCTCGAGCTGATTCGAGATTATAGCCTCGATATGCATGGTCGTTTCTTTTATGTCGAAGATTTATATATATCTAGATTCATTCATGGGTTTCTACATTTTCTTTGCTTTCGATCCGGGTTGAGTTGCTTTCAATTTTTCTTTATCTAGAACTAATCATTTAAGTTTCCCCTTCCGGGTTGAGATGGAATCACATAAATTTGTTCTCGGATTGTTGACCGTATGATCATGACATTGATATCCGTGATTTGTGAAGCTACTCGTATTCAAGGGTTTTGTATTTTGAGTTGAGTTGCCATTAAAATTTTAGATCTTTGTTTTCTGATAATCTTTGTAGCTACGTTTTATTTGATGCCATTGAAGAGATTTTGGGGCTTTACATTAGAAATATGAGATTTGTAAGCATCTTCTTTGATTAAAAACCCATCTCGTGGCTTTGTATTTGATCATTTAAATGATAGTTGCAATCTTCTTGCTTCCATTGTACATTTGGGCTATCTTTAAAACCTAAATTTTGGCTTTAAATTATTGCGCCATATTTCATTGTTCTATCACACTAAAGGTTGTGATCTCCTATACATAGCTCGGTCTTGGCTATCATTATTGTATTTCTCGAGACTCAAGATCTATATAGTTTAGAGGCCACTATGTTTCATTTGTCTTTGGAGCTAGAGTAAGGGCTTTATCATATTGGCATGCTTAGTTCATACATACTTGTCTCACCTAGAAGTGGCTTGTTGTTTATTGATATTGGAACCAATCGTATATGTTGTGCTTAGTTATTTAGCTCTCCTTCGAATGAAACTAGGTTTTTACTTTGCTTTCTTGATACCCAAACTCTCTATAACCTTTCCTTTTGTTGTATTTGTACATATTATGCTTTGTTGTATCTTTAGCTTGACATTCTTGTATTTAAAAATATGTGCAACTTTTGCAATTTCATATATGTCTCTTTGCATAGTTATCATGTTGCTTTAACTCGTTATTTGGTAATTCACAAGTAATCCATTAGCATGATTTATGGCCTTCACTACAAGTACTTAGTGTAGTCATGAAACGAGGTAATGAATTCATATTTCAAAACAAGTAACATGAAAAAATAGAAAATGAGATGTGTACCTTGAATTTGTTCCAAAAATTTCCCAAAACATGAAGAAAATTTCTAACTGATCTGCAAACTTTTCTGAGGGGATTTGGAATTGATTATTAAGAATCTGACGCTCATTTTTAGGCTCTGATATAAGCATGAACTCTGGTATTGTTGTAGCTTTTTGTGAACCAGCAAGATATAAGATAGGACATGGCCTCTAAAGCGATGGTAAGCCTATTCTCTTGTTTTTACTGAAACATGAACCTCCATTTTGATCATGTGCTCTTTCTGAAGATGGTTTGAAAGTTGTTTTACCCTTATAGGTTGTTGTATATTCTCTTTGACATTTTGGAACTGATTTGAAAAGTATTCATCTTCTTCAAGTTGTTGTAACTCATCACTCATGACATCATAAAGATGATAAGATGATTTTTCTACTTCTTTAAATTATTTGAAAAGATTTTCAGAATCTTCAAACTGTTGTTTATCTTCTTCAAGTTGTTGATCCATTACTACCATAACTGATATTTTAGCAGTACTTTCAAATTCTTCCATTGTATCCATATTTTCCATATTTCCTGAACATTCATTTTCCTCTTCAATGAAATATTGCTACTCACGAATACTTGAAGTATCATCTGATAGTCCTTGTGAATCACTGCAAGTCCCTAATAATGCAACTATCTCCATGCATGCAGCATAATAAGGGTCTTCACACTCAATTGCTTGATCATGATCATTCTGAAACTGATCTTTCTCTTTTGTCATCAATCATAAAATATGATAAGCTACAAACATGATGCTCGTCCCTTAGATCAATTGATTTATCTTCGAACTGATCTGCAGATTCTCTTTAGGTTCTATCAACTACTATAAATCAGTAGTTTACAGGATTTTGGTGCCCTCATGCACATTATTCTTAGAATACGAAGATTGATGATCATCTTTAATCTACTTTATATCTGTTGATAAATGAGATTATACTTTTGAATAGGTTACTTCTCTAACTCTGGAATATGATCAAACTGAAATTTAGAAACCCATTGCTCTATGCTCTGTAAAAATTCCAATATGTTATTTTCTTTAGTTAACTACCCTCCTGAATGATATTTTGATTCTCTCTTTCCTGGACTAGAAGTATGGGTAAAGGAGGAGGAGTGGGACTAATTTCATCCTTAACTAGAAAATTTTGAACAAGGGGCTGGGGTACAGACTTTGTTTTAGGACATCATCTAAACACCAACTTGGACACTTTAATTTGGGTTCAACACATGATTGTAGGGTAGGAAAAGAAGGAATTACAACATCCTAACAATTTGAAAACTGATGAATGGGCTACTTTGGCTGACAAGGGGAATATATAGGCACGAAATTTTGACGAACTTGATGCCTTCTATCTTTCACTAATAATGATTTCTCATATAGTTCCTTGACAACTAAAAATGACTTCTTAAGTTCATTAAGCTTGATCTCAAGATCTCTTCACCTTTCACAATCAGCATAACCCTCTGCATAACTTTGACCTTGAACAATGTAATGATCATCATATTGATAATCATACTTGATTTCCAAGGTTTGGGTCATAAGGATATTCATTCGGTAGGGGTTATATAACTAATCTGAAGGAAAAAATAAATAAAAGGGTTGTTGTTTAGGCTGATAATACTACTGAAAATGAGGGTTCATGGCTGCGAGACCTCATAAAATATTGAAATTATGAAAAACAAGTTTGTTGCTCACAAAAAGTTGATAATGGAAAAATAACAAATCTGATTTTCTTGAGCAATACACAAAACAACATTGAAAATTTGATGATGTTTGAAAAATGATGTACTGATCTGAAATTATATTTATGGAGTTGTCAAATGAATTCTGCTTCGATATTCGATCTCCATAAAACATCAATAGTATTTCTCATTCTTATCACACCGGGTGTGCCAAAAATTGTTATCTCTCGAATGTGCACCTTGTAGAGAAATGATTGTAGGTGTTATAAGCTTCCTTTGGATCTCTCTTTTCATAGATAAAATGGAAACACCTCAGTTTTTGGGTATACCTATTGTTGAGGTGAGTCTCTGTATCAATGCCGGTCCCTTTTTATGTATCCTAAGCTAATTATTAGGGGTTTTGAGGTTAAAAAGATGACTGTAAATGAATTGAAAACTGGGGTGATACACCAAACTTGTTGAGGGATTTGATAGTACACACACAATCAATTTGAGAATGGATTTTGAATGCACAAACAAATAGTTTTAGGTAGATTATTAATGCAAACCACTTGGTGTGTTGAGGGAATGAATCAAAACAATAAAACAATAAAACATGCACACTAATATTATGCAGAAATTACTAAATTTTCAGCAAGGTAAGATGATTAATCAGGAATTTGACATTCACAAGAAATAATAAGATATACAAAACACTACAAATAATTAGGAAGTCATAAATTAGTTCTCATTCAAAGGGAAAACTAGAAAAATCTGCTTTAGCACTCATGTGTCCAAAAAGTCCTCCCTTGTGCTTTGTAATTACACACCATATAACCAAATTATTCACCCATCCCATCCTAAAAATAGGCTAAAAATTGTACTTGCCCATGCATCTTATTTTTATCCCTTATCATGAATAAATAAAGGAATAAAATAGCCATGCTAATACAATAAGGCATGAATAGCCTTCATTACAAAAACACATCCCAATCAAACTATAGTTGACTGTTCTATTTTTAACAAATTTGGATGAATAATTTGGCTAATTATAGCCCTTACTTGCTGTGTAAGTCTCCTCCAATGTGCATGCAATATTTGTCTTCGATGCTTGATGTGACACTTGCAATTTGATCGCTTTTGCAATGATAATTTTAGCATTCTTTAATTTTGCCCCTTAGATGCACATGCAAAAATTTATTTTCCTATGTGAGAAAAAATAATTCCTTTACTTGCAATACTTGGAAAAATATTCACCCATGTATCCATCTTGATGGGGAGAACGTTTTGGTTTTGATGCTTTGACATCCCCTATGTCTTCTTGTGGTCACTTTAAAAGATACTCATGTGTAATAAAATAATGCTTTTGTTTTCAAAACTTAGCAAAGTAAAAATCACCCCAAAGTGGGGACCACCTGTGATAATAAAGTCTCTTTTGAAAAGGTTAAAGTGATCATGAGCTGGATTTAAATTGACCCTCCATTGGCCCCTTTTTGATGTCATATGATATGGTCTTACCCTTTTTGCAAATATTTGAGGTTTCAGACCTTAGACTTGACATCTTTGACTATATACTTTGACCTTTCCCTTTGCATGTGGTCGATCTCTATTGATTAGAATCTTAGCAAGTAATAAGGCTATGAGACTTTAATCATTCGAATAATTATGGGGTCCCATTGATTAATCATCAACATACATATACTCCATTTGATTCTTAATCAACAATAATGATGGGGTGTAACATATGTTCCCCTCCTCACATTGCATTGACCCTTTGTAAATTGTTGGTGGCTCTTCATACGAGACTAACTAGCTCTAGTTAGGGTTTTTATGTAGTGACACATGTGCACTTTAACCCGAGGTTGAGATGAGCTAAATCAATGAAATTTAGGTTGGAAAAGGGGAAAAACCTAACTCATTTTCATCATTTTTTTACCTTTGTTTGAGCTAATTAAACTCTATTAAAAATTTCGATGGATGACGACCATAGGAGATGATTTCAAGCTCTATCTCATTCTATTTTGAAGTGCTTAGAGAATTCTATGGAAGCTTTGTAGACATTCAGCGCAGCCATTATTGACTTTTGATAGCTTGAAATGCCTTTTTTGGTCAAATATGTAAAAATCTTCTTGTGGTTCTGTTGAATGGTAATAGATCGAATCTATGGGAGTTTCAACTCTTTGTTTGCTTGTGGATTGGTCAAATCTGCCTCGCCTCATCTTTTTCTTTCGGTAAGTAGTCCCTTAAGATCCCTGAGACCAAAACACGCTATATCTTTGACAGGTGATTTCTCAGACTCTGTGGCACCTAGAGACATCTTTTCGCAGATCCAACACCTTGTCTAGGTGTTCTTGTTTAATAACTATATTGGCTTAAGAATAAATTTGATAGGGGAATGTATAATAATACATGGGAGTTAGCAATCATCTAGTAAATATTTCTTGTTTAGTTTTGAATGGAAGTCACCGCCTACAACTTAGTGACCTTCTATTCATTTATAATTTATGTTATGATAAACCCGTGGATACTTTCAAAATCACCTTTAAAAGATAGGGGTACTCATCAAGCCTAGTGAAAGGTGTGATGTGATTTCTAAATAACTTGAAATGTCTACTGATTTGTTGGTAATAACACGAACCGGACATGATTAGAAAATAAAGAATCTTTTAGTGTTCGAATCAGAATGTCATTGCATCTAGAGACATTCTTAAGCATTGGATTAATGCATATGGAGAGACATCCTCAAAATATCAACATATGAAAGGCATCAAATTGTGATGACTCTCGGGTGTTTTAACAGGAGAAGACTAAGAAGCATTGAATAATGTAATAGGTGCATGATAAGATAGAACTAGTACAAAGAGACCATGAGCAAGAAGAAGTGCAAGTAAGGTAAATAAGATATACACATTGAAAAATTGAATGAATAATTACTCGATTAGGTAAATTTTTATATACATACATTATATAAATATTGATTACCAAAGTTTGATGCATATTATACATTGAAAATGCTAATACATGTACATCACCAATAAATGAAAAAATAATCCATAATGTCTTAAATATTGTCATGTGCACATCATATTAGTTTCATGTAAAAATAATTTCAAAAATGTAAGGTCTCATACAAAAATATCAAGTTCCAAATAGTATTTTAATGTGCATAGTAAATATAAAAATTTCCAAATAGGTCATATACCATCAAGTTCAAATGCCATATAGGCGTACATACAATGCTATGCACACAGGGAATACAAAAAAAAATTCATGTAAGACATATATATTTCCTAATCATCAAAATCTATCCCTCTCTTGGTCTTACTCAAAGAAGGACCTCCCTTAGATGAAGATGGATATCTATGAGATGAATTTGGATCATTTGTGCCCATGCCATGATTTCTCTTTCACTGAATAATCACCTGTAAATGCAAACAATTTTTTTTTGTCAAAACTTAATTTATATATGTTTTCAACATGTATCTAAGACCATGCTAGAATGAAAGTGTTTACATAAATACACAAACTTACCACAAGCTATCGATCACACTTTGAATTTGTATCTCACACTCGATGAATCATTAGGATCTCCGGAGTACAAACGGGGTACGAAGATGACAAGATGGAGGAGTCCATGCCATTGAAGTCAAAATGGAGGAGGTTGAAGTTACCTACATACACATAAGATCACAAAATATAACATCAGAATTAGCAAAAATAGAACTAAGTACATGTATGTGTAATGACAATATTTTAGCTAATTTTATTAATATAGAACTATTGTTTTTACCCCGCCACACCTATGAATCGGATGAATAGGGCTGCAACATGTTTTAGGTAACTCTTGCATGTACACAATGAAGGACATTATTAACATAATTTAATAATTATACAATGAAAGACATTACTAACATGTAATTTAACATAATATGAGTTGCAAGAGAAATTTGATGAAATTTACATGTTGTTTGAATACCTCAGTGAGTTGTTGTGCGAGATGAAATCACAGCAAAAGCAAGACACCTTTCTCTACTTGTCACGTATATGGTGGGGTGTCTAGTGAAGTCAACATCTTTATCAAACATGTATCACGTGAGTTAGATGAACATACAAGAAACATACATATATTTGACTTCAAAAGTTATATATATATATATATATATATTTTGCATGTATGTGAAAATTTTACGCAATTAATATTCTAAATTACCTATGTGAATGTATTTGTACACATGGTGCTCGCCGCCTATAGTTGGGATGAAAATGTGCCTCCCACGCACTCTAATATCAATGCATGTACAAGTATAAATACAATTATTTAAAAAATTTAATATATATAAGTAAATCAAGTACACCGAACTTTTTGTAACACACATAATAAAACATAACAAATACCTGTGAAGGTGATGCCGATGACAGTGATAATCCAAATGTCTCACTCAAAAAGGCATATGACATAGTGACATTATCATGTACACCCATAGCACCAACTCCACCAAAATCGGTATGCATGAAAGTATCATCCTCCTCGGCCCCAAACATATCCTACCACATGACAAGCAAAGATGTGGCATCATGCTATTACTCCCTGAGGGAATACTCTATGTACCTCCACGAGCATCTGGTTCAGAAATCTCCCTCGTATGTCGAACAAGGGTCACGATAGTCCCGAAGCATGTGGAGTTTATCAATCTCTATTGTCTCCTTCATTGCTCAAGGGACAATCTCAAGGTGAGGGGGCTTATATTTAGGGACTCTACCCTATCGAATAGGTACACGTTGTGCACATGGTCGATCTGTGCGAGATCCTTTCCTCGGCCCTGAAATCTCGTAAATCAAAATAATTTGGGATCTCATTGAGGATAAACTCGCAATAGAGTTTCCTTAGAAAGTATAGTGGCACCTCGTTGCTATTGTAAGTTGGAAAATCAAACACCATCCACCATCGGTCCCAAAAATTATTTTTAATTAAATTATTATTGCACCAATAGATGGGAAACCGTTTGCATGACAACAAAATAGGAAAAATAGTGTGGGGTCCGTGAATAAGGTGCATACGAGGTATTTTGTAATTTCTTTTTCTTTACATCCACATATGACAATATTTTGGGATAATAAACCCTATAACCCTCTTTGTAAGTTGTCCAACAATCAATTTTCCCCATTGCCACATCAACTTGAGTAAGTAATGCCTCCAATGTGTTATCTGCTAAATCTTCTTAACTACCCGTGGGGATGTTGAGCAATTGTGGGAGGGTTGGGACGGATGACAAAAATAGTAGGGTTTGGTTTTGGTTGATTCCTTGACCTCAAAATGTAACAATAAAAAAATTGTATTCAATTCAAATTCTACTATATAATTATCATATTTCAATGAAATTTTGAGAAAAGAATTGTTTCTACCTCTTCTCTGTGATGCCATCATCAATTCGAGATCTTCTCGGTGATCCAAAGATGATCTTTTTAGCTTGAGATCCAGTTGAATGACAAAACGCAAGGGCATGGTTAAGCTCTGAAACTTGCGTTTGAGGGAGATAAAATGATAGAGGCTTGGGCCTCTTTTTTATTTATAGCATACATAACATGTACGTGTTGTAATGCATATGCGTTACTGTTTGATAAATTCCAAACCTACGAAATTAAAACGTGATCGAGTTATAATAGAATGCATAAGCGTTTTTCTTTTTTTAGGTTTTTGTCCACTTTTTGGCCCCCCAAATTCATGCACTTACCCATTATCTACTATTTTTTTTTTTTAAAATTATGTTATACATTATAAATGTGTTTTATATTTTATGCACTATGATTTTTTGAAAATGGAATGATTGCACCTATTTTGATGGATATCAATCTCATTTTGGTTGTGTTTATTATGTGCATTTCTCATTCTTTGTCATCCTTTTCATAAATTCACATATATTTTAATCATTTCTTTTTGCTTTGGCATCTCACTTTAAAGATAATGAAAATACACAAAACAACCATATTTATTTACTACCTTTTCTAGTTGGACATTTGGGGGCATGTGCCTTCGCCAATGACAAGATTCATTGTGTGCTTTGAGTGGTTGGTTACCTTATGAGGTGAATTTGAAATTCCCCCATTTTTGCATTAGACTCGTCAATGATAAGGATTTTAAATTTTCCTATTGAAGAGAATAAAACTTATTTTGATTGACACATTTATTGCTTGTTTCCCTCTCCATTTCTGATGATCAAGACTATAAACACGGTTCCACCCCATTTGGTGGGTGTGAAACTCACTTCACCACACTTGCAAAGGGAGTAAGATTTTAAGATGATTGAATGGGTTGTAAATTTTTTGCATTTTAGGAAATCTAAATTCCTAAAACCAGTGATAGCACAATTGTTCATAGATTGCCTCCACTTATTTCTAGCATACCCACTTTACCTTTTCAAGTTTTGTACTATTGGGCCACATTGATGAGATTTTTCTTAGCTTATGATTCTAGTAAATATGCATTAAATATAAACCTTGCCAAAATTGAATAAAATGGGAATCACAAATGACAAACCTCAAATTGGAAAAAAAAATGCAAGAAACATAAAAATTACGCACGCCAAAGAATAAGAAATATGATATTAAAAATAAGAAGATGTCAATCCCTTTGAACCCTTCGTGAACCTTTTTGTAAACCTTAAGAGCACTAACCCGAAATCTATCTCCCTTGTTTGTGGTGGCATGAATTTTGAGGGTGGCACTAGCGATGGATGCCCCGACGGGTGGAAAAAGCCAGCGGTATAGTCACCGGAAGAGGCTATGCATGAAATGACGGAGGAAGAGGTGCAAATGCGGAAAACACTGTGACGCTTTGGTTGTAGAGGGGGCAGCATGGTTATTTTCTTCTCTAGTGGCCATTTGCATCATGGTTCGGAGTTAGGGGAAGGAATCTTAGGGAGGCACCGGTAGTATTCTTCCTTCCCCGATATTTTTGTCTTGGTGTTGAAAATCATAACCCTAGAATCGGGGTGATGAATGGTTCACTAAGGGAAATGTCCCTTCCTCCCCTATTACTGCTGGTAAATATCTTGAAAATGTTGGGTTAGATACTAATGGGAAGGTTTTCCTCTCCTTCAACAATGTGTTGCAAGTCAAGAAACCTAGGTCCTCTGTTAGTATAATTAATTATGCATTGTATAATTAATTATTGTTATATAGTTTTATAACAATATTACATTATATTAATTAGTTGTATAATGTTATATAGTTTTATTAACCATATTTGTCTTATTATAATAACGGGTATAATTGTTATGTTGTTATAACAATTATGTCATTATTCATTTGTGCTTCTCGGATGTATTTTGGAAGTTATTGTATTTTAGTTTGTTGTTGCATAGTTGTAAATCCATATTTGTTTGTATCCAGGCTATCCAATATGTATAAATATTGTAGCTGCACTATTATAAGGGATTGATTTCACATTAATAAAATATATAGGCTTCCGTCCCTGTTTGTGAAATTACATTTGGTACCAGAGAAGTTGAAGCTCCTGACAGGTTGGAGAGAGGTTGTAGAGGAAGAACATTCATGGAGAAGAAATCTGCATCACCGAAGAGCCAGTGCTACCTCGAGCAGCTTCCCGCATCTCCATACAGTCCCACAACCTCCTGTGTGAAATCCAGGTAAACATAAAGCAAATTTTTTATTCCTTGGTGCCCTCTGCACTAGGAAAATTTATTTCTTGGGACTTACAAAATTTTAAAAAAATCCCCATATAGGGGTTTTACCTCTAATATTAGAGGAGCATTTAGTCACTTTTATAATGAATAGTATGCTATATTTGGAGGAGTTAATTTGCATTATGCAGTGAACACATCCCCTAACCAAGCTATTTTCCTCCTCGCCAAGTCACCTTCCATAAGTGAGTTGTGTTATTTCAAGGTTGTAGACCGGGCTCCTCTTAAGTATATTGCATTAGGCGAGTTGCATGTCTAAGAAGTGGATCGAGAAAACCTATCCCTTCATTCACAAAAGTGTAGAGCGAACCAAGCTAATTGGAAGTAACAAGTTTTCAAAAGGCCGAGCTAAACATATACATGCAACATTAAACGGCTAAGCTCTACATCCATCACCAAGTCAAGCGTTGTGAAACGTATACATTTCTTTGTATTACATGTGATCCAACTCACACAACTCTACACATCGAGCTATCCATCGAGCTCACCACCGGACTAGGCATTGGGGGAAAATCTCAAACCGAGCTATTTTTTTGTTGATGCAAAATCACAACACCCCCAGAATGGCCTCGGATCTGATTGGGGCATTCAATGTGATTGGACAACATGGGACCATCTCTCAAGTTGTGGGACTTGCGGACTTGAGATGGTCATTCGGAGAAAGTTGGATTCTTCTTGCTAAACTACTCCGCCACAAGCGACTCTAGTGCAGGAAAACTATCTAATCTTAATCTAACCTTCCAAGGACGTAAAGAGAGAGATAAATACATGAAAACAAATCCTACACTAAGCGGTGATACACCAGAAAAGGAACTGGCTAATCACAAATCCAACTACCCGAAGTGGAGAGAGGTGAGAAAAGGATAGGGTAGACAAGATGCACCATAGACTAGAGATGAGTTCACACGAACACCACTTCAAACCCATTAAACACGTCTCCCCGGAACCTCTGAATAGACATCGAGATATGTACAATACACCCTACAATGATGAGAGGCGAGAAGAGACAATAAAAATAGCAAAGGATGGACAAAATGTATCACAAAATAGATTTTATTGCTCCAAGAGTTCACACAGTACATCATCAGTGGGCAAGAGGTAAGGAAATGCCATTACAAAGCCATGAGAGGAGGCTTAGACTCCACATTCTACCCTAAGGAAGAAAGAGAGAGGGGGCGGGAGAGAAACAATGACCAACCTCTAAAAATATGCCCCTCCTTTACAATATATAGAAGAATGAGAGAAGGAGAGAGGGAAAATTTGAATCCTGCTCAACCACCCCGAAAAGAGCATTGAATTCCACCTGCAACAATGATGGGCTTTATTGCAAGACCCATGCCTCCATGTGTTGTTCTTTGTTGGGAAAGAAGGAAGCCCATTATTCATCATGGCAGCAGGTGGGAGACTTGATAACCTCAAAATGGTAGACTGAAACATAATGGTGGTGGGTAAGAAGCCGACGCCGAGAGCTTTTTAAAATGTCCTCTCCCGCTCAATTCTGAGCTCTTAGTCAAAAGTTATGGCCGTTTGAAGGCACTTCAGGTTGGGATCTACTTGCGCAAGGTCCACATGGCATCCCTGCATGTTTTGAAGATTCATTCCCTTCCTTCACTTTTGAAATTATGCCGAAGAGACATGTGGCGTCATCCACGGGTCAGCTCTATCTCCTTTGTCTTCTACCGGAGTCCCTCCTATTAGTTGAGACATTGTGCCTGACCCAAGACACATGGAGGCTTCACGCTAATTTGGAAACTACCCCTAGATTTTACCTTTGAAGTTACGCGGACGAGGCACGTGGTGAGATGGTGCATGTTTGGGACCGCCTTCGGATTTTAACTTTGAACATGTGTCGAGCTGACGCATGGAGGCTTCCTTTAGCCTGTCCCGAGCTTGGAATTTTCAACGGCTAACCTTACCTTTTTAGACTCTGACCACGTGGCAGGTTGGCACTCATTTGGGGACTTCCTCTTGGGATTGACCTTCGGAGTTGCATTGTTGAGCCACGTGGGGGCTTCGCTTCCTTGAGACTTTTCAACTACTGAATTTGTCTCCTTTTTAGACCTGGGACATGTGGAAGCTTTGCGCTCATTTAGGGACTATCCCTTGGGTCTCACTTATGAAGTTGTGCCGATGAGGCACGTGGAGGCTTCCGTCGACCCTCTTATACTTAGTTGATTAAACGGTCGGCTCTGTCTCCCCTTTTTGATCAAGTTTGTTGGACCATAGACACTGGAGAGATGGTGCTCATTTGAGTCTCTGCTTTGGGTCACGCCTTTGAAATTATGTCGTTAGGACATGTGGGTCCCTGTAGCTCTGTGTCTTTTCAATAGCCGATGAGACTATTTCCAAACTCCGACCACATGGCGGGCTGGCGCTTGTTTGAGACCTGCCCCCCTAATTTTACTTTTGGTGAAAAGACCTCTCGTGGCTTGAAAGTTTACTTCCAATGTATGCGTGCACGAGCAACAAAACACCACAACACACTATGTACAAAACTAGAAATCATACACACCCCAAGTGGGATATACAGAGTGTGCACAAGTACTTCTTTTCTTTGAAAGAAAACCTACTTCTACTCATACACTAACTAGAAGCAAAGGGAACTCAAACAAATCCTGCAACTTGTAGGGAGAAGTAGCTTCCCTTTCTTACAATTGGCAGCCATGCAAATGATTTGACACTTAATATGGCTGCTTGTGTGAGTGAAAAACTGAAAAAGGTCGATCCTCCACCCATATCATAAAGGTATCAACTGGAAACAAGAAAAATGCCTCTTTTAGTTTCTCTGCATTTATATTGAAGAGGCATTGTAGTTGATCCTTGGTACTTTGATACTCATCCTCATGCCCTAAAGTGGGCATGACTTGTTTTGGCTTCTCCCTTGGCTCTAATGAATCCAAGTACTGATTGCGTATGGTCCGATTCGATGGATGTGCCCATTACTCGAAATTCAAATCCAAGAGTGGATTCTTCTCACGGAAGTCTTCTTGGGTGGATGGTATAGAAGAGATGGGATCCTCATTCTTTTTCCTTCCTCCTCGTGAGAAGGACATGCAAGATCATGATCCTCCAACCTTGGTTCTAGAGCACCGTTATGAGATGTAGGCTACTACAATTTGATGCTCTCCTCCATGGAAGTGGACTCATGTGCTTGGAAGGTGGACGATGGAGGAGCATAGGATGTGATCTCCTCGGGCTCGTCTCCATCAAAGAAATCCTCCAAGTCAGATAGATAATCTACCTCCTCATTTTCCTACTGTGTGTGCTCGACCTCCTCCATGGTGTCCTTTGGATCTTTAAGTTTCTCACCATGGTTCCCCTCATCCTCAAACATGAAGTTTGAAAGCTCAAAATCTTCTTCGACATTAGAGCTTGAAGGGGATCAAGTGGGAGGAAGAGTTGAAGGTTCTTCAGTGGCCTACTCTTGTTATCCCGTAAAATTGACAAGGGAAATTTTACCGATAACCATACCAAAAATTTTGTTTCGATCCCTCGTCAGGGATCCCTTGCGTTCAGAACGTTGCAAAATCCCTTTTCCGGGAAATCTGGTTTTCCGAACTTAGTCATTTTTGGTCTTTTGGCTGGGCGCATGGAATTACTATGTAACATCAACTTTTGGTGCGCCCCCTTTAAATCCTTTGGCGCATGGTTCTTCGTGTCAACAGACCTTTTGGTGTGCCTTGATATGTTGAGTCTTTCTGCGCATGCGCCGAGGCGCATGCGCCTTCGTGTCAACAACACTTTTGTTGCGCCACTTTTCGGTGTGCCAAAGGCGCACATATTCTTGTGTTGACATCACTTTCGGTGCGCCAAAGGCGCACATAACTTCGTGTTGTCAGGTGCTTTGGTGCGCCAAAGGGCGCATGCTTCCTTATGTCGACAATGCATTCCATGCGCCACTTGAAAAGTTGGTGGCGCATTTATTACTTCTCGCCTATATATAGGCGCGTCTGCGTTGTCATTATCACCAATGCAAAACACGTGATATTTTCTCTGAACCTGTCAGTATCTACCCTGTCACTTTCAACACGTTGTGGACCCGTTCTCACGCTTTTTCATCGTTTATATCCGGGTAAGTGGTTTTCAGTCTTTCGTGCTTTTTGTTTTTGTGGATTTTGATTGCTAGGATGGTTCAGTAGGATGAAGAGAATAGATTATGATCTTTCCCCCCCTTGCTTGTCTTTCCACATTTCCTCCTCTTTCCAGATCTGCTGGAAGAGGAAGCTCTGTCCTAAAAATGATGTTGGCTTGATGATCCTTCTTGGTATTGCACTCCTTCATATGAACCTTGAGAAAGCTAAAACCTTATGTGGAAACCCCTCTGAGAGAATGAACAGACCTAAAAACCATTTTCACCTGTGGCGCATAAACTTGCTATGCAACATGAAAAACAGTTGCGCCTTTGGCGCATCTGTCGCCTCTGTTACATCATAAAAAGATGCGCCCTCATGGTGCATTTCTCTCGCATCTGCAACTGCTTCCCGTGCGCCCCTTAAGCACATCAAATTTGGATGCAACATAAAAGATTCTTGCACCCTTTGGCGCACCCAGCATCCATGTAACACCCCTTTCATACGCGCTAAGTACAAAGCTATATAGGCGCAGGCGCATTCCTCATTACAGCAACATCATGTTGTGTAGACCCTCTGTGCGCCGCGCCAAGTTACCTTTGGCGCATGAAAAGTTCATGTTACACAAACCATATATGTGCCTTTGGCGCACAAATCTCCATGCAACATAAGGTCTCCGTGCGCCCTTTACAAATGCACCCTGTAATGTCTATGCGCCATGCACCTTTTGGCGCTGATTTAACCCGTGCAACACCCTTTTCCTATGCACCTTACCTATTTAGCCCTGTAAGCTGCAGCTTTCATGCGCCCTGTGCCCTGAGCCTCAAAATCACTAACTCTTTCTTCTGTTAACACTTCAATGGAAGATCAAATGACTAATACAACCTTTTTGCGTTGGGTCTCGCTTCTTCTTCGTGCAGATCAGCAACTAAGCTCAGAAGAACATATGTCAACATCAAGCAAGAGACCTACCAAATCCAAAGGCAAGGCCAAACTTACAGAAGAAGAGATGAAATATAAATATCAGAGGGTCAGAATGCCTGACTCCCAGGCCGAATGCGACCTGGACATCAGAGACTCAGAATTGGGTCACATTGATATGGAGGAATTCTGGGTCGACTCAGAAGGTAACAAGAAGTCCATGGATGGACAAACTAATAGGCAGTGCCCTACACTTCGCTGGAGGAATCCCAGTCAGCACCGTCAACAATGAATTCATGATGGTGGTTGCCCGGTGCTACAACAAGGACACAAGGTGTGTCGTAAATGACAAGGGCGAGGTCATCATTAACCTCACTGCCTGCCACTTTGAAATAATACTCAGCATTCCTCATCATCGGCACTTTGTGGCCGTCAGCCAAGATGAGTGCATTAAGGCATGGGACGATAATGAAGATCAGTGCATGCAGCTGATGAACGAGGTCTATCTCAAGAATAAAAAGGTGGTGACCCGTTGGCCACAAGTTATTCACCGCAGTGATTTTTCGGAGGAGCTCAGTGACACTATCACATTCCTGAGCAGAGTGTTTGGGCTTCCTGACGCCCACTTTTTCCACAAATGGATGCTGTGGGTACTTAGAGACTATGAACAAGAATGTGCCCGATCAGCGCTTTTGCTGGGGAGAAATAATAAGCAGCACAATCTCTGAGCAGCTACAACAGTTTACCACAACTGGGAGATTCTACATGAATTCCTATGTTGTTTACGCTGTGGCATCAGAGAGAGGCTACCTAGGCCTGATGCGGAGTGGGGTTTGGCCTCAGGTCAAAATATATGAGTACTACCCAGAGTTGAGGCTGGAGAATAGCATCCCTCAATTCACAAAGATCAACGATGTGTTTTTCTACCACATCATCTACCTGTTGAGGCCAAATATGACTTACGGTCGCACGACCAAGAGCATAGTGGCAGCTACTGAGAAATGGGGGGCCCTGTTCACCCAATTTCCCACGTTCACCTATCTGAGGGCAGCCAACTTCTTGGGAGAGCCAACCAGACTTGCCAAGGTATGCTTTGGACCCAAGTTGATTCTGCTAGAGCTGTCAAGACAGCTGATCACCTATCATGAGAAGTGCCTCAAAAGAAAGAAGGGTGGAACTCCTTTCCCCCTCACAGTGGGCAGATATACATGTCTTACCCATCATAAGGCAAGGGACATGTTTGCAGAGTTGGAGCTACTTAATTTGAAACATGATTTCCCGGCCAGGCCTACCTTTGACCCAAGAAGTTGTCTACCAAGGGCTAAGCTAGATCCAATCCACATCCCTCAGATCGAGGACATCTACATCGACGTCATTCATGAGGTTGAGCTCAGGAGAAAGGACCATTCTCGCTTAGCCTTGGCAGAAATCATCCAATACGGGGTAGCAATTGTCCCCAAAGGCTTCCAAACTACGGAGGATGAAGTAGACCAAGTATATACTAACACAGATGGGGACAATTGGCCTTTTCCAGCCATTGATAGAACTAAGGCACCTCAGACGATTGAGGAGAGGGTCAAGGAAACTCTGCGCAGAACAGAGCATTGGTGCCGGATGAACGGATTAATCTACCTCGGGGTTGATTTCACAACCTCCCCATTGGGTAACGCACCTCCTCGATCTAAACAACAGCCTAAAGGCAAGGGCAAAGGCATAGAGGGTGAATCCAGCACCACTCAAGAAGAAGCTCCTGAGAGTCCTCCTTCCGCGGCACTCGAACAGGTCATAACTCTGGTTACGCCAGAGAAAGAAGCAGAAGAGGATGTTCCAATAGGCCCATCCACTCAGGATGTCGGCATTGCTACAACAACCGAGGTCCCTTCTGTCCCTTCTTCTTCTCTTCCTTCCCCTCCTCGAGTGACTCAAGCGACCATCCCTTTGGTCGTGTCCTCTCCCCTTCTCTGTTTCCGGCCCTTCTCCCATAAGTCCAGCCTGGATCTCCCAGCAGTTAAGTCAGCAAAAAAGGAAAGTTCCCATCGCTCCGATGGACTTTTCTGTAATCCCATCTAAGGGGGCAAAGAAGCAGAAGCCCGTCACACGCTTCTCTCAAAGTGCTTCGGGAGAGAGGGTAATGGAGATCGCGTACCCCAATCCTCTCAAGGAGAAAAAGGATCTGTCTCTGACAGATTATACTGTGACCCAAGTCACAATGGGGACGTCTTCTGAAAGCCTTCAGGGGGAGGCCCTTTCTGCAGTTGACGCCCTCTGCAAGAAGCTTCAGGAAACAAAAGAGGAGAAAAGGCAACTGAAAGAGCAAAATAAATATCTGCTCCAAGCCTTACAGAAAATGGGCAGTGCGCCTCCCACAACTGCCGCCGAGACTTCTGAGCTTCTGAGCCAGGAGAAAATTAATGAATATGCAAAGATCGGTGAGCAGGGTATGGCCGTTTCCGCTTGGAGGAGCCAGATCCTCAAAGACAGTGAAAAAGTAATCGCCAAGTTCTCTGACTTGTATTTGAACATCAACAAGGTGAATAAAGAGCTCCAAGCGTTAGCGGGACCCATATCGGAAGAGCTGGAACATGCTAGACTGCAGCACGAGACCTTTCAACAAATGTTTGACTGTTCAGTCGAAGATCTGGTCAAGTTCGGCGTCTTCGGCCATCCCAGGGCCCTCAACAAAGTCATGTCCACTCTGGATTACCGGGTGGATCAGCTGGAATTTGTCCTAGAAAAGATCGACAAGGTGAAGGAAGAAGCCCTGGACGCGATGCACCAAATGGAACGGATCGTTCTCAACATGACGCCAGGGTTGCTTACTCCTTCCTTCACTTTAAGAAAAGCTGATGAAACCATCCAGATCTTCAAGGAGATCATTTCTCAAGGGATGGGGCCAGAGGTCACTTTTGACGCAGAGTCTATCAACAACCTGCTGGCCTGTCGGGACTTCATTGGGTTACTCATTGAAGCGGAAAAGGACTATTCCAAACTCCCCGAGAAACTCATAGATGAGCGGGAGACTTGTGAGGCGATCAGTGAGCGGCACAAGGATCCTTCCCAGGATCAACTAGGGCCCATGATCAGCAAGTTCATGGAATACCGCTCTCAATTCCACATCTCGTCACCTGAAAGCAGCAGCAAAAGCAAGCTACTCCCTTTCGGCCGCAGGATGATGATGATGAATAGTGGCTTCTTTTTCTTCTTCTTCTTCTTCTCTCTCTTCTTCGACTTTCTTTTTGGGAATATCTGGAGTATGTTGGCACAAATGATGACATCATCCATGTTGCACCATGGGATGATGTCATCCATCAAGTCACAAAATTCAACATGACTTTTAGATATTTTGTAAATATCTTTGTAAATAAGTGGTTGGCTCCTTTTTGCCTTCTTTTCTCTCCTTCTTCTATAAATACCCCAATACTTGTTGTATTGGGCATGGGTGAATATCTTTCAGATGAAAAATAGGAGTAAGGAGAAAAGACTTTGAGCTTTTTGTAACAGAAGGATTATTAATACAATATTTAGACTTTGTGCTGAATACGTGTGTTATTTGCATCAGATCTTTCTTATGTCTGATCTATGTGTTTATTCTGTTAAATCTGCTTCTATTTTATTGTCATTTATTCATCATCAGTATTGCTTTGCTCATTTATGCAAGTAGGTTTGGCTCTGTTTACTACCAATCCCAAAACATAAACCTTCTGACCTTTCTGCTTTGGAATTCATTTCTTTTCTCCCTTCGGACCTGCTCTTTCTTCATCCCCTCTTCCTTTCCTTTCTTTTCGCCATCGAAACACCCCTCTACTGGGATGAGATCCCAAACCCCCGAAGGTAGAATTTGTGAGACTTGCACAGATTCCTGCTGGTAGAATAGCAATAAACCAGTTTCACTTTGCTGACTCAAAGAGGGGCTATGCCCTGCACACTGTTGGCTCATTTATCCATAGATCTACCCAAGCGACAGATTTTCGGACCAACAACTCCGCACTTGGAGCCTTTGAAACTATATGGTTCTCCTCCACAGCCGGAATGTACTCCTCTTCTTTTGGATTTGGAGTAGCTCCTTCCCGTGCTTGTGTTGCAGCTGAAGCTTGCACCACTTGTGGCTTGACCCCGGCCTCCTTCGATGGCTTGACCAACAAGGGAATCTTTGTAATTCTGAATCTAAGAGCCAATCTAACCAAGTTTTTGATCATTTATTCTCTTCTTGGCTCTTCTTCTTGTTGCTCCCCTTGGTTGGGTTCTTTAGCTTCTTCCCGACATGGGCTTGGGAAAGTAGGAGGAGTGGCGGGTGGGGTCTCCACTAGTTTTTTCTTTATCTGTGGTGGAGGGGAAGGTATTGCCTTTGACTCTTGTGGAGGGGACTTGGGTTTGGAAGGGAAAATGGAAGAGGAAATGAGATGAGATGGAAGACTAGGGGATGGAGAAGGGAAATCAACACATTTGGGTAGAAGATGGGAAGCTAGACTCATGATACTACTGTGATGATACTGATTGGGGAAGAGTAAAATAAAATCTATGAGGTGGTGGACTTACCCATTGACAAGGTTGTCCGGCACCAAGCTCGTAGGACTCTATCTCCTCAGCCCACTGCGCAAGTTGAAGTAGCATCTTAATCATGAAGTCAAGCTTCTCTTGCGGGCTGTAATGTCTTGTAAAAGGGCCGACTCATGAACAAGGTGCCATGCAACCAATCTTGAATGCCTTTATTTGAGTTTGTAGCCTGAAATGCACCATGCGTGCCTCCAATTTTGAATCTTCTCCTGCAAATCAGAATTCTCCATGTAGTTGATTTCACTTTGTATGCATATCCCTCTTGGCAGTTCTAAATCCGAACTAATCCCGGTACTACTCATAGGGATAGGTGTAGTGATTGTGAATCTAATCATAATGTTGATATTGAGGAGTCATGAAATACAGTGGATGTGGACAACACTGTTGTTGGTGTAAGTGTGAGTTCCAAGATGGGAATGAAGTCATTATTGCACAACTTCATGGGTTAGAAGAAGATGAAAGATATGGAAAGAAGAATGCATGAAAATGGATGGGAGAAGGTCCAGTAACTTAAAGGATGGGTTGTTGACCGGATGGAGTCGCTAGACGTGCTTTGCATGTGCCTCGAAGGTTGAATCTCACCAAGAATACATCAACTTGATGAAATGAAGTAGTAAGGTGCTTCAGACTGTCCCCACCGGCATGCCAAAACCTGTTTATTGGTCACATGATGGCTTAAGATTTGTTGTTAGAAAGTGAGACACCTCGAAAGATGGAACTCTAACTTCTATGATGTCCCACGGCGTGCCAAAACATTTGTGTGTGGTCGCACGGTGGCTTAAGATTTGATTTTTGATAATGAGACACCTTGTAAAGATGAAAAAAATCTGACCTTACTTTGTCCCACAAGCCATGCCAAAACTGTTGAGTGTGGTCACACGGTGGCTTAAGATTTGTTGTTTGAAAATGAGACACCTCTGAAAGATGGAACTCTAACTTCTGTGATGTTCCAATAGGTGTGCCAAAAGTATTGATGCAAAACCACATCACCCACGAATGGACTCGATCCGAGTGGGGCATTCGATGTGATTGCACAACATGGGACCATCTCTCAAGTTGTGGGACTTTCGGACTTGAGATGGCCCTCCAGAGAAAGTCGACTTCTTCTTCCTAAACTACCTGCCACAAGCTACTCTAGTGTAGGCAAACTATGTAATCCTAATCTAACCTTCCAAGGAGACAGGGAGAGAGAGAAATACATGAAAATAGAGTCTACACTAAGTGGTGATACACCAAAAAAGGAAGTGGCTAATCACAAATCCAACTACCTGAAGTGGAGAGAGGTGAGAAAAGGAGAGGGTGGACAAGATGCACCACATAACAGAGATGATTTCACACAAAACACCACTTCAAACCCATTAAACAAATCTCCCAGAACTTGCAATAGACATAAGAGATATGCATAGTACACCCTAAAATGATGAGAGGCGAGAAGAGGAAATAAAACAAGAAAAGGATGCACAAAATGCATCACAAAATAGATTTTATTACTTCAAGAGTTCACACAGTACATCATCAGTGGGCAAGAGGCAAGAAAATGCCATTACAGAGCCATGAGAGGAGGCTTAGACTCCACATTCTACCCTAAGGAAGAGAGAGAGGTGGCGGGAGAGAAAAGATGAACAACCTTTTAAAATATGCCCCTCCTTTATAATATATAGAAGAATGAGAGAAGGAGAGAGGGAAGAATTTGAATCCTGCTTCAACCACCCCAGCAAGAGCATTGAATTCCACCTACAACAATGATGGGATTTATTGCAAGACCCATGCCTCCATGTGTTGTTCCTTGTTGGGAAGAAGGAAACCCATAATTCATCATGGAGCAAAGGCGGGGAGACTTGACGACCTCAAAATGGCGGACAAAAACATAATGGTGGTGGGTGAGAATCCGGTGCCGAGAGCTTTCCAAAATGTCCTCTCCCACTCAAGTTTGAGCTCCCAGTATAAATTTATGGCCGTCTGAAGGTGCTTCGGGTTTAGGGTCTATTTGCGCAAGGTCCACATGGTAGCCCCACATGTTTCGAATATTCATTCCCTTCCTTCACTTTTGAAATTGCATTGAAGAGACACATGGCATCATCCGCGGGCCAGTTCTATCTCCTTTGTCTTCTACCTGAGTCCCTCCTGTTGGTGGAGACACTATGCCCAACTCGAGAAACGTGGAGGCTTCACGCTCATTTAGAAATTACTCCAAGATTTTACCTTTGAAGTTGTGCGGACGAGGCACATGGCGAGCTGGCACATGTTTGGGGACCGCCTCTGGATTTTAACATTGAAGATGTGACGAGCTGACACGTGGAGGCTTCCTTTGGCCTTTTCTCGAGCTTGGAATTTTCAATGGCCGACCTTACCTTTTTGGACTTTGACCATGTGGTGGGTTGGTGCTCATTTGGGGATTGCCCTTGGGATTGACCTTTGGAGTTGCGTTGTTGAGGCACGTGGGGCTTCGCTTCCTAAGACTTTTCAACCTGTCGACTCTATGTCCTTTTCAGACCTGGGACATGTGGAAGCTTCGCACTCATTTAGGGACTGTCCCTTGGGTCTCACTTCTAAAGTTGCACCGATGAGGCATGTGGAGGCTTCCGCCGACCCTCTTATACTTAGTCGATTAAACAATCGGCTTTGTCTCGATTTTTGACTCTTGTTGGACCTAGACACATGGAGAGTTGGCGCTCATTTGAGTCTCCACTTTGGGTTGCATCTTTGAAATTGTGCCTTAGGGACAAGTCGTCCCCCATGGCTCTATGACTTTTCAACGGCCGATGAGACCGTTTTTCCGACGCCGACCATGTGGCGGATTGGTGCTTGTTTGAGACCTGCCCCGAATTTCACTTTTGGCAAAAAGACCCCGAGGCTTGAAATTTTACTTTGGCAAAAACCTCTGTAGCCCCAAGAATAATTTTAGTGGTGAATATTCGTAATATGGAAAAAATTTCATTTTAGGAAAATTTGAAAAGGTGATTTTTTCGGAGTGGGTCGAGTGTCCTGTTTGCCTAAAATTTACAGTATATATATTTTTGGGGTCGGCTTCGCCTTCATTTGAAAACATCTCCTATAAAAACCTAGGTGATTCATCGGTAGTATACTACGGTACTACCACAAGTATCTTACCAAATTACCAATACTGTGAAGTTTGAACTCACATAATCTTAAGCACCAAAGATTGTTGTTAGCTTGTTAGGGTTAGTTGTTGACACACGACAAGGATATAGTTGACACGCAATAAAGAGGTATTGCAGATGTGCGACAAGGAGATATTGTAGATGCGTGACAAAGGGGTGAGAAGTTGATGCGCGAGAGGAATATACATTGCTTGCGTATCCACACCACGCTTGGATTTATTAACATGAGCAGCAAATACCAAAAAAATAGTGGGAATTAATATAACATTAAATTGTATCACAATCAAAAACTAAATAAAAAATGACGAATGAAAACGAATTATACTTACAATCAACATGGAAACCAAACGTTGATTCGAGATATTTCTTATCGTCTTTGACAAGTGTTGCCTTCATTGTAACAAAGGGTAAATTTTTTAATGGAAGGCCCGTAAACCGATGAATGTCAGTTGGGTCAATACCGAATTGAAACAATCGGTCGTCGTTCATAGTAACATAAAACAGGTCATCCTCTATATTGTAAGACAAGAGAAGAAAGTTCAAAGATATCTTTTTCTATTTTGAAATGGGGCGTCTTAACGAGCCCACTAAACTCACATGCATCAATTAAATCCTTGTATTTGGAAGTCATCTGTAAAACAGTCTGGATGTGGGGGCACAAAGGATTCCTATAGATGATCTTGCCCATGGATAGGACTGGATTTTCCTCTTGATTTTTGTCTTGAGCTTGTAGTTGGGATGCACTTGTAGTTGCCATTGTAGTTGTGCTTGAGTCTTTGAGAATGATGGATTCCTGTATACAAAAAAAATTGAGAGTCGGAAAGTGTAAACGTGAAAATGACCGACAGGAGGGTATTTATAGGACAAATCCAGGGTCAATGACATTTATCGATGCACGTCAACAAGGGTCATTGACACATGTCAACAAGGGCCATTGACGCGCGTCAACAAGGGCTATTGACGCGCGTCAACGCCCCTTGTTGACACATGTCAATGGCCCTTGTTGACACACGTCAATGACTAATTTTGATGCATGTCAACAAGGGCCATTGACACGCATCAACAAGGGGCGGTGACGCGTGTCAATAGCCCTTGTTGACGTGCATCAAAATTAGTTGTTGACACACGTCAACAAGGGCCATTGACGTGCGTCAACAAGGGGCATTGACGCACGTCAATGGCCCTTGTTGACGCGCGTCAACATGATGTCAATGAGCTCTTGTTGATGCGTGTCAATGAGGTGTCAATGTCTGAAAATCTGTAGTCTCTCTAGCTCAAAAAAATTGGCAAAAATTTAGTTCGAAAATCACAAATTCACCTTTATTAAACCGATTCCTGAGGATATTCGCCAGGTATTTTCCACCTCCAATTTTCTAGAGGTGTCGTAAAATGAACCCTGGCGTCCCCACAACTTAGCGACTTTACACTTGGTGAAAAAACATCCGTGGGCTCGCGAGCCCACACTTGAAAACTACGCCATTTTGCGAAAAGTGTAAAAGTTCCAAAATGTCCCACAGACCATTACGCCCCAATTTACACTTGGCTAAAATTTCTCCGTGATCGTGCATATTCACTTAGCAAAAGAAATCATCCCCGGGCTCGCGGGCCTGCAATTATAACCTGTGCCTTTTGCAAAAAGTGCAAAAATTCTAAAATATCTCCCGCCGCCCCACCAGTCCGTGATTTTCCCATTTTGCAAAAATCCTTCCCCTGGCTTGTCGGCCCACATTTGGCAAAACATCTTTCCCAGGCTCGCCACCGCCATTTGTGAAATATGAGGAGTTAGAAGGACTTATTTATATTTCTAGAAAGGGGAAGAAATTTCCTATCTGATGGAAATGCTTTTAGGGGACCTTAAGTGCTTAAAATATATAAAAATTCAGATTGAAGCACCAAAAGGGGGAAAATGGTGTTAGTTGACCAAAAATAAGTGTGAGATTATTTTGGTCAACAGCTTGTTTATTCAATCGAGCCCACCTTGGCTCCATATCCTCTCCACTCGATACATCCCCAAAGATAGAACCTACAAAGAAAAATACCGATCTAACCTCCAACGTTGTCCTGATCCGCTTCAACGATGTCCCTACACACAAAAAAACAAACGTACCTACACAAACAAACAAGGATCATTCAATACATGACGAATCACACAAACAAAGGTAAAATAAACATTCAATAAGGAGGCGGTCGATTACAAATAGGAAGCATGCAAAGGAGATAAGGAGTAAAATCCACATCCTCAACGAGATAACCTAATATTTCCCGACCACTCACCGGCACATGGTCTCCTCCAAAGGCGCCACACATTCTTTCAAAAGGTCAGTTAGATTTGGCTTTATTTCAATACAATTTGCTTCATTTTTTAGTATAAGCACTCATAAGAGTCAAGTTGGTAAATGGATGTGATTTGGGGATAGAAGGTGAGGGGTTCGACCCCACCCAAAACACAAAACTTTTTAATTTTGAAATATAGTGGCACTCCCCTAAATCTAGCGAAAAATAGCCAAAAATCATTGCTAAAAGCATTAGTTATAACTAAAAAGGCCTATAAATGTTTTAGTGAGAAAAACCCTAATTTAAGGTAAAAAGAAAATTTCTCCTATTAGGCCTATTTTTCATTCCCAAAGAACATTTAATAAAGGGAGTACATAAAAAATTTGCATTTTTAGCTTTTGTTTTGCAATTTTTGGCATTGTAGACACCTATAATTACGCCCAAGCAATTTAAATACTTAAATTGTGCTAATTATCCCCTTTCTCGCAAATCAACGACATATCGTCAAAGGCACTCATTTTCCCTCATATCATCATTAATTAATTACACTAAGCTAATTAATTAAGTTGCCTATCCAACAAATACCCTAATTAACGACCTTCCGTTAATAAATCACCCCTTCTACCTAGACTAATTAATTATTATTAATTAATTAGCTTTCCCTTCCATTTAACCAATAAATCAATATTTAATTGATTTAATCCCCTTCTAATAGCCTAAATCACACTAATATTCCTCTAATTGGCTTCTATAAGCTTACACCTACCTATTAATTAATCACCTTTGATTAATTAAAATACCCCCCAACTCCCATGACTTGCTAAACATGTATTAAACCCTTCTAAAGTAAGGTTACCTTTAATAAAGCAACCTTATCCATTCCTAATCATGTTTTACCTTTATCCCACATTCATGAGAATGTGTTGAATCCTTTATCCTTTGGGCTATATAAAGAGCCCTCCACCTACCTTTTTACTTACACCTAAACTTTCTAAGAGAGCAAATGCAAAGCATATAGCAAAGAGACTAAGAGCTTGCACCTTGCCCTTTTGAGAGTTCATCATCTTGAAGAGTTAAGCCTCTTTCTTAAAGTGCTTGGGTCATATGGGAGCTGTCAAAAGGGTCTTGTAGCTAACTTTGATTAGCCCCATTCCTAGGTTCTTGGAGCATTAAGGACAACTATTTTGATAGCCATGGAGCTTACTTAGGTCCATTCATTTATTTGTTGTTAGAGAATAGAGGAGTTTAGATATTTAGCATTGTTAGTTTCAAAGTTTGTATTGATGAATGCTAGCATCTAACCCTTAGATCCAACTTTGGTCATGCATAACTTGGTTGTGCACGCAGACGCTAAGCCTATCAAACAGAAGCTTTGAAAGATGCACCCAAGAGTGGCCTTGTTAGTTAAAGAAGAGTTGGAAAGGTTGCTTGCAGTAGGATTCATCAGGCCAATTGATTATTCTGAATGGATATCGAACATTGTTCCTGTCCAGAAGAAACCTATTGGTATCCGAATTTGCATAGATTTTAGGGACATCAATAAAGCTTGCCCTAAAGATGACTTTCCGTTGCCCAACATTGACATGATTGTTGACTCAACCGCAGGGTATGAAATGCTATCACTTATGGATGGCTTTTCGGGTTATAATCAAATTAAGATCACGAGAAGACCAACACAAAACAGCTTTCACAACTCCTTGGGGCACCTTCTGTTATCAGGTGATGCCATTCGGCCTTAAGAATGCAGGGAGCAACTTATCAGCGGGCCATGACAGTAATATTTCATGATATGATTCATGACATCATGGAAGACTATGTAGACGACATCCTGGGAAATTCCAAAACTATAGAGGAACATCTTATCATTTTGCGGCGTATCTTTGACGCCTACGTGAATACAAAGTCGAAGCAAATCCAAAGAAGTGTGTCTTTGGTGTGCTATCTGGGAAACTATTAGGCTTCATCGTGTTAAGACGAGGTATTGAGGTAGACCCTGCTAAAGTATCTGCCATCACAGAAATGCCTCCACCTGAGAATATCAAGCAACTGCGTAGCTTGCAAGGGAAAATTCAAGCCATTCGCCGCTTTATCTCCCAGCTTGCAGATAAATGTCACTCATTCACTCATTTTCTTAAGAAGGACATCACTTTCATCTGGGGACCTGAGCAACAACAAGCCTTTGCTTTGCTTAAACAGTACCTAGCTAATCCACCTGTCCTCATGCCTCCCACTCCGGGAGAACCACTTTTGCTCTATATTTCCGCTACGCAATATGCTATTGGTGCACTGCTCACCCAATATGACCTTAGCCATAAAGAGAAAGCAATGTACTATCTGAGTCGCACCCTCATCGCCTATGAACGTAATTATCCTTAGATTGAGAAGGCTTGCTTGGCTGTTGTTTTTACCTTTCAGAAACTTCACCATTACCTGCTAAATACTAAGACCAAGCTCATATCCAAGGTCGACCCACTCAAGTATTTGTTGTCCAAACCCGCCCTCACAGGTAGAATGGCTAATTGGATCATTCTACTCAGTGAGTTTGATATAGAATTTGTCCATCAAAAATCAATTAAAGGACAAGTACTTGCTGACCAGCTAGCGGAAGCACCTTTGCAAAGCACAGAACCTTTGAGTCTGGATCTGCCAGATGCATCTTTGCTCTACATTGAAGAATCATGGTCATGGGCGTATACATTTTGATGGATCTTTTACGTTTCATGGTTCAGTGCAAGAGTGGTCCTTATTACTCCTTCAGTGATCCTATACCACAGATTTCCGCCCTTCCTTCCTTGCACACGAACAACATTGCGGAATATGAAGCACTCATTGCAGGGATGAAGCTAGCCATCAAGTGGAATATTCAACATGTGAAGGTTGTAGGTGATTCACAGCTAATCATCAAACAGGTTAATGATGAGTATAAAGTTAAGGATGACAAGCTCATACCTTATAAGAAGTTGGTGGAAACTCTGAAGGAGTATTTTGTGTGCATTACCTTTGAGAAAATCCCAAGAGCGCAGAATAGATCGGCAGATGCTATGGCAACGGTGGGATCTATGCTTCGTATTCCGCCAGGGAACAATGATATGCCATTCTTCGTAGAAAATCTATGCCAGCCCGCGTATGACATGCCAGAATCTTGCTTGGCTTGTGAGGTTGTTGGTCCCCATTCACCATGGTATGAACCCATTTTCACCTATCTTAAGGACAGTACATTCCCTCCCGAAATCTCCCGCTCTGAAAAGCAGAGCCTAATTCACCAGATAGCCCGTTACACCCTGTTAGGAGGTACACTTTATCATCATGGCTACGATGGGAATCTGTTACGTTGTCTGGATGTGCCGGAGTCAATCCAGGCAATTAAAGAAGTACACGAAGGAGTATGCGGAGCACATACAAACGGAATGGTCTTGGCTAAGAAACTGTTAAGAGTAGGTTACTATTGGCCCACCATGGAAACTGATTGTTGTAATTATGTTAGAAAATGTGTGCTTTATGCCAAAAGTATGGAAATTTCATCCATGCTCCATCGCAACCATTGCAACCAATCACTACCCCGTGGCCATTCTCCAAGTGGGGACTTGATCTAATAGGGAAGCTTACTCCTACCTCATCTGATGGTCATACACATATCATCACAGCTACAGAATACTTTACAAAATGGGTGGAGGTTGTCCCTTTAACCTATGTCACAGGAGCACAGATTTCTAAATTCATCATGAATCACATTATTTGCCGATATGGTATCCCTGCAGCCATTGTCACAGATAATGGGAAGTCATTTAAGAACAAAACTGTGAAAGGTCTTTGCCAACAGTTCCAAATCAGATTGAAATGGTCCACGCCATATTACCCTCAGGGTAATGGACAAGCTGAGGCAACAAACAAGACTTTGGTAAGGATAATGGAGAAGATGGTTAGCAAAACTGGTCGAAACTGGCACCTACAAATCCACCCAGCCCTCTGGGCCTACCGAACATCAATTCGCACTCCTACGGGTGCGACGCCATATTCCCTCGTGTTCGGGACAGAATCTATCATCCCTTTAGAGATTGAACTCCCATCCCTGCGAATTTCTCTTCGGGACTATTTGGATAAGGATGAAGATTACCGAGTGGCAAGATTGGCTGAGTTAGAGCTCCTGGATGAGAGGCGCATTCGTGCTCTTAATCACCTGAAAGTATATCAACACAGAATCTCCCGTAACTACAACAAGAGAATCATCCCTCGCCAGTTTGAGGTGGGTGATTTAGTTATGAAGGAGAACCAGTTCAACACCAGAGTAGAGCGAGAAAAGAAAGGGAAGTTCGAACCACACTGGTTAGGACCCTATGTCATAGTTGCCAAGTATGGCACAGGGGCATACAAGTTGGCTCACCCCAATGGTGATGAGCTCCGGGAGCCCATGAATTCCATGCATCTTAAGAGGTTTTATGCCTAAACATGGCACAAGAAAGTCATAAAAATCACAAAAAATATAAAAACATCAAAAAAAAATTAAAAAAAAAAAACATAAAAAAAAAAAAAAAAAAAAAAAAAAAAAAAAAAAGAGAAAACAGGTCATCCACTAGTGAAAACCACGCAATTGTGGCACTTTGGACAAGTCCTTGGGTGAAAACCGGTTTCCGGCGCCTCGGGAGGATTCGTTGTTCACAAGCATTTTGTATTAGAAGGGTAGTTGTCTTTGTCCTGGACCTGGTTCTACCTTCGAGTTTCCTTGTGCACACCATCTAGTCCAGCCTTGATCCGGCTTTGCCTTCTTCTATTCGTCTGTAAGGGACGTGGTCTTTCGTTATTTCCCATCTTATGCTGGGGGCAACTCAACGAATTCACCTTCTTGTTCATAAGCGCGTGGCTTCTGCCCTTGTATATTCTCCACCTAACGCTGGGGGCATCCATGCTTTCTTGGTTACCTGCACATAGCTTTGGAAAACTATTAAAAACACAAAAACAATAGAAAATTGTTTCGAGAAAAAAACAAAAACAATAGAACATTGCTTTCACAAAACACAAAAACAATAGAAAATTGTTTCACAAAACAAAAAACAATAGAAAATTGTTTCACAAAACACAAAAACAATAGAACATTGTTTTGAGAAAAAACAAAAACAATAGAACATTGTTTTGAGAAAACACAAAAACAATAGAAAATTGTTTCGAGAAAAAAACAAAAACAATAGAACATTGTTTTCACAAAACACAAAAACAATAGAAAATTGTTTCACAAAAGCCTAAACAATAGAAAATCAGTGCATGAAAACATATCTTACAAAAACATTTACTTGCCTTGTCTTGTTTTCTTGCTTTGCTTGTTGCTTGTATAGTGTTTTGCGAGCTTATTGTTGAGTTCTTTGTTGCTTGGGTGTACTTTGTCATTGTTTAGCTTTTCTTGCTTAGAATAGATTCATTCTTACTTGTGCATATTGTAGTGGGTTTTGACATGCTAGTATGTTAATTCATTATGTTCTTTCTTGAACATTTGGTTGTGTTTGTTATTTGTTAATAAGGCATGGTGATTCATGGTGTATTGCATTACTTCCTACTGTTCTTTGTAGCATTTGGTTGTGTTTCTTGCATGTGCTCTGTTTTGTTATCATTCACATCACATTACCATCATTATCATCACATCTAGCATCATCTATACATCATATATAAACAAAAATGCTAAGTTTTACATAATGCATGTATGCCAAGGTAATCATCATGTATCATATCATCAATGGGGGCAAAAGGGGTTGTGCATAATCACAAATCTATCCCCCGCACCAATACCATCATCTCATCCCGTCCATATACATCAAAATAAAACTTGAAAACAACATTTGATATTGTCTATAGATCTATCATCTACAATCTACAGCATGCCTCAAACAATCACATGCGATCACCATCTCTCCTGAGTGTCAGAGCCTCATGGTAAGTTTTCTAAACTAAGCAGTTAAAATGAACTGATTGCGATGTTTTTTTTACCCCCTCTAGGGGGGTATATTAACATGTTTTTCATCGATCAGACGGTCGTGACACCCGTTTAGCTCACCGTTTTCTCCTCTATTCGCCGTGGAATAATTATTTTTAATTAAATAATTATTTTTCTCTTCTTTTTCACCGTATTGGGGAATTTTTTGTCCAATACCCCTTTCTTCTCCCTCGGACAATTTTATTGCTCCTTGGCGATTTTTATTCTTCTTCACACCCTTGTAAATAATTATTTTTCAAATAATTATTATTATTATTATTTTTTCCACTAAACAAGGACATTATTTGTCGTTTGTTTCTCTTTTCTTCCACCTAGGGAACTTTCTGTTGCCCCTAGGCTCTTCTTTTTCTTCTTCTCCTTTCTTCTATTGTTTATCATGGTTCAGAAAGCCAAAACAATACAAACATTTACTATATCAAAAAAATCCAAAAACAAGGCAAAATTTTTCAAAAAATTCCTAAAAAGTAAAACACCCTACAAAATGGTAACTTGCTTCTTACGGCTGAAACTTGTGTCTTGCGCATGGTATTTTCTCCATATCCTATTGGTTTGTCTCACATCTTCCCCGATTAATACGACTCGCGGATCACTGGATTCACAACCATTCACAAAAGCTAGCTGCTTGCTTCGTCTGTACTCTGGGGCACTTTTGGTTGCCTGGTGTTGTTTCGTTGCGCACAAATGCTTTTCATGGACCCCGTGTCCATTTTCATTTCCCCTTGCATGTATCCTTGCTTGGGGCATCATTTTTAACCCTTGTCGTCAATCACGAACTTGTGGATCTCTTCAGCACTGATAACAAAACATTTGTACAACTGTCTTGACCGTTGTTGGGTTAGATATGTGTGTTCGTACTTGTTTTCCCTGTTATATGAGCTTGTTTCCTTCTCGTATTGCATTGCATTATTGTATGTTGCATGGAGTTGGTACTTTCAGCAATGGACAATTGTTCGTAGTATGGATTTTCATGTCATTCTACCTTTTTCGTATGCTTATATTTTTCATAAGGACCGATGATGTAGTTCCTATGGCAATATGATGACATCAAATTTGTTCCAAACACATAAGCGGCTAGAGGTTAAGCTCTTCTCTCCCCTCATCCATATTTCTTCTACACGACTACCCTTTCACCCCTAATTCTCCCTCTCCTCGGGGAATCCTGCCTCATCCCCATTCTTCTGCCTACTTCTCACCTTTTTCGATCGTCGATCGAGTTCTTCTATCACCCCATCGACACTCGAGGGGGCATCTCTCCCTCCTACTAATTTTTCTTCCATCTCTTCAAAATCTCTTTTGTCTACTATCTTTGAAGTGGCATCACTTATGCCACCCCAAAGAGGGGCAAATGTAGACACCTATAATTACGCCCAAGCAATTTAAATACTTAAATTGTGCTAATTATCCCCTTTCTCGCAAATCAACGACATATCGTCAAAGGCACTCATTTTCCCTCATATCATCATTAATTAATTACACTAAGCTAATTAATTAAGTTGCCTATCCAACAAATACCCTAATTAACGACCTTCCGTTAATAAATCACCCCTTCTACCTAGACTAATTAATTATTATTAATTAATTAGCTTTCCCTTCCATTTAACCAATAAATCAATATTTAATTGATTTAATCCCCTTCTAATAGCCTAAATCACACTAATATTCCTCTAATTGGCTTCTATAAGCTTACACCTACCTATTAATTAATCACCTTTGATTAATTAAAATACCCCCAACTCCCATGACTTGCTAAACATGTATTAAACCCTTCTAAAGTAAGGTTACCTTTAATAAAGCAACCTTATCCATTCCTAATCATGTTTTACCTTTATCCCACATTCATGAGAATGTGTTGAATCCTTTATCCTTTGGGCTATATAAAGAGCCCTCCACCTACCTTTTTACTTACACCTAAACTTTCTAAGAGAGCAAATGCAAAGCATATAACAAAGAGACTAAGAGCTTGCACCTTGCCCTTTTGAGAGTTCATCATCTTGAAGAGTTAAGCCTCTTTCTTAAAGTGCTTGGGTCATATGGGAGGTGTCAAAAGGGTCTTGTAGCCCAACTTTGATTAGCCCCCATTCCTAGGTTCTTGGAGCATTAAGGACAACTATTTTGATAGCCATGGAGCTTACTTAGGTCCATTCATTTATTTGTTGTTAGAGAATAGAGGAGTTTAGATATTTAGACTTGTTAGTTTCAAAGTTTGTATTGATGAATGCTAGCATCTAACCCTTGTTTAATTCTTATCATGATGGTGTTTATGCTTTGTTTTAGCTAAATTGTAGAACTATTTTAGGTGGTAGTTCTTGCTTCATTTGATTTAGCATTAAGCAAAGTATACATGCACACAGTGCATAGAGGGTCGCTTCTGGGTTCCGAGGCCACCAGAGCCCGAAAAACAAAAAAATTGTCTCGCCATTTGATTTTTTCAAAAAAATTGAATGTAATTGCATGCTTCAAGATATTGTACTAATTTGCAAGTTTCTATAGTCAACTGCAAACTTGTAACTACTCGTAAACCGGTAGAATATTGTACTAAAAACACTAAAGTTTGGTTAAAAACACTCACGAGATTCTAGATCTCATTCGCAGCTGCGTCAAGATATACAGCTTCTCTAGGAAGCGCTTACGGTAAAGCCATCATGACTACTACCGCACTTAATGCCTAATATATCTGCAACAATGTTGTCTCGAGCATCGACCCTTTAAATCGACGGGAGTAGTTAGGTCACAAAGTGCACACACTATGAGCCATCCCATCCTGTGAATGAATGATCGAACGACATAAATCCAGACTGATAAATTATCCAAGTATATAGAAAAGTTACGTGCGCGTATGAGGATATTTATTTGAGCTGATGTTAATGATCACACAGACCCCTTTCAATATTGTCTTGGTACCATGTATTGAATAATTTCACGTACGTGAATGCCTATTTCAAATACTGCTGGGTATATAGAAAGGGTGAGCTTCTTCCACGTACCACTGGGTATATCGGAAGGGCACGTATATAGAAATGTTCGCTATATCAGACTGACGGTATATAAATTGGGAGACCTTATACCTAGAGTGATAAGATCCTAACCCCGTTAATGATTTCTCCAATATGGGTACCAATGCCCCAAAAAAATCTTCTAGATTCACACAACTATTGAGGAAACAACTATGCTCCCCGGAAGAAAAAAATCAAGACGCAACTTGAGTTTGAAGAGATCTGTCCTGTTGTGACTGGTACTTTGACCGGATCAACAAATGCTACAACATAACGACAGTTTGATAAAGTAGATCGAAGGCCAAACTCATCATCTTGTTTGGAATGTCTGATGATGTGTAACCCCACATTCGAGATGCCAAAACAACCAAAGTAGCGTGGGATAAATTGACCACAGCTTAATGAGGCCCCAAAAAGAATGTCATACTCGAATTTGCAGAGTCAATTACATACACCGAAGTTCAAGCAGATGAGAAAATCAAATCTTTCTTAAGAAGATTTGTAGAGTTAAGGGATTCACTTCTAGCCCTAGGAGAAGAAGTCATAGATGATGCTCTCATTCCCATTGTTTTGAGAGCACTCCCTTCTTCTTACCATATTTTTGTAACAACACTAAACGTGTCAGATACGATAGTTAGTTTTGACAATATGGTAAACCTATTGCAACAAGAGGAATCCATGTATAATAAGGATGATGAAGAGGAGAAGGCACTTTCTTCACATCAAAAATGGAAAGGAAAAGGAAAAGGAAAACCTAATTCCTATCAAAAGTCCCAACATCAGAATCAATATCAACATCAAGGGGACAAACAATAGAAGAAGAAATGTCCAATCTATAAAAGAGGACATGAATTGAAAGATTGTTTGTATAATACATACAAAAAGGTTCATCAAGTAATTCTAGAATTTAACACCAATAATCTACAAATGGACATACAAACTACAATCAAGGGCAGAAAAAGGGGAATTGGAAAAGAAGACCCCATCAGCAAGGAAATATTGTTGAGCAAGAATAACATTTAGATAATGAAGAATTCTTGTACACTGATCGATCAAGTGAATTCTCCATGTCATCTAGTGATGTTTAATATGTTGATTCAGGAGCCACTTGACACATGAATGGCCACAGAGAATGGTTTACTTCAATGAGGGACACACCTTTGAAAAACCATGTTTCATTGGGTGATGATTCTTCATATACAGTTTAGGGGATTGGAAACATTTCTCTACCCCTTGGTTCATGCAACTGTAGACTATCAGATGTCTTATATGTCCCTGGGTTGACTAAAAATCTGCTTTCAGTTAGTCAACTCCTTGATCACAACTTAAAATTTGACTTTGATATTAATTCCGAAAAGAAAACATGTTTAATTCGAGACAAATCATGAGGCTCAAAAATAGTTACATAAGTCTCCAATGTGGGACGCATGTTCCAGCTTGATTTTGTCCACTGAGATGATCAGGCACTTGTGGCTAAGAACTCTACCTCAGCACTGTTGTGGCATCAGAGACTTGGTCATGTTAGTTTAAAGTATCTGAAAACACTTCGCCGGCGTAATATGGTACATGGGCTACCATCTCTTTAGATGGATATAGACAAGTGACCCCATTTCCTAGTAGGAAAATAACACGAGCTTCGTTCCAAGAGTGTAGCGCTCCGCCTCGGGACACCGGAAAATAGACTAAAAAGTTGGTAAAATTTTTTTAAGCTAACTAATGCCTTTTGCCTCACCGTTCTCATAAGAAAAATAATTAAATTCTTAACAATATCCTTTTTAACCGATTTGCTAAAACATTATTTCTAATTAATCTTATTTATTTAGCTTATATTAAATTTACACACTTTTAATATCTATCTCTCTTAATTAAATTTTTGCCACAAGAAAAATAACTACTCATTCTTAAATAAATTTAATTCCCCATTTAATATATTTACCCACTTTCCCCCTTTTAAAATTAAAATACCATTCCCACCAAAGACCCATGACTTAAAAAGAGGAGGGTGTTATTTGAACCCTAGGATTAACTCATCCTCAGCCTTTGATCTCCTTTTTTCCCTAAAGATGACCTAAGTTTCCTTATCCTTTCCTTTTCCCTTCATTTGAATTTCTTTCTTATTTCCCCTCTCTTTCTTATCATACTTTTTCTCAGTTTTGTTTTATTTTCTTACTTGCAGGTTGCATGGAAGGATCTAAGGAGAGAACCTTAAGGAAATCTTGTTTTTTTTTTGAAATAAATAAATAAATAAATATATATATATATATATATATATATATATATATATATATATATGTATTTTTTGTAGGTGAAGGGGGCAGACTGGAGGAGGGAGGGTTGTGTGAGGGGCAGCGTGGGAGGAGGGTGCCGCGCGAGAGGGGGCTCGTGGTGCGCGAGTGTGGAGTGGGCGTGTGGGTCAAGGGGACAGGCGCGGCGGCGAAGGGGGGTTGGGAAGGGGGTCGGGGGCGGTGCGGGGATAGTGTAGAGGGGACAGGGGGATGCTTTGTAGGGAGATGGCAGCAGGGTTGGGCTACGCCGCAACTCCGTGGTGGGATAGGGGGAGGGTTCGGCCTCCCCCATACACTTAAACATTTCAATTTGTTTATCATATTTTTTTGTTAAAAAAACAATACAATTTATATAATATATGTATTATATGATAATCATATATTATATACAATATATAATATGTGATATTGAATATATATATATATATATATATATATATATATATATATATATATATATATATATATATATATATATATATATATATATATATATATATATATATATATATATAAATATATACCATCTAAGGATAATGCACAAACAAAAACTACAGTTTTAAATGTACTACCAGCAATACTCATTTTCATTAATTTACCAAGATACAATGATTAATATGAATTACTTTATATTTAGTGTGAAAAGGAAGGTAACCAAGTATTTTCCAATATAAATAAGACTTATTTCTAAAATAAAATCTTCAAAGTAGATAACTTAATCAAGTATGATTGTTTAATAAGAGCAAAACATCAAACTTCTCATGGAAATGAAATCTAAAATTTCAACTTTCATTTCATGTATTAACATTATCAACATTTACAAGAAAGGAACATATTGCAAGAAGGAGAGTGTTTTCATTTAATAGTAGTCACATGATTCCATAACTAAAAATAAAACAATTAGATTTCTAAATAACATCTTTTCTTAAGTTTTCACATAAACAAGAAAGTGCAAGAAAACTAAAAATATATTTCTTTTCTTGACATAATGCTATCAATATTTGCAAGAAACAAAGGGCTAAGGTAAACAACACTTCCAACAAACTATTTTTCTTTTGTAAATAAAAATATAAGAGTTACATCAAGTTACAAATAAATGGAACATTTGCTACAATATTTCATTTCTACAAGCTTAGGCTAAATGAGTGAAATATCCCCAAGTGTGCAACTAACCAAGAATTTCTATTACAAGTTTCCAAGTAATGCAAAACTATAAAATGGAGAGTTTACAAGGAGATGAAACTTCCACATAACTACACACAAGAGGTATACAATGCAAGAATGTTTCATAAGGGAAGAAAGAACAATGAGAGCCCAAGATGCCACCAACTCCAACTTGAGAGCCAACTTCCATGTCTTCAAGAAAACCAGAAGAGAAAAAAAAGCTTGTTTTTCCACCCAACCATAGGCATCATTACATGCCTTTCCCAAGGTTGGGATGCATGCTAGCCTCCCCCAAGCCCATGGGAAAGAGGGCAACTAACCACAACTTGCACAAGAGTGAGGTGAACAATCAATAATACATCCACACAAAAATAGGACAAAAATCCAAGACAAGACTCTAAATTTTACAAGGTGAAAAAGAGGAGAACCCAAGTTCTACCTCTAAAAACAAATGGGGAAGAGAGGAGAGGAGTTCTCCAAAAGTTGTTACCAAGATTATAAGCACAATAACAAGACCTCCATACCCTCCTTATTTCTCCTATATCATTTAAACCCTCCTTATTCCTCCACCCTTTCTCCAAGTCCTTCTTGGAAGGATTTTCAAACCCCAAAGGGGTTTCCTTACCAAGAATGGGGAAGGAGATTCAAGCCAAATGAATCAACTTCCCCACCTCAACCATTTGAGGGGAAACACTAAGACCCTACAAGGCTTGTCCATCAAGCCTTGAGGATTGAGAGGGAAAAATCCCTCTCTCTTCCCCCACAAACTCCAAAACTCCATCATGCCATATGATGGAGGGAGTAAAACAAGCAAACAACAACCAAAATCCACATGCAACAATAACAATTTCAAGTAGACAATCTAACAACTAAGATGAATACAACACATGCAATAAGACTTAAGAGCCTACCTCAAAGAAATCTCTCCAAAAATCTTTCCAACTTCAAACTTCTCCACTCCTTGACCCAAGCAACCTCTAGCTCCAAATCACCCAAGCATCCAAGCAAAAAGTTCAAAAAAAAGGTTCTCTTCTTTTCCCATGAAGGGGAATTTGAAGAGGAGCAAGCAAAAATCCTCACAAATGAGGGGGTGACATGTGTCACCCCTCTCCTCCTTCAAGGTCAAAGATGCCAAAACAAAAGAGAGAAAGGGTAAAAATATTTTTAGCCCTCTTCTCCCAAATTACTCTAAATGATAACAAGACAATTCTAGTGCAACTTTTAACAAGCACTCAAATCCACACCCCTTATATGGATGTGACAAAAAACGAGGTAAAAAGGGAGGGAAAACTCCCTCTAGCCTTGGAAATAAGCCCCTCTACCTATTAGGTAGGGTCCAAGGGCTCATTTTTGTGTTAAGGGAACTCCCAAACTAAAAAGGGGTCCCTAAAAATGCCCAAAATAACCCAATTTCGGGTTTGGCAAAGTTAGGCACAAGGTTAGAGGGTGTGGGGACCACCCAAGGGTTCTCATGTGACCCTAAACCCTCAAAATTAATTACATCTTTAATCTAAAAGAAAAATTAATGCAAGTGGGGTCATTAATTTTCCAAAACAAGTTTACAACACAAACTAACCACCCTAAGCAAAATTAATAATTACAAGACATATTACATTACAAATGAGGGTCACCCATGGTGCCCAAAACACTAATTCTAACGCTAAGGTTTCACACAATGAACATGGCTAGGACTCACCATGGGTTGCTTGTGCAAGATTGTGTAGCTGGCCTGAATCCCACGTTCTCGTGTAAACCTGTCACCTACACACTCATTGCACACATTAACCGCACCTGTCCGATAAAATATAAATTAACTACTTAGTAAGATATTAATGAGTTCAAAACTAACATATCATCCTACTGGAATCAAAGTGCGACAACGTACACAATTATACTCAATTTACCAACAGTTAGACATATAACCATAAAATCCCAACATGCAACAACTAAGTATCCATCAATATAATTACGTTCCAAAAACAACATCATATCCATTAGTATCCATGACATCATATGATAATGCGACAACATAGAAATTAAGCTAAATTGGTGCCATACACCTAAATGTCCATACATGTCTAATAAGATCAAATCTCTAAATATAATGTCCAAAATATAACAATCCCTGCTAAAACATGTCAATGAGTAAGGAAACAACAAGTAACTGAGCTATAAAAATGTGGGCACTACAAAGAGTACATATCAAGCTCATGGTAAGCTTGATCTGGTTCATACCGATCTTTATGGTCCGATGCAACCAAGTCATTCTGGATTTTAGTACTTCATGCTATGTGTTGATGACTATTCAAGAAAAATGTGGATTTTTTGTCTTTGCAAGAAAAGTGAAGCTTTTGAAACCTTCAAGAAGTTCAAAGTAGCAGTTGAGAATGAAACTGGTTGTCACATCGAACTCTCTTCCTACAATACTACCTATTCGCCGAGAATAAGTTCAAAGACTACCTACAAACTCATGGGATTATTCAAAAATGCCTCCTCCACACACACCACAGTAGAATGGTGTTGTTGAGAGAAGAAATCGTACTATCATGGAAATGGTGCGATGCATGATCGATGATTCTGGACTTGCAAAGACATTCTGGGTAGAAGCAATAAAAATAACAGTGTATTTGTTGAACAAAGTGCCCATAATTTCTCTTGACGGAGTAACACCACATGAAGCATGGTCAAAGCAGAAACCATCTGTTGCACACCTTAGAGTATTCAGGTGCAAAGCAAGTATGCACATACCCAAGCAGAACAGAAATAAATTGGACATGAAGTCACAAAAACTCATCTTCATTGGGTACAATGAAGAAACTCTTGGGTACAGATTGATGGATCCAAAGACCAGAAAAGTCTACACCAACAGAGATGTTGATTTTTTTAGAAGAAGGAAGCAGAGTATCCTCCTCCTGACTCACCTAATGTAGATTATTTACTAGTTGTAAAAACTGAAGTTGATCTTTTGTATGATGATGAAATTGATGATGGGGATGATGGTGATGATATGATAGAACCAAGACCCACGGGAACAATTTAGCATATGCCCAAGTTGTGTACTTATACGTTAAGAGATGCAAGAATGGATGCTCCACCGGATACATCCACCCCTAGACCATGGACTCAAAGTAAAGCAAGAGAAGAAGTGAACTTGTCTTTGATGAGTAGAGTTATTGAGTCTGATGAGCCCTCTATAGTCTAGGAATCCCTATAGTCAAAATCATGGAAAGATGCCATGGACTCGAATATCGATCAAGAATGAAAATAACACTTGATGACTTATCAATCTTCCACCAAGGAAGAAACCCATTGGATGCAGATGAATATTCAAAACAAAATGCAAAGTAGATGGGACAAAGTGGAAAATTACAAAGTGATACTTGCGTAAAAGGGGTATGCACAAAAATAAGGCATTAACTATGAGGATACAATTACTCCCACAAATAATATCAAAATGACCAGGATGATCTTTGCTCTAGTTGAATAGTTTGGTTGGAAATTCATCGATGGACATAAAATGTGCCTTCCTGAATGGATATTTACAAAAAGAAGTCTACATGACTCAACCTGAGGGATATGTAGTACCTGGTCAAGAAGCAAAGGTATGCAGACTCAAGAAATCTTTGTATGGCCTCAAACAAGCACCCCGGGCATGGTACATCAAAATTGATGAGCATCTCATATAACATGGATTTGTTAGAAATCCATACGATCCTAATCTTTAATTCAAAAATCAAGGGGTGGAGATTGTGATTGTCGTTGTCTTTGTCGACAATCTAGTCATCATGGCAGATTCATCATGGATGATCGATGCAACTAAGAAAGATCTTAATCGATTGTTCGACATGAAAATCTCGGGCCAATGCACTATTGTCTTCGATTGGAAGTATGGAAGAAAGAGAATCAAATCTTTATATCTCATATGAAATATACCAAGACAATGCTCAAGAAATTTAGGATGATGGACTGCACACCGATCACACTACACCTATGGAGAATAGATTGCAATTATCTCGCTCGTAGATCCATCTCCCGAGGTAAATTCCACTCTCTATCGGTAATTGATTGGGAGTCTCATTTACATGACCTACACTAGACCGTATATCAACTTTGCAGCTTAGCTATGTATCTAGGTTCATGCAGAAACCCAAAGTTTTTCATTGAAAAGAAACAAGGTGCATCTTGAGATATATCAAAGGATCAAAGTGGATCTTGGTTTAAAATACAAGAAGAATGAGGACTTCTTCATCTCGGGATATTTAGATTACGATCATGCATGCAATATTGATGACAAAAAAATTCACTTAAGGATTTTTATTCTTTATGGGATCTAGACCAATATCACGGGAAGCAAGAAATAACACTTTGTTTCTCGTTCTTCCATAGAATTCGAGTATCATTCTACAGAGAAGTTGTCTGTGAAGCGATTTGGCTACGCGCATACTCGAGGGACTTAGAATACCATAGGACAAACCAACCACCATGTATGTTAACAATGAATATGTTCTCAAACTTTTTCGCAATCCAGCTTTTCATAAAAGAACAAAACACATTGAGGTACAGTTCATTTCATACGCGATCATGTGTTGAAGCACAATATACAGCTTCAGTTTTTGTCCAACAACTGAACAAAGAGTAGATATCTTCACGAAGTCACTTACACGTGACAAGTTCGAGTTGTTCAGAGAGTTCCTCTCCTCATCCCTTGAGACAATGCAAAATTAAGGGGGGGAATGTTAGGATAATTAATTATGCATTGTATAATTAATTATTGTTATATAGTTTTATAACATTATTACATTATATTAATTAGTTGTATAATGTTATATGGTTTTATTAACCATATTTGTCTTATTATATTCACGGGTATAATTGTTATGTTGTTATAACAATTATGTCATTATTCATTTGTGCTTCCTGGATGTATTTTGGAAGCTATTGTATTTTAGTTTGTTGTTGCATAGTTACAACTCCATATTTGTTTGTATCTAGGCTATCCAATATGTATAAATATTATAGCCTACACTATTGTAAGGGATTGATTTCACATTAATAAAATATACAGCTTCCATCCATGTTTGTGAAATTATAGTCCCCTCTTTGCCACTACCCTTGCATTTATTTTGAAGAGGAGGTTCTCAAAATTAAGCACTACTACTAAGAACACGCCTCAATCTACATATTCAATGGACTCCTTCCTAGCCTACCAATTCCGCACGAATGGATTTCCAAGTATTAGATCTCGCTCATTGATGGAAGGTTAGATCTCTACCCCTGTGATAAGGGTTCATTTATTATATCTTTATCTTTAATTGTTGATAAGAAAATCATAGCTGGAAACCTCTGGGTTTGTCAATCTTTCTACCTCGTTATGAAACCTTGGTTCCCTTCCTTTAACCCAATCACCGAATCATTTTCTTATAAACCGGTTTGAATTAGACCTGTCTCATCTACCTTTGCAATTTTGAGACCAAACATGTCTAAGAGCCATTAGCAATTTGTTGTAAAAAAATTATTCATTGACTCACACACCTCTGATTTTACCCACACAACCTATGCCAGAATCCTAATCAAGTGAGAACTCTAAGAATCATCCTACGAACATTGAGTGTAAATTTCAAAATTGAACTTGGACACAACTTTTAGACTATGAGGATTTAACTTTCAGATCTAGAATATGTTTCGAATAGGTCATATTTCTGCTAATTGTTGGATGGAAAAGCATAAAAATGAGAGAGCTAATTGGTGGAAAAATTCCTTCCAAAGAATTTAGTTTTCGATGCTAAGGAAGAATTTGATTCAAATGTTGATTCAAGAAGTGGCCAAATTGGTTCCAAAAATCCTCTTACAAATTCAATTTGATGGAAACAAATGGAAATCAAATGATGAAAACCAGCCAAAGTAAAATGTTGAATCAAATTTCGGTAAAGCGTAAAAGGAAAATATCCCTCTAATCTTTCCTTTAGAAAATAGCACATACCTTCATATTGATGATCCGAAGTTATCCTTATTGTTGAGGAGGTTTCAGATGGGTGGAAAATAATGCAAAACAAGAAATAATCTCTTCCCAAGAAGAATATCTTACGTTGTTGGGAAGATGCTTCTTTTGTATTCTGGTTTATCAATGTTTTATCTAGGATTTCGGCCATTTATGTACCTAGGTAGGATCCCAGATCAAAAAAACTTTACCCTTAATAAAAAATATGATTTAAAAAATAGCTTGTAATGGTCATGCTTTTAGATGTTTGTAAATTGGAATATGCAACTTGTTTTTTTCAATTCATGTATATATTATGGTAAGATATATTGAAAAAAATGATCTTTTGTAAATCCATACTCATAACTTTATGTTATTGTTTAATGCTTCTAAATTTGAACAATAAAACAATATTATAATTGGCTCTTTCATTATGTTTGTATACATAAAATTATTGTTATACAATATCATAGGCTATAACATTTATATTTATGTATGCAAGAGGTTTTTCACTCCATGTTCACATTTTTTTGTTATTGATTTATGGTTCTTTATATGCAATTACTAGCCAAAAATGTGCACTTATATACCTTGCATCAAACTATAAAGTTACACATTTATTTTGACATTGCTACAAGTTTAGTTACATTTCATGCAAGGTTACAACTTTTGTCAAATTTAGTTTACATAAATGTTTGCATTTTATATGACAATGTTGTTTTTATGTACCTTTGGAGACATAAATTTTGGTAGTAAATGCCTTATTTTTTATATATTTATAGAAAATTAATTTGTTTTGTGTATCTTATGAAGTTTTGTTTGCAAATCCTTTTTTATTTGATGACCCTTAAATCGACAAAGTTGCAACACTTCAAATTAGATCGTGTTTTTACTATACACGTTGCATTCACTTGAATGTAGATAATCTTTACTGTAATGTTTGTATACACTTGTGAAAATAATCAGTTTATGCAACTCCATGTCTTTATGTTAATGGCTTTACTTTCGTCCCTAAATGGAAATGATCTAAGTATATCAAGTTATGGTCGTAAATGCCTTCTTTTTGTTGTCATTGTATAGAATATTAATGAGTTATTTATATCCTCTACACTTTTATTTGGAAATGCCTTCTTCTTTTTATTTATAGAAAATAGGTTTTTTTGTACATCTTATGAATATTTGTTTGGAAAACTTTTTATTTTACTTACTGATCCTTAAATCAACAAAGGTGTTACTATTTAAATTTGCTTTTAATTTTATTATACACGTGTTGTATTCACTTTAATGTACATAACATTTACTTCAATTGACAATATCATAGAATATAAACTTTCTCCTTAACAATCTATAAAAATTTGCACTTTATGTTGTTTATAAAATTTCACATTTATATTTGGAATTGCTTCAAGGTTTGTTACATTTCGAGCAAGTTTACAATTTATCTCAAATTTAGCTTGCATATGTGTTTGCATTTTATATGTGATTGTTGTTGTTGTATACACCTTTGAAAACACAATCAGTTTATGTAGCTCCATGAATTCATGTAAAATACTTTACTTTCATGCCTAAATGGAAATTCTCTACATATAACAAGTTATGGTTGTAAATTCCCTCTTTTGTTAAAATTTTTTAGAAAATTAATTTTGTATATATTTTAAAATTTTATTTGGAATGTTTTTTTCTACTTGTTGTCATTCAAATAAAAAAGTTACAACTATTCATAATAGTATTTTGTTTTAATTATACATGTGTTGCATTCACTTGAATGTACATAACCTTAAACATGATGTATTTTATTTAGTGGAGTGTGTGCTAGATCATACTAAAGCATTTTTCCATATCCCAGTTGTTGCATTATCATTTTTGGTTTGTATTTACCTTGTATTTAAGTATTTACGATACCTATGTAGACCTCCGCCTATCTCGAGAAATTCTTCCTTAACATGGAAACAACATCGACACCCGAAGGCATTTCTCATCATTCTTATTGCCAATTTGTGGGTTGAAAATATATATATTTGTGGGTGTCATTATGTAGTGCCCACGATAAAATAATAATTGAAAATATATATATTTGTTTAATATTTTGAGAAGTGTGTGAATGGTGCGTGAGCAGAGTTTGGGTGGCGTGTGGCAGTTTTTGTCATAGGATTTGATTACAGGTGGTTGGGAGGACTTGCAAGGGTATGGGCAGCCCATAAAATCACATGGGATTCATAAATGGCCCTCATACCGCCATTTCCTTGATAATAATGCAAGCGCTTTATTTGAGATTTGGAAGCAGTAACCAAGATGAAAACCCAACCAATGTTGTAAATTTAGCAGAAAATGGATAGTTGCAATGAAGGAAGTGTTGAGGGATTGTCTTTGAAGGAGCTCTCATCCTTAGCCGTCCCAAAATCAGTCCCAATGTTGGATCTAAATCAGCTTGCTCATAGATAAATCTGCAACTCTAATTTCTCCTCATTCTACTATATACAAATTGATTTAACTAGATCTATATCTATATAAAAGTGGGTACGAAACACTAAAAATAAGAAATTTGGCTGTGTGGATACATTGGTGAAGGATTTGCAAATGTTGTGGAAGCTCTCACACATGCATCATGTAAAGCTCAATTTGTACCGGTTGGCTTCTTTATCAGTTGAGGATTGGGAAGTAATGCATTGAAACTTATAGCAAATGCACTCTGCTGGCTAGAGATATACTCCCTTCATGTGTCAAAACACAAGTTGTGGAACAGGGTAAGGATGTCTATCAAAGCATAATGGAAATCCGGATTTGTTTATAGCTTCCTCCCAACATACGCCAAATTGGGGGTATTGTCATATGTGTAGTTGCAAATGCGTGGGTAACCTTGGATGAAAAATGTGGGAGCATACACATGGCCTGTGAAATTTTTGACAGGAGATCTAGCCATTGTTCTCTTGCAATAGGCTCACCCATCGAGCAAAGGAGACCTAGGATAGCGAGAACCAACATTGTTTTATCAATAGAAACCGACTGGGATCTGTATTTTCCCAATCATTCTTCTCAGTAATGCAACTGTAGTTTTTGGTGTGCCCTCGAATATTTCTTAGAAGGTGTGTTTATCTCGATCTTTAATGAATAAAGATGAGATTCAAAAGATGGGTTTATGGGATTTGTGAGTGCTCGCGATTTGTTTGACGGATTTCCGGAAGAGCGATGTAGCCATGTGGAATACGGGTGAACCCTCGTGGAGAACCTTGTGTACTACAAATGCTAATATTGTCAGGCATGGTTCATCTCTCCTGATCTTTCTTAATTTTCGTACTTTA